>JACTOM010000048.1:236901-484049 GCA_015832385.1 Elymnias hypermnestra | reverse complement strand
AGAGAGAACGGAGAAGCATAAAGCACAGGGGCGTAGGGTTCTCCGCCGACATCGTTATTAATTGGATCCATTATTTAATTTCTTATTCTGTGGGCGTTCGTGGGTAATGTTGGTGCAATGAAACACTTTATTAATTAACTTGGATTATAATGTTCAATCACTTAATATTCCCGATATTAATTTACACAACCTCATTAACAATAATAGCTAGGAACGCGACAGTTTCAATAGTCGACCACTCCGGCCGACCGACGCTCGAGAATTGCCGAGAGACGGGTCGGACTGCCACTTATTGCCCCCACGCCGATTCAGCGTTCCACAGGCTATTACACACGGACCAGTGATCCAAAGACTCTTGCACTCCGACATATATATGAAAATCCATTGCTGTACGGTAGTCTCCCTAAAACATAAGAACGACTGCACTGATATGGTTCATTTTAGTTTTGCATTATTTGTGGAAGTCCAGTGAAGGTATAAAAGGTGAGTAAATAGGAAAAAATTATTAGAATATTGTAAAAAAAAAAACAAGTCAAATCTTCTTCAAACTCTTAGAAATAATTCCTACCTGTTTGCTAGCGTTTGATATTCTCCCCGTCGTTTAGAAATCAATTAAAGTTACAACTCGTTCAGAAATCAAATTAAATTGAAGTTTTTGTTTTCACTTTTTTTTAATTTAATGTTAAGCGTTTGATGTTCGTCCAATCGTTTAGAAATCAAATTAAATTTAAAGCAATACTTTTGTTATATTTTAAAATTTGTTTTTGACGTTTGTCATTGACAACCAACAGTTTCTGATCGCATCTGTGATATTTTACGGACTTTGGCGGGATTTTGGGCGTAAAGGTCGCGTTTTCTTGATTACTTTTTTTTTGCCGGTTAAGTTTTGAACACATTTTATACTAAAGTAGAAACGTTCTGCAAATATCATTCAGCTTTTTTTATTTATTAATTCTGAGGCCGTACGAATTTTGATGAATTAGATAGTGAGATATAATTGAAACAATTTTAAATCCATTTATACACCCTGGATTTTCCAAGTATCACTAGCTACTCTAGAACACTGTAAGGCATAAGGAAAATATCTACCCTCTATTTTATGATGAATAGGACAGTCGTATTGCAATATCAAATGTACAACACACCATCTACCACAGAATAGCATCCAAAATCTATAATAAGATAAAATAACGTCATTTTGAAATATTTCCTTATTAAATTTATTATAATACCAGTGACAGAGTAAGAAATAGTGTAATAAGAGAAGGTTGTGATATAAAAGAAGACGTAGTGACTAAAATTGAGAAAGGTATGCTTAGATGGTTTGGGCATGTAGAGAGAATGAATGAAAGGAGACTGACAAAAAGGATTTATGAGGCAAGAGGGAATGCGAAAGTTGGAAGGGGAAGACCAAGGCGAACGTTCCTGGACCAAATCCAGGACATTTTAAATAACGGCCAGGTCAAGAGTACTCTATACCGACGAACTTGTATGAAAGGTTTAATGAGAATAAAAGAAGCGAAAGAGATATGCAAGGATCGTGGCAAGTGGAAGGACGTTGTCTCTGCCTACCCCTATGGGAATGAGGCGTGATGCTATGTATGTATGTACCATCAAAAGAGATTACAGGCAAGAGCTAACAAAAAAGCACCTACTTTCTCACTGTGTATATATCTAAAAAATGCTGCCGAGTTATGAAGATTTTCTCACTTTATTTTCCGTTAATAAATAGGCTTATTATAAATGTTACTAGGATTATAGAGCACTTAGTGAGAGCAATGCTGCTAAGATTGATTCATATAATCTTATTGGTGTTGAAAATTATTAATAATATTTTATCTTATATATACACATTAATAAAGGCGCTTGCAATTGATTTTTATTTGAATAAGAGCAAATTATTTTTAAATTTTAACTTACATGAAAAGCTTCTTGTGATGTAAGTAAAAAAAAACCTGTAATTAACAAATTGCAGTGGGAGATATCGCTGACTATGGGCCTCATGCGGAAGCTCAGTGTCACTCCGCGTGCAATGGAGAGGGCTATGCTTAGAGTTTCTCTACGTGATCGAATCAGAAATGACACAGTCCTACGAATCGCTAACCTGAAGTGGCAATGGGTGGGGCACATAGTTCGAAGGACCGCGCGACCCCGCACCGGACGGCGCAGTGTAGGCAGACCCCCATAAGGTGGACCGATGATATAAAGAGGGTCGCCGGTAGCCGCTGGACCCAGGCGGTGCAGGCCTTGTGGGCGTCATTACGTGAGACCTATGTCCAGCAGTGGACGTCCATCGGTTGAAGCGACGACGACGAGTGGTAGATAATTTTTATCCACATTCCGTTTTTCAAGGTTTAAATTTGTATCGGTCTTCGCTTTGCATAAATTATTTGCTTAAACTAAACTCTTAAATTGTTTGAATTTGCTCAAATACAGCCCAGGCATTTTACAAAAAAAGGGGAAAATGGATACTAGAAAGTCTCATGAACCGTTTTCGATTTTGTTTTGTATGTTCAAGAAGTTTTTAACCACTCAAATCTACAACTAGTTCTTAATAAAAATGTTTACGTATTCCAAACACGTCGGCAATCTGCGTACATCTACGTCGATGACATTGTACAAATAACTAAGCTTTTGTGAAGAATATGTTAGTTTGATGACAATATTGTTAGAAAACTTTGAATACTTATATCGAAATCCTAATTTCGTTTGTTTTGGGTGATCACTAACATGAATGACTCAATTTGGCGAAACTTTCACTAGCTGATGGACTTAATCTAGAATTTTCTTAAGCTTATATGGTGGTATTTCTACGTCACTGAAATATTAACATCAAAAATTTGATTCTGGAATATCTATCTGATTTTAACATTAACATTTTATGTATTACGGAACACTGGCTAAAAAGTAATGAATATGTAATAGTTTTGGTAACTACCAGGTTGGTAGTTCGTTCAACAGAGTATCATCCATTAATGGGGGCTCGTTAATTTTAGTAAATAAAAATTTTAAATATAAGGAACGTACAGACATAGTGAGCCTGTCTGTTGAAGAGACAATAGAGCTGTCATCTATTGAATTGGAGCAGTTTCTTGTAGTAACCGTGTGTAGGCCCCCTTTGACCAATTTTGAAGTTTTTGAAAAATTAATGGACCGAGTACTATTCATAATGTCGAAAACAAACAAGAAGTTAGTAGTATGTGGAGACTTTAATATTAATATTTTAGAATGTAGCTCCTCAAGCATGAAACTGTTAAACCTTTTTAAGACTTACAATTTATCGAATGTGTTTTGGAGCCTACAAGAATAACTAGTGCCACTTGTATAGATATATATTCACAAACATAAATCCAACTGTGAAAAAGATAATTACTAGTTTAGATTCTGATCACTGTGGCCAACTTATTCGCTTTCCAATTCCAAGAAAAAATGTAAATAAACGTAAAATAACTTTTGTGCCAGTAATTACTGACCGTATCGAGAAAATGAGATCAACCATTATCTCAAACTCCTGCTTTATACCGAATTCTATTAACCCAAATAAAATATATAGCAATTTCTTTTTCAAAATTACTAAAATATTTAACTCAATGGCAATGGCATTCAGTGAATCGGCCACGGCTGATTTGCATAAAAGTAGGCACAAGTTGTATGAATTGTATGCTGAGCGTCAATACAACACTAGTGTGGAGTTCAGAGATTATGTGAGATCATTTTCCAAGGATGTTAAAAAGAAATGTGTTATTAATAAATCGCAGCACATAAAATATAAGATACAAAACAGTAGTAATGTAATTAAAACAACTTGGAAAATAATTAATAATGAATCAGGAAAGGCAACTCCGCGTTTTAATGAATTTAATTTAGAGTTAGAGAATAAAAAAATTTTGTCAGACTCAGAGGTTGCTAATACTTTTGAAGAGTTTTTTACAAATATTCCTGTCTCAACTACTAAATCGCTGAACTCATCACCTTCCATTGCACTCTCTTGGCTAGCTGATAGCATGCCCCAATGTCATGGTATCTTTAAATTCAGTCATGTCGATGCCTCTGATGTTATTAAGTCATTTAATTTAATCAATAACAAAAAAACTAACGATTTGTGGGGTCTATCGGTTAACCTTGTAAAATCATTAATTGACATCGTTGCACCTGACATGGCGGAAATTTTTAATAATTGTGTTGATTGTGGTGTATTTCCTGACTTAATGAAGTACAGCAAAATAATACCGATGTTTAAGTCAGGCAGTACTTCTAACCCTAGTAACTTTAGGCCAATATCGGTTCTCCCAACCTTTAGTAAAATATTTGAAAAAATAATGTTGAACCAGTTGCTAAAACATTTCAAAAATTATAATTTATTACATAATAAGCAATTTGGCTTTACTCGAGGTCGCTCGACTACCGATGCTGGCGTACAGTTATTACTCAATATCTACGAGGCCTGGGAGGATTCACGTGACGCGCTTGGCGTTTTCTGTGATCTGTCTAAGGCCTTCGATTGTGTTCAGTATGAAACTCTGATCGGGAAATTGCGACACTATGGCCTCGCGGGCACAGCATTAGACCTGATGAGTTCTTATTTAACCAATAGAACGCAAAAGGTCTGTGTCAATGGCAAGCTTTCTGCGGGGTCGGTGACAAAAATGGGAGTCCCACAGGGTTCCATATTAGGACCATTTCTGTTCCTCATTTATATCAATGACCTTCCTTACTTTGTTAAGGGTGATCATGAGATTGTTCTGTTTGCTGATGATACTTCGCTATTGTTTAAAGTTAATAGACGACAAACAAATTATGACGACGTAAACAGCTCTCTCAATAAAGTGGTACAATGGTTTGAAGCTAATAATTTATTGCTCAACGGAAAGAAAACAAAATGTGTAAAGTTTACTCTTCCTAATGTGAAACAAACGCAAACCATTGTTAAACTTAATAATGAGGAACTAGACCTTGTAGATAGTACCGCTTTCTTAGGTATAACATTAGATAATAAATTACAGTGGGGGCCCCATATAAGTGGTCTATCGAATAGGCTCAGCTCCGCGGCTTACGCTGTTAAAAAAATTCGTCGTCTGACAGATGTTGATACTGCCAGACTGGTATATTTCAGCTATTTTCACAGCATTATGTCATACGGTATTCTACTTTGGGGTAATGCTGCTGATATAGATGCAATATTTGTGCTGCAGAAAAGGGCCGTTCGTGCGATTTACAATATGGGTCCAAGAGAGTCGCTAAGAAACAAATTCAAGGCAGTTAACATAATGACAGTTCACTGCGTATATATATTAGAAAACTTGTTGTACGTACATAAAAACATTGACTCTTTTAATAAAAAGAGTGAATGTACATCATATAACTTACGAAACCAAAACAAACTTGTTATAAATTCTAGTAGGCTGCATAAGATTAACAACTCATTTAAGGGTAACTGTAAACGTTTCTATAATAAACTCCCACAAGACGTTTTAGAAATGTAAATTAATAAATTCAAAGTCTTTGTTAAAAGAAAGTTGAAAGAAAAATCGAATTATAAGTTGCAAGAGTACTTAAACGATAGAAACGCATGGGAGTGAACGAACTGCTCTAATTTGAATTGAAATATATTAAACTAATATGATATTGTAATGATGATGATAACAAAAAAACAAAACACCCGACTGAGTTTGTTGTGGGCTCTTCTCGGATCAGGGCGCGAAGGAACCCTCGTAACTTTAGATTTTAAGTCGTTCTGGAGTATCATCGTCAGACGTACATTAGAATTAGAGTGTCGAAAAGAAAAAAAATATTTGACGATTCAAAAGTGCTGTAATATGCCAACTTGAATAAAGATATTTTGATTTGATTTGATTTGTTTGTCCATTCTTATCTGTGACATTAATTCTTCGCAGCCAAGTATAAGATATAGCAGAGATTTCTGTAGTTTTTTATAACAACAAAAACTTTTATGAAATGAAACTTCTTTAGGCGCATGAGGGTAATTTTTTACGGATGAAACGCGTGACTAGGGTCACGAAGATGTGCAGCCTTTTTAACACTAATTCATTTGAAGGTTAGGTAGTTTTAATATTTATAAATAACACGTGGCATTTTAGTTTGCCATTCGTTATTTAATAATTTACTATATTATTTGTCATAAAATATAATATAATAATATTTCATCATTTCTCTTTTCTAAATTTTAATTGCAAAAACCAAATTTTATTAATAATTTCTAATATTGACAAAAAACACGTGGCATTTTTATTTACAATTCGACATTTGCAATTTCAATAAATTATTTGTATCAATTTTCGACACTTTTAATATTTTAATGACAATTAAATTCCTAACATATATTCCCTTTTCCCTCCCTCTAAGTCTCGGAAATTTAATGTTTTAGATATGTATAAATATGACCAAGACTTAAAATTTTGTTTTTCACAGAAGTTTCACTTCTGACATGTGTACTTTGTACACACGCACTTTTAATTTCTTTTATAGTTCTTTGTTTTATATATGCTCGAATGGTATATAAATGCTCGACTGCGGCTGATAGCAACTTTACTCGTAATTAGTTGTCGTCGTAAGAACAAATGATTGTTCAAATACGAATATTAGTAGGTAGGCAGTAAAACTAGCCTTTCTAGGCTAATTAGGGGTTCGCTCCCAAACAGGGCAAATTTAGGAAATTGTGTTTTCTAATTTGTCGAAGTCTGAACTGGTGGAAAGTTTTAATAGTCACTTATTATTAGATGAGATCGCAGGCAATCGCTAACTCGTCATCAATAAAAAGGATTTGGAATTTGGATAACATGGGTGGCTGAAATTGCTTTGTTTTAGAACCTATATTAACAATATACCGTAAAAGTCCCGTACATTTCTACCTCTGAACTTTTACTACTTAGAGCGCCACCTGAAATCGTGATAGAGTATTATTACATGGTAAATTTGCAGTAAGGTTTGAGCTTTTGTAAAATAACAAGTCGTTCAGGAAATGTTAGTTACTTAGTTTACGTGTCAAAGATAGAGAGCGCGCTCGTAAATTTTGTAACCATAACAAATTGTTTTATAATTATAGGTATTTATGTACGATATTATTTATATATATATTAGCTCGGGTTAGTGTTAAGTAGCCTAAAATATTTGTTTTTGAGATGCCTATTTTTTATGGAAATTTAAATTGTAATTGATTTAAAGTTGTGATTTGGAAATTCAATTAAATTTTAAGAAGAATAATAAATCTTTGGTCTTAAAAAAAAAATTTATATACTCTTAATTAAATATAATTATAACATCGCCATAGCCTTTTTAATCCATAACCACTGAAAATTGGCATTGGGATTCTTGTCTTAATACCAATTTAGCCTTAGTAAGCACATAGCAAACTTTTAATATGCAAAATAGATTGTGGCGACGCCATCTGTCGACGCTAGGTTAAAGTAATATTTTATAAAATTGCGCCCTTCGGCAGGTTATGGGTGTACCTTTACAACATTGTCTGGTGAATGACAGTATTGCAACTTGCAATTGAATGCACTATCTAATAGATGGCAAACCTTTAGTACCTGCGCAGAACGTCGTAAATACTTAGGTATTACTAATTAGGTACAGAGCAACATTGCTCTCCCAGTAATTTTAGGAATAAAAAATAATTAAAAAGGTATATGTTCTGTAAAAGTTGAATTACGGTTAAAACCTAATGGACTATTATCAGTGTACATTTGTTTCATTACGTCGTGTGTGGAACTGTTAACTTTTTCCAAGGTAAGTACTCATACAATCTCACGGATCAATACTGACAGATACTAAGAAAAATAATTAAAATATTTGGTTTCAATGATATGGTCCGTACTATTTAGTTATTTACGATTTGTATAAACTTTGTTACTTTGGTGGAGATTTTGATGCTAATAATTAAATGTTTTGTTCTTATAATATTACAAATGACAAAATTGCTATATTGTTTTGAAAGTTGTTATATACTCTGTCTAAAATATCATCTTGTTCATTTAAATATGCATCCTCGAATGGATTATTGAATGTATAGCTTAATGTTTCTTTGTTGTAAGAGATATTTGCAAAGCAATTTTGTGTTGTCACAGTATTTTATAGTTCTCCATATTCATTTAAAACTTGTATTATAGAGCAATTGTGTGTTAAAGAATCTTCATGATATTCAGCAATGCTTATTCTTAAAGAAAATTGAACTTAAATTCTTTTTCATGTGATAGGAGGAGACTATTTTACCAAAACAGTTTACACGTTAGTAGTCTATATAATTTTAATTTTGAAAAGATTTTCCAATATTATAATCATTAAAGCAGAGCATAGATATGTCATTTTTATTATATCTAGATGTGTATTCGTTTATACTTTAATTACCGAAACAATCCAAAGAATTGTACATGCGCAAAGCGAAAAAACCCTGCGCGCTGTAGAATTCTCTCGCTTTATCTTAAATACGATATAAACAGAAATAATGATTTATTTCTGTATTAATTTAATTAAAACCAGTTTATTAACATGTGATTTTAAAGCTGTAACAAAAATACATGCTAATATTTTTTTTTAATTGCTAACAGGTTAGTGGTTGGCTCTGTGTGATACCTGATGGTAAATGATGATAGTCAGAGATGGTTATAGCTCTTATAGTTTCAGCAAAGCGTCATATCGGAATGCAAATTCCTGGCTTGGCGGTACGTCTTTGCTGGTAACATTGGTAACTAGCCACGGCCGAAACTTCCCACTAGTCCAAACTCAGACAGATTAAAAAATGCAATAATATTAACACGCTTAATATTTGCTTTTCCCGTAGAAATGTCAAATTAATAAGTAAATAACCTATAACTCAAAAGGTGCATTTTATAATACGAGTATCAGCCAATAATTTTTTGAAATTTCATACCCTAATTAAAACTTTTAGGGGATGTAATGGGCTAAATGAAGGATGCAACGCATGCAATATGTCTATTGCCCATATAATCCTTGTCAATCTCATATATTTATATAAACATTTAATTTCGAAAAATTAACATTATGACTGTTACAATAAATATATATTCCACTGTAGTTTACTCAGTTTATGGTCTAGTTATCATATAACTAGACCATGCTGAAGGAAAAAAACATCCAAAGCCACATATAAGAAAAGTTTATTATTATAAAATGCAATATACTACTTAACTCGTCCCGTTAATGGGTTTACAAGTAATACACTTTAGACAAGTAATTTCTTATAAAAAAAAGAGTAAGGATACCCACTTAATTTGAATTACTAACACGGAGATATTGTTGCCATTAAACATTTAATTGTAAACGTACGTATAACTAGTAATAATAAGTTTAAATGGTTTTTCAGGTATGTACTTCAGCCCGTCTACGTGGAGACTGTAAAGTGATCAAGCTTTTTGGAAACGCCGTATTTACAGACTTATAAAAACAAAACTGCGTGTAAAGCTAGTCATACTGACGTAGTAATCTTCTTCATAACAGTTTTTTTTTAAAGTCTGTATTGTTTGCATCAACGTTAATATCATCATACGTTATAGTCGTGAGAGCAAAAGTGACCACAATAAGTAGCATAAGATAAAATTTCACTTTTCCTCAAATCAAAATCATTTCCAGTAAATTTTCAGGTTATAGTTTTTTTAAAGGTATTATTTAAGCCTATTTTGTGCTCACGACTACAATTGTACCTTCGCAATTATTAAGTTATTTTAAATTTAATAAATTCACAAGTAATTAATGCGAAACTAGAGCGATGCCATTGTTGGTATATCAAAAAAAGTATAACACTTTGTATTTCCCCTATTAAAATATTATTATACAGTATAAATACTGATTTTATTTCGAAGTCGTAACGTATTATACTACTGCATAAAAGACTAATACAATATATTTGATTTACAATAGAATTACACAATTTCAAATAACAGGACAATAGGTAGAGAATGAACTTTTTATTTAATTTTTTAACGATTTGTGAAACAGTAAACGTTGTAAAATCAATGTGAATTTTGCTATTTCAGTTCATAAATATCAACTGATTGCTAAAGTGTTACATTTTCGTACCTTATTGCCTATAACATTACAATAATATAATACGAAAAACACAACCTATGAATATATGTTAATATTTGTCTATTTTAAACATTGGCATTAATATAATACATGTATGTGTATATAATTTGGAAATTTCTAATAGAAAGAGATACGAAGTTATATTGTTTTCTGTTATTACCAATAAGTTGACGTGTTGATTACTATAGACAGATTAAAGTACATTTAAGCATGTATTGCAAGAAGTCAAGTTATAGATTTATTTGCTTTGATTGTTGCATGAATGTTGAATCATTTTGTACGAATTTTTATGCATGAGAGATTACATTCATGGAAATTTTCCAACATGCAGATTAAATATTGCACTATAGCGATATATATCGACAATTTTCTTTGTGATGTTTATATGTATATTATATTGATTAATCAAAGCACACATGTCGCTAATGATACACTTCATTGTGATGTAATGTAATTAAAATTATACATGTAAAATCGCAAAGTCCATGGCAACTTAATGTTGCATGCAAATTATTGTATATAATAAATAGTTATTTTAAAAAATTAAAACAAAATTGTAAAACCAGAGACATAGATTTCAAGTAAATTCGTCTTAGTTAAACATTTCAGGGTAATAAACGGTTTAAATTAACCTGTGAAACCCCAAGCGATTGTTAAATTTATAATTATATAAAAGCAACAGAGTATAAAAAATAAATGTTTCATTAGAAATAATAATAAAAAATACTGATAAAAGTTTGTATATAAACACCGCTATACTAATACAGATTATAATATAGTAAATATTTTTAGGTATATTGATAACTATTAGAGTATAAGTAAAATTTGACATTGTGGCATTTCCTCACAGTAATATAAAGTATTTCGGCAGTTAAGTTTTGGTGTATAGTATATCGTTTAGTAAAATAGGAAAAATAAACCCACCGATTTTAGAAGCACTGGAATGTAAGAGAAATGTATACAAAATATCTATTAAGAGGTGCTTTCAAATTCTGGTTATTATTTAACTGGCTGTGCTCGTAATGTCGTCCATGTGGAATTGAGGTTTTGGGTAGCATTTTTAAAATTTTGCATTGTTTCAAAATAAGACAATAAATATTATCATGCATTGTTCACCACAAAGAACTTAATGTCTTTTCCGAGGCTCTAGAGTATCTGTGCCGAATTTCATTTAAATCGGTTCAATAGCTTTGACAAACAGTCAGCGACAGGGAGCCAAACAGACTTTATAATAGTAGTAAGTATTATTATTTTACACCTTTGAAGGTAAAACTTTCACAAACTTTAAATGTCATATTTATTTATAACGAATCAACAGCCTTAAAAAAAGTAGCAAGTTCTAAAAATGACGATAATTTTCTCAGGCTCTACACTATATGTGTACCAAATTTCATTAAAATTGGTCAGTAGATTGGCGTAAAACCGTGACAGACTGACAGGTAGTTTCGCATTTATAACATTTGTAAGGAAGTAACGATTATTATCGTACTGTACGCTACAACAGCTTAAGCCGAACTGTAATTTATCATACATATCACCAATAGTTCTGAATTAAAATATTATATACCATGTGTGCTTTGATTCGAAATTAAATTAAAAAAATAACAATAATAATTAAAAAAAACCTAAATAATATTTCTGGGATTTAAAAAATTACTACATTGCATTAACAATTACGTAGTTCGAAGTTGTAGCTGTTTACACCACTAAATAAGTTTGAAGCTTCACTAAATTTCAATAAATGAAAAAATTGGCCATTTTATAAACAAATTCATAAATTTAGATATACAATAACGTAAAAAAATTATTTCACCAGTTTAAAACGAGATTCATCTAATTCTTATTTTGGATGAAGATACGTATTTTGAAAAATCTCTTGCAATACCAACATTAGACGAAGGGTTATTTCAAAAACATTGATAATTGAATATAAATGTACCGTTATGAGATTTTTCTTTTACTGCTGACAGGTTAGCGCTTGACTGTGATCACACCTGAAGGTAAATGATGATATAGTCTAAGATGGAAGCGCGCTAATCTGGTAAGAGGCATTTTACCTCTCATGGTTTCTACATAGTATCTTATCGAAACACAAATCCCTTAGTAATAAGATAGTGGTTTTTCTATGTAAAATCAATTTGAAACAATTGTATAAAGACGAATCTCATTTTAATGAAGTTAATATTTTATACATCAAAACCAATTCTTACAACATTTCAGAACTTTGCTAACATGTTCAACAAATATTAAGAGTTTTACATTACAAAGTACTTAATATATCCATTAGGTTATCGATAATGACACATAAAATTGCATTATTTGTAGAAAATGTGATACACAAACGTCAAAAATGCTCTAAAGTCAATCCATAGACAAGTTTACAACAATATCGTTATTTTATTTTAATGGTTTTTATAGAAAGAGACTTTATATGTTTCAAACTGGATTTACTTTAAAACTGGTCGTTACAATAAATTCTTTTGTTAACGATTAATACTAATAACTATACTCGTAACAAATTAAATGCGTGCTTCTAACTATCAGTAGGTTTATATTTCGTACATTGTAAAACCTATCTACAGGTTGATTCGAAAATACACAGCCGCATTTTTTTTTCATAGTTTCACATTTAAAATTCGCTACAATTACATGTAAATTTATTTTAGTAGGTGGTACTTATATATTATAACATCGATATTATCCACACGTAATAAATATTTGTCTACGTTTCTACTAACATGCATTTACCAGCCGTCCGTGCATATTTATTAATAAATATATTATACCTAAAAACTTGCCATATAAGCACATATACCACGAACATACCAATACAATACTATGACACAATACCTAGTGAACTATATTACGATTAACGTAATATTGGTCACTAGTGCTGAATAAACATATGAATCACATTTTTTATATATGCCTTACAATTACTAGAGTTATTATACTTTTATAATATATAAACATCCCACACATATATTCTTACCTTCCTACAATAATAAACGCGTTAAAAAGGATTTGTTAATATAAAGATTTCAACGTCGTAAACAAAATTTTTACCAAAGATTTTAAATTCGTCTTGATATACAAATATTAAAAAAAAACTCGAATTTAATCATGGTAAGAGTATAGATTGTTATATTATATTAGTGCTATCTGACAAATTACAACAACGACAAATTGTTTCACCAATACTAACTTGAAAAAGTCTTCAAGGATCTAAACGAATTAAATTACTTAATAAGTAGTTCTTATATTATACAAACATACAACATCCATGATAAAAGTAGACATTTCCTAAAAACTAGCAAAAGGTCTTTTTTTTAAATGTTAAGCATTTTATAGATATAATCTGAAATATTTGGCAAACATTAGTTAGCAATCGCTTTCAAAAATTGTGTCAGATATTTTAGTTAAATTTCAGCAGCTTCAAAGTAAGCTGAAATTATAACACATTGTATTATCTAGTAAATAATCTGGACTCTCAGTCTCAGCAAAGATTTTAAGTTTGTACTTAAATAATCTTAAAACCGTAATAGCAATTTTTAAAATCAGACACCCTCAAAAACACGAATACCTTCTCTAAACAAGTATAAAATATCTACATATACAAAAAAAAATATGTTAGTAGTAATAAGTGTAAAGATCTAATATTATAAAGTTGTAAGAAATTTTTCGTGATGTTTAATAACTAAAAATCTTTTTTGTTCATAAATATGATATCCCAACCACGTGTTCATAAATAAAGTCACTGAAAGATAAAAAAAAAACATTCGTTTTAACTATTTTATTACAGGCAATTGGTTTTTAAATTCGCTTTGTCACTTTATTAATTCGAGAAGACTAATTGGCCCCCGAGATGTTTTTACATTGAAGCTAATAATGTGTTGGTATTATTCCAAAACATAAAAATAATAATTTAAATTGATTTAATGCTACAAAATGTTAGATGAGGCAGAAGTCCACCAAGAATTTGATGTTCTGAAAATCTTTTCATAATTTAACATAAGTAATTACAATTTAAATTTTTATTAATTTGAGAAAACCGGAAATTTATTAAGGACAAAAATGGTAAATGTATGTAGAAAAATAAAATATTTCTCATCAATCCGAATGAGGCAGTAAATAATAGACGACATTAAAACTTTGATAAATAGACACAAAAATAGAATTACAGTAAAAAAAAGATGTGTTTAGTGCTAGAATATGCTGAATATTTCTTAATAACCAAGTTTAAAAAATCTATGTATAGTAAGAATGTACAGTAAGACCTTGGAATAATTTAGTCCTAGCTGTTTTTTGTGAGCGCGTACTTCGCGAAATGTATATGTATGCCAAATTTCAAATCAATCTGGCGAATAGTTTTTAAGATATCGAGAAGAATCAGCGACTGATTGTTTTATGAAATTTATGAAAACCCGTCATTAATGGACGTCTACATCGCGAGTAAAATATTTATACCAACTTCAAGTCAATCGAGCGAATAGTTTAAGAGATATTTCAGAATCAGCGAGTGATTGTTATTCGCTTATTTATCCCTATCTTGGGGGCATATTTATTAACCCGTTGTTACTGGGCATCTACATCACGAAAGGAATACGTATTTCAATCTTATATATAAGCCAACTTTTAATCCAGTCGAATAATCGCGCGAAGTTCAAACAGCCATTATGTTTTCTCAAACGTTCAAATAAACGGACCAATTTCTGTTATTTTGAGGAATGTTTCCGAACTGTAAATAGAAAAGTATTAGAAAAAATATACAATTGAGATCGGTAAATTCGTTTTCAAGTTAAGGTTAAGTTTTGTACATATATAGGACCGTGAAACTGTGCATTATTGTATTATACTTGAAACTCAAAATGCCTAGCTCTCATTAGAATTTTTCCTGGGAAGATTTAAAAGAGGTCCGCACCGATGGGGGAAGGGGGTACATATATTTTGAATTCTCTTTTATGTTTTAACAAAAACGTCAATCGTATAGAATAATAATGGAATTAATGGAAGATCATATCCCATGCGAATACAAAAAGTGATATTAAGTTTTCTATTAAGAAATTCTAAGTATTTTCCTGAAGTTGGGAAGATGGCGGTGTGCTCCACCCCCTCGGACGTTGAGCTGTCGGCCCTACACCTGATTTTTCTGTAGGCGGATTGCCCATGAGTGAAGAGGCCTGTGCCCAGTAGTTGACGTTACTAGGCTACTATTTACAAGTCCCTAGAGCGATACTGAACTTTACAAAACTGCTCTATCGTTTTGCTATAACCGTGACAGGTAATAAAAAAAGTCCTAAGGTTAGTTGGTGCCCAAATTTTTTCGTATATGTCATTGTGTTCTTGAACTTTTTTTTTATGTTTAAGAATTGAATCTGTTCGTAAATAGAGAATTTGTATTTCCCCTTCGCCGGCGCTGCTCCGAGTGGATCTTTATGAAGCATAACTTCGCGCACGCTTGACTTGGGGAGTAAGCTAGTGAATGCGTTACAAAAAGTGTGATCGGGCGAGGCAAACGCACGGCGAACATTGTAAATTTGAATATTTGTAGAAAATTTGTAGTCGTTTGGTTTAAAGAGGTCTTTTAATCTTCCCACGAGAGAGGCTAATCACGAACTATTTAAAAATCTTTTTTGCATATCTGTGAATCAATACGATAAACAAATACGTAGCATTATAAAAATTACCACAGCCTGTTTTGAATATAATTACTTATATTATAATGTGTTCGTGATTTGTTAAGTGATAAATTGTTTTTATTGTTTTATGCGTGAAAATTTTGATTGTCAAGTTTAGGCTATTCCTACGAGTTTACCTTTTAAGCGGGGTTAAAAATTGTGGTTGATAAGCAATTACAATGAATATTACAAAGAAATATCTTTGGGATGTATCCCATATATATAAATATGTATATTTTTTCATTTTCACCCCTTTAATGAGAAATGGCAAAGATTCATTTTTGTAATGAAAATGTCACTACATTTTAATTCTTTTTTTAAATTTGGCTTTAATGGAAAATACAAGGGATTATATTTTTAATAGAAATTGAATTGTAGTGTTGTTGATTTATTTTCAAATTATCATTATATTGGAAAATATAAAAGTTTTGGACCAGTTTTACAATTTAAAATTGTAAGTTATATTAACAGTACGTAGGTATACTCATTCATATATAACGAAATACAACTTTTAGTTAAATTTCCCAAGATATTCGAAGTCGTAACATGTAGTCGTTTTAATTATGTTAGATTTTTTAAAAAGTGAAGAATAGCTCACTTCAAGAACAAATATTAGGTTTTTCAAAATCCCTATAAACATTTAATAATTTGTGTTAGTGAAATAATGAATTATTTATCTTTATTTATATAACTAGCTGTTTCCGGTGGTGTCAGCCACATAGTTCATGATCCTTGGGAGATATGGTTAAATTCGTTAATTATAAAATCGAATTGTCAATCTTAACCATTCTCAAATCCACCTGAAGACACACTAAAAAACTTAATAAAATCTGAATAGCCATTTAGGAGGATTTAACTAACATACAAATGAACATAATATATCTATAAAGATTCTTATGTGCGTGTGCATGTCACTGGACTTCTAAGCGGCTGGACAATTTTTATTGATATTGTTTGTTTGTCTTCAGATAGATACAACAATGATTTAGATTGATAATTCGATTCTGTAATTAACGAATATACCTATATCTTCACGGGATCGTGAATCACGCGGGTGACACCGGCGGGTAGGGCTAATTTATATACATATATATTTATATTTCTATATAAATATATAGCAACTCGCGTAATAATATTGATACAAATAGCTAATAGTATTATGATTATAAGATTGATTCAATATACATTTTTGCCTAAGGGTGCGAATTTGGCGCGAAACCATTGCTACGAGTACAACATCGTTTCCGTGACTTTACGCTAGATGGCGCTAACAGTCCTACAAACATTTACTTAGGAATCCCATTAAACGTTTATCTATATTTTACTACAACAGTCCTAATGAATAACATCAACACGGATTTACTACTGAACAACATACACGTAATATAATGCATATAGCGGTTACAAAATGAATAATTAAAGTATTTGTAACCACATAAAAAAAAAACTAGAAATCATGTGACAACTCCAATTTTTTTATTGCACGTTACTCAGAACACTCTATAGCTTTTGCCTGATATGTTGTAACCTAAGAGATCCGAAATCTTAAGGTTATTTTTGTAAGCTCTTATAATAATATACTTAATATTAGGAAAAAATAATAATATGTTAAATGCCAACAATAATACGACACATATCGTCGGGCGAAACATGTAATAAACTATAAACGATTTATTGCAAAAATTTACTTTTCGAAGTGAAACTTCTTTACGCGCGCTTGACTTAGGGAGTAAGCTGGTGAATACGTGACGAGTGCGTTACGAATAGTGTAATCGGGGGAAGCGAACGGACGGCGAACATAATTTAAATATTTATAGAAAATATATGTATATACATGTATATGTTATACATATATAAACATATATGTATGTTTTATTTCAGTCGCATGTTTTAAAGCACACTCGTTTCTTTATGCAAATGTCAACACACCTAAGAAAGCAATCGAATAATATAATCACGAAAATTAATTTTCGAGCCCACATCCCAAGTTTATACTCAATTACAACAAACGATAACACATGAAATGTTATTTAAAAAACTTTTCACACGTTATGATAAAAAATGCTCATTTCTTTCGCGTTTATAAGTTAGTGAGCTCCTTCACAACACTTAGATATTGCATTACTGCTGCCTCCGGCTAAAGCTATTGCTTTAATAGCAGTCACAAGTAAAATAAACATATATAATACAAATATAATAATTAAAATAGCGACTGTGCTTAAGAATCAACTTGCTCAACATAATTATCGTATAACCTCTACACAAATAGCGACATCATTTATTAAAGTGAGTTGTGTTATGAATTCCAAATCAAACGCTATGCGTGTAAGAGCGTTGTGAATAATTATATTCAAGAAATAAAGATAAAAAATATTGCTCTTACGAGCCGCAGCACAGCGAGCAAGATCTTACACAAACGGAATGAGAGAGTAAAAAAAAAGAAAACTTAAAAGTAAATATATGCGTATCTTAAAAATAAACACGTATCAACTTCTTAAAACACACGCTTTAAAATAAACAACATTTGAGAAAAGTACCGCGAGTAATAAATTCAGCAAGTAGAACACAGGTTAGATAATTAATACATTTTACAAGCACTAAATGCGGCTAAAAAGCTTGATATGGTGAAGCATTACTTAATATTTATCAAACTCAAGTAAGATCGTGTGTGGAGTTCTGCAGCCACCTTTGGGACGGCTTAACCAAGTATCAGCTTGATACATTGGATTGTGGATCGACGTGCATGGAGAATGGAAACCCGGATCATCGCCTATCAGTATTCTACAAAATATGTTTCGGAGAGTAATACAGCTGTGCGTAACTTTTTGCTTCCGTATATCAAGGCACAGAAACGATTTGCATTCGTATATGCTGGAAATCCCAGCAAACAATTTAACCAATCGTTTCTGATCCTCGTTGCAAAGGAGTGAAATGCTTTATTTGATTCCGTGGTCTCTGAATTCTAAAATCCGGGTATCTTTAAAGTGCGGGTGAATAAGCACCTCTTAGTCAAGTCGTGAAAAACAAAGCTAATGTTTTAAGAAATTGACGTGACATCAGGTATCGCGCGACGCACATCCTACTAAGCTTACGACTAACTAAAGGTTGTGCTGGGCGTCGGTGGGTATATCTGCCGAACATCCCGCGAATCAATAAATAATATGTCACGTATTTTCAAATGCAGGTTAACATGAAAACGCGCGGAACGCCTCGTGCGCACGGACGCCGCGCGCCCGCTGCCCGCGAACCATGGCACAACTGTCGACTACGGCCGCTTGGCGACCGGCCGACATAAAACAATCCTCTCTGTACACAAAGCTTAGAAAAAAATCATTTACATAATAAACAACGGCAAATATAAATCGTTCACATTATGCAACAAAGAACCACAACGACGGACGCCGAAATATTAAAAAGAGATTTAAAAATTTCGTAGGTGAAAAATTTAATAAAATAAAACTATATAGCGTTAGGTGCAATGACTGTTGACTCGGCTACTTTCGTAGCGGTATCTCTTTGGCTTGCAACTCTTTGCTAACACCCACTCCCACGAGCGCGCGTCTCGTTACAAACAAAATAGCACTAAGCGAAACGAGAGCTGAATGCTTACCACATCTTTCAATTCGTAAGATCACAACGCACAGAATTTACAAACAGAATCACGCATTAAAGAAGAGACGCGCGCCTTCGTGCCCACTTTTCTTTATTGCACAGTGGCAATTATTAACAGTTTTTCAGGTTGTTTGTTCAGATTTCTTTTTCTGGGAGTAGGTGGCGTGTTGTCAGGCTACGCGTGTCTCTTCGCATGAAGCGCCAAATGATCGGAACGAGAGAAGCAGCGCTCGCAGTGACGGCAACGGAATGGTTTCGCGCCCGTGTGTTTGCGATAATGGCGAGTCAATTCATCTGACCGTGCAAAACGCCATTCACAGCCTTCCCAAGAACACTTGTAGGGTTTCTCGCCTGAAAGGAGAAAAGTGCGATTTAAATATTAGGATAACACTCGTTTACATAACAACGTTTTTATTAGATTAATTTATAGCATTCAGACAGTATGCACAGACCTATTTAAAGGGAAATTTATCCTAAAACAACATTCATACAGTTAACATAAACGAGTACGTATATCGCGATTGTAATTTAAAACAATGTGATAGAATACCTTTATATATTATAAGAATTATGGCTAGATATATATCACATATCAAACTGAACTTATAAAAACATAAAAATTGTTTACACAGCAACAAATTTCTATTTTAAGTAACATATGTAAAGTTGTAACATTGAATCCGTTTTAATGTAACAACTTTACATAGTGAAATTTTACATAGTGAAAAAGCAACACGTTTTTAGTGTTAGCGTACTTCAAATTCACCAAAAATATAAAAAATAAACAAAGTTTAAAAAAAAACCCGCCTTCGAATCGAACTGTTTAAACAAGTTATTTGACGCACCTATCTTGATTGACATCGCCTCCAAATATAATAATAACTGTAACTACATTCTCTTATCGTGATAATTAGAGATACTTTTAAGTAGTCCAATATTTTTCATTTCATTTTACTTAGGGAAAACGCTAAAATATATTCAATTGTTTAGAATAGTTTCTTTTGAAGGCGGTTCTTTTTTTGTTGCAATTTTTATTTACGATTATATTATGAAAAAAATATAAGTAGCGATATAGGCGTTACAAACACACCTGTATGAGTTCGTTTATGAGCTTTAAGATGCGAACTTTTTGTATACACTTTGTCACAAGAGGGAAATTCGCATCGGTGTACACGACGTCTGGGGTCAGTAGCATGAGGATGGAGTCGCGGTACGTGACGTCTCACAGGCGCCGGGCTTGGCGGCTCATCTGAAAAACGAAGCCAGCTCCATTAAATTAGGCAGACTTAATTTCATTTTAGAAAATATCTAAATTCTCTTACTAGTTTACAAAGGCATGGGTTTATATATGTATATTTAAAAATTTGTACGCTCATAAAAACATTGACTGTTTCAATAAAAAAGTGAGCGCCTCCCATACTCGTGTAACATCTACATACCCTTACTTGGGAAAGAGACGGATAAAAACTATTCTTACATAATATTTTGGTGAAATTTAATTTTACTTACCTAGTTACATTTCAAATGATATTTATTGTCAATTTTAAAATCTCAAATGTAGCTATATTTATCCATTTTAAATGTTATTAGTATTGGCTAAGATAAAATTTTATGTAAGAGTAACCACCCGTTCGAGAAATTTTATTTATCTCGCCAGGATGTAGAGAAGTCAGTGTCATCATCATTAACAAACAATTTGCCTAAATTAAATCATCGGTAAAACAATTTGCCTAAATCAAATCAATCGGTAAAACAATTTGCCTAAATTGCTATTGGTTCTGCTAAGCGATAATACGCGTGATTAACGTCACGAAGATGTGCAGCATTTTTTATACTAATTCGTGTGAAGTTTAGGTAGTTTTATTATTTACAAATAACATGTGGCATTTTAAATACCACTCGTCATTTAATAATTATATATACTATTTTTCATATAAATATATTTCATAAATTCTCTTCTCTAAATTTTCAATTCAAAAACCAAATTTAATTAATAACTTCTAATTATTAATATTAAAAAGAATACGTGGATGTTTTATTTATGATTAGAGATTTCAATAAATTATTTGTACTAATTTTCGACACATAATATTTTAATGACAATTAAATTCCTAAAATATCTTCCTTTTTCCATCCTTCTAAGTCTCGTAAATCTATAGTTTTAGATTTGTATAAATATAAATAAGACTTAAAAAATAGTTTGCCAAAGAAGTTTCAATTCTGACATTCGTACTTTGTACGCACGCACTTTTAATTTTCAAGATTATTACTCCAAATACTGAAGAAACTAACAAAAGTCTACTTGCGGGTTAGTAAATTAGCATCAATACTTAAGTATTGTATAGTACGGAAAGAGCTATGAATTGTAATAAATCGAATTCTTCTTAAAAAGTACACATACGTAGATATTATTTTCGTGGCTTATAAATCACACTTTTAGATAGCTACCTATATTTTATGTTGCCTGTAATAGTTTCTTAACTGTTTTTCAATTTCTACTATTAGATCTTCTACTACTATTAGATCATATATGTAATTATAAAAAATTTCAATTATATTATTCAAATGTTATGTATATGATAGTTCGTACCTCTTGGTTCATCAGAATCGCTGGGTGGTTCGCTCTTCACAATAGCAATGATTTGAGGCTTGGGTGAAGGGGGGGATGGTGGGGACGGTGGTGAGGGTGTAGTTGAAACAGCCCACTCTTCTTCTGGTTCTACAACCGTACGTTTTTCACGCGGCTCCTCCTGAAGGTAGCGTTCCATTTCATAGCATGTCTGTAAGAAACAGAAAGCATATTATGTTTAATCCCAAATGTACGCCTTTTCAAATTTAATATCTAATTAGTATTTTTTTTTATTTGTCTGGGTCTGAACTGGTGGGAGGCTTCGATAGTGCCTAATTACCACGTGAACAAGTTAATTATATATACACCTATATAAATATATAGTTATATATAGATTTTACTTCGTTAACCAATTTCATGTTATACGAAATCACGGTGGCTTTAAAGGAATACATTTTAAACATCGGACCAGAATTTATTCAGATATTTTTGTCAGGGACGTACCAAGATAATTAAATATAGAATACAATGTTAAGTATAAATGCTTTCACAGAATTCGACCCCACGTCTCTAAAGCAATCATTAAATAATTTTGTTACAATGTAGCTTTAAATTATAGCATACGAAAATTTCGAATTTCAATTCGTATTACAGATTATTCTAAATTACATGCAATTCACTTAATCAGCTTTGGACATCTCAGCTGTCGATAAGCTTTTAATGTTCACCGCTGCCTTCTAACGACACCAATAAAGCTTTGAATGTGTTGAAAAGCAACAAAAAAAAAAAAATATTCAGACTTAAAGTTATCGCTTAAAGCAATAATAAGATTGTTTTATAATAGTTTAGCGCTTGACTGTGATCTTAAGTGGTAAGTGATGATACAGTTTAAGATGGAAGCGCGCTAATTTGGTAACAGGCAATATACTCTTTATGGTTTCTACACACCATCGTACCGGAACACAAATCTCTTTGTTTGGCAATACGTATATACTGTTAGGGTGGTAAGTAGCCACGGCCGAAGCCTCCCCCCAGACCAGACTCAGACAAATTAAAAAATGCAATTTCCTAAATTCGTCCTACCGGGGATAGAACCCGGGACCTCTGCTAGCAAAGCGAATACTCGCATCACTGCGCCAGCGTGGCCGTAGCTGATGTAAAGATGTGTTATATATTAAAATAGTAATATCCACACATTTTTTAAGTAGCAATTATTTGTACATAACATGAGTAGTCAAATATCGTAGTAGCATCAATAGCATCCTACATACATTGTTATGCATTCTTTTTTATACGAGTATATTAGTATTCCGTGATTGTCCCCGCGTTGTCCCCAATCCCGTAGGTTTATGGGGGAATCCGTATCTAGAGTCGTTGTACATTGGGAAAGGAGTACCTTTTACAAAATTTCAAATTAATCGCGAATAGTTTTTAAAATTTCGTAATGAGTTTAGTGGTTTAAAACTATCTTCGTATAAGATATAAGCCTTTCTAATGGAACTGGTTTGGGGCATAATGTCTGGATGGTTTCAATGTCTAAAACTTTTACGTTTTATATGTTTAGATTATTGGATTAATTCATATCAGGTTTGTTTATCCTATTCCTATAACATTTTGAGAGGAACGAACAACTAATAAAAACAAAATTTTCTATTATACAATGTTTCATAAATTTTAATCTGTCCATCGTGAATTTAATCATGCAGCCGTAGTTTTAATACTCTTTCAGTGCATACAACGGAACGAAAACACTTTGATGAACAATTACTCAGGATATCCCTGCATAATCCCGTCCTGCAACGTATAGGAGCTTGCGGATTAGATGCGATTTAATAAACATGCTTTCACATCCAATATTGCTTGGATAAACAAAAGTTTCAGTGAACGTACCAGTTTGTTTATGGATAAATATTTCTTAATTCTATTTCACAACTCAGTTATTGTTTTTTATTTAAGGTACACATATTTATCCTTATACATTCTGTTGATAGAATGTTACTACTGGTCATACTTTTTTAAAAGACAACACAGAGTACAGTCTATAATTTTATAGCCGGAAACATTTAAAGTGGGAAATTTTACCAGTATATCTGCAATAAAAAATACATATTTTAATTCTAAAATTAGTTTAAATAAGTGCGTAAAAAAAAGGTTTCCTATATATCGCTAGCTTTGAAGAGTAATGACATAATTTTAAATAGTTTTTAAATAAAAGTCTGTTTTGTGTGAATATTATTATAAGTCAACGACATAAAGATATTTTGTGATGCCCCAGGGTCACTTTTGATCATTTTAATATGAGTTCAACTGCGTCCTTAAATCAAATTTAAAAACTTTTAGAATACATGAGTAGTCCCCTAGAACAGATATACGAGGTGTGTTCAAAAAGTATCGCGAATTTTGAATTTTCGCGGGTTACGTATATTCGAATTTCGAATTTTTTGTGGCGTTATGTTGGTACTCATGTCTCTCACTTATGCCGACAAGCTCGGCCATTTTGAATGTTCATTTAATTGTTGACAGCTGCTTTGCTTGCACGTGTTTTGGATCGTCTTCGATTTTTACCTATTCAAAAAAATGGATCAAAGAACCTGTATCAAATTTTGTGTGAAAAACGAAATTAAGTGCGCGGATGCATTCCGAATGTTGACTGTGGCATACGGAGAAGCTACCTTGGACCGAAGCAACGTTTATCGGTGGTACAAAATGTTCTCAGAAGGCCGAGAAGATGTGAACGACGAAGAGCGTGCCGGACGCCCGAGCACTTCAACAACAGACGAAAAAATTAATGAAGTGGAGAAAATGGTATTGGCCAATCGTCGAATCACCGTTAGAGAAGTTGCTGAGGACCTAAACATATCGATTGGCTCGTGCCATTCGATTTTTATCAATGATTTGGGCATGAGACGGGTCGCCGCGAAATTCGTACCAAAATTGCTCAATTGTGACCAAAAACAGCATCGCATGAACATTGCTAATGAGATGTTAAACTCTGTCCGCGACGACCCAAATTTGCTCCAGAGGGTCATAACTGGTGACGAATCGTGGGTTTATGGTTATGACGTGGAAACCAAAGCTCAATCATCTCAATGGAAGCTGCCGCACGAACCAAGACCGAAAAAAGCGCGCCAAGTTCGATCGAATGTGAAAGTTTTGCTGACAGTTTTCTTTGATTGCAGGGGCGTGGTGCATCATGAGTTCTTGCCACAGGGAAGAACGGTCAATAAGGAATATTACCTGCAAGTTATGCGCAATTTGCGCGAAGCAATCCGCCAGAAACGCCCGGATTTGTGGAAGAACAAAAATTGGCTTTTGCACCACGATAACGCCCCTGCTCACACATCGTTGCTTGTGCGCGACTTTTTGGCCAAAAACAACACACTAATGATGCCGCAGCCACCGTATTCCCCAGATCTGGCCCCCTGTGACTTTTTCTTGTTCCCTAAACTGAAGAGGCCCATGAAAGGACGACGTTACTCTTCTCTTGACGAGATAAAGACGGCATCGAAGGAGGAGCTGAACAAGATAAAAAAAAATGATTTTTTGAAGTGCTTCGAAGATTGGAAAAACCGTTGGCACAAGTGTATAATATCTCATGGGGATTACTTTGAAGGGGACAAAATAGATATTCATGAATAAATAAATAATTTTTGAAAAACACAAAATTCGCGATACTTTTTGAACACACAGCGTACATATGTACTTTACTATTTTCATAGGTTCATGAGGTTCAAATAGAACTTAATTCATTTCCTACAATATTTGCTCAACTACATCATGTAATACGTCTATAATCTTCTAAAGGCAATAAATTGAAGGATTAATCGCAATCGGATAATACATATTGCATAAAATAGTAATAAACATTCATTGATTTTCATAAATACAAAGAAACTCATGACATTCAATAAAATACACGAAATAATAATTATTTTCATTCGCTTGTCGAATATAGAAAAAGGTAAAGCACGATCTAGCATTGTCCTATTGCAGATACATAATGTACCCGGAAAACTAATTATTTCATAACACAATAGATGAAAACAATGAACGCTACACACTCCACCATCTTCTCTACATTGTAGGATGTATTCATTGCATGCAATAAAAAATTGAGATTACCACTTCACTTCGCTTCACGATTATTAAAGGTAATTGTAAAATCCGAAATTAGATTTAATATTTTAAGAAAAAACTATTTTTAATGTTTCTTTAACTATTGAAGTGTAAAGTTTCAGGTCTATAATTTTTTTATATTATATAACACTTTTATGATAGCAATTGAAAAATGAAAAAAATTTATATACAATGTTTTGATAAAGTCTGGTTACACTTTATAACTAATAACCTTGACAACTTCGCTGCTGCAGTGATGTAATTTTCGCATCGCTAGCACGGAATTCGGATTGAATTTCCAAAATATCAGATTTATTGACTTGTAATTTTTAACGATTTTGTGTCATCCATGGCCACCACCACCAGTTACCACCCTACAGGTAAAGATTGTGTGTAGAAATCAAGAAGTAAATTATCGACAATACACTGTTGAAACTGCCAAAACGGTTCATTTAGCTTATTTTCATAGCATTATGTCTTACAGCATACTGTAATGGGGTAAGGCGGACATTGGAACTATATTTATTTCAAAGAAAAGAGCAACACGTGCCATATATCAATTAGGATTTTGTGCTTCTTTAAGAGGTAAATTCAAAGAAACATCAATTCTCACAGTACCGTCGCAATATGTATTGATAATATTCACTTATATAGTAAAAAAAGTAAAATACACACAATTTTAATACAAGAAATAAAAACAAACTTGTAATTCCATATTTCAGAGTGAAGAAGGTTCAGAAATCATTGTCGGGTTGAGCATACTCAATTTTAATAAGATACCACAATCAGTTTTAATTTTGTCACCGCATAATTTAAAAAAATATGTCAAAAACATACGTTTACAAAAGGAATATTATCATGTTTGGATTTGATTTCAGTAGCTTACACAATTGTAACGCACAAAACTATGTTTAAAAAAGTAACCGTTGAATTTCTTGCTGGTTTCATAGGGTATTCTACTTTCCGAACCATTGGTAGATTTGTTACCAACTGACAGACTACTGACGATTTACAAGTGCTTTTTGAGTCCACTTGAATAAAGATTATGTTTTAACCGCGTTACTAGCGTAGATTGCATGATCACTTATTATAAAATGAGATCAGTTTTATTTTTAAAATTACTAGTTAGAACACCAGTACGTAGCAGCATCTTACAGGCCTCCAACTCGCAACAGGGAGAGTTTAATAAATCCAACAAAGTTTCTCCGATACAGAGTGCATATTAGAATTGGTCTCAGGTTGTGCACGTTTGTTCTTCCATGATGTTTCCATCGTTACAAAGCAGAATGAATTTTAGGCAACTTTTAAAAAAAATAATATTGAGAAAACTTACGTGACGTGTATATATAAGTCTATATGGCACATCCACCAAAATACACTACGCATTTATTTAAGCGATTAGCTAACTCGACAGACTTTGATCTGTCTAGGTCTAAGTCATAAATAAAATAATTATTATAAAGCTTAGAGTTTATTCTAATATTCTAATCTAATCAACAACATTCTTTGTTTTATTTTCTCGTTATTTATATGAACAGTTTTGTTAGTACTCCGTTATGGTTACAGGCAATTTTCCACAAAAGTACGATTATATATATATATATAAACCCTCGCTCCTCGGAGTGAGGAGGCCTGTGCCCATTAGTGGGACGTTAATGGGCTGCTACTTACTTACTTACTTTTTTACTATAATAGCAATCTTTACTTAATTGACGCAAACTAGCAATCGCATCTTGTAATTTAGTTCATTGGATCTATACGGTTGTTGATCACAAGACGCGTACTCTTGCTATTGTCGTTTTGAACAAATTTTATTTGTTGTCTTGCTATATTAGTTTTTTTGTCCTCTATCTATATAAATAAAAGATAAAAACTGTTTCTACAGATGGTCTTTAAAGATTAAACCCATTGAAATCACGAGCCTCAAGCTGATATCCTTAAAAAGTTAACGAGTATATAGTTATACCACCAACCTCATACACATGCCACGAAATTTTCAAAATTATTTACAAATAACTTGATTATTATTAAAGTGACTTTTCGTCATGTAAGTACGGATATCTTGATAATATTACAAACATAGCATCAGGCCTCATTTCCATACGGGTACTCAGAGACCACGTCCTTCTACTTGCCACGATCCTTGCATATCTCGTTCGCTTCTTTCATTCTCATCAAACCTTTCATACAAGTTCGTCGGCTTAGAGTACTCTTGGCCTGGCCCTTATTTAAAATGTCCTGGATTTGGTCCACGAATGTTCGCCTTGGTCGTCACCTTCCAACATTCGCATTCACTCTTGACTCATAAATCCTTTTTGTCAGTCTCCGTTCATTCATTTTCTCTACGTGCCCAAAAGCCGTCTAAGCAAACTTTCCTCAATTTTAGTCACTACATCTTTTATAACATAACGTTCTCTCATCACTTTATTTCTTACTTTGTCACTCAATTTCAATCCACTCATACTTCTCAATACTCTCATCTCTACCGCATTTATTGTACTTTTGTGATTCTTCTGCCATACCCAACTTTCACTACCATGCATAAGTATTGGCACAAACACTCCTGCATGTACAGCCATTCTGTACCCTTGAGACACCATCTGGCTATTCATACAGGCGCGCAGAATACCATTTACCATATTCCCTGCATTTACTTTCCTTTCAATATCACTTTCACATCTTTTGTAAATTTGGATCCCAAGTATACAAATTCTTTCGCCTCTTACACTTGTTTGCCATCTATCTAAATATTACCATTCTTCATAGATACATCTCTTTCAAAAAAATCATAAGTTTCGTTTTGTTTACATTCACTTTCATTCCTTTCCTTTTCAAAGCTTCACGGGGTCGGGAATAATAATTTCAAAGTATAGACTTTGAATCATACAACCGGTGTACCCCAAACGGAAACAGGTACAAATACTTTTTTGTATTTAATATATGTATATAGATTTCATCTGAATGTGTATGACTAATAGATGACTAGCTGAGCACCGGATTAATCTTTTACTGACGGCTTTAGTGTTATATGAAAACAAAGTAGTATTTCCAACACATTTAAAATGTAATTACCGTTAGTTAGCACGTTACATTAAAAACTTTTATTATTAAACAATTTTGAAGCGAAACTTCTATAGACGCATGAGGGTAATATTTTTAAGGATGAAACCCGTTTTAGCATCACGAGACGTGCCGCGTTTTTTATGCTAAATCGTTTGAAGGTTGACAACATGTGGCATTTTAATTTGCCACTCGTCGTTTAATAATTTAATTTACTATTTTTCATACAACATAAAATAAAAATATTTCATGAAATTTAAATTAAAAAACCAACTTTAATTAATAATTTCTAATAATGGCAGACACACAAGGCATTTTTACTTACAATTCGTCATTTGAGATTTCAATTAATTATTTGTATTAATTTTCGACACTTTTAATATTTCAAATACAATTAAATATATTTAGTTCCTAACATATCTTCCATTTTCCCTCCATCTCAATCTTGAAAAATCTAAAGTTTTAGATTTCTATAAATATAAACAAGACTTAAAAATTTGTTTGCCAAAGAAGTTTCACTTCTGACATGTGTACTTTGTACGCACGCACTTTTATTAAATGACGTCAATCTAATATCAAGACATTCAGCGTTCACTCAAGGAAGAAGAGGCGACAGGGTCTTTTTATTCAATATCGAATATATTCCTATAGGTATCCATATGAACATTACCTCCCACTACAACTCAACCCACGTTTTACTACAAAGGTCAACGGCCCCTGTCAAGGCTAGAGCACGAAGGTACAGGGTCCAGTGCCTCTCTAAAGTTAACGGTATATTTGGTTGTTTAGATCAACCTCATAATTGTAGTTACATCCCTTATTACATCTATACGATTCCACATTTTATAGCGGGTTTAAGTTAGAATAAATAAATAGTTTATATCAAATAACTCTGGTGTTTTTACATTGCAATATTTAAACGACAAATTGTAATTTTGAATGAATGCCTAAAGAAGTCCCATTCTTTTATAATTGCCTTTAAATGTCTCTTTCATATATATGTGTATCAGATATTAAAATGAAATTGATCGAAACAAAGACTTAATATTTTTTAAAAGTCAATTCCTGCATCTGGCACGAACTTTTTTAAGAAACTTATTATGGAATAAGAAAACCTTTACATGAGCTTACAAAAGATGACCCTACACAAATATTTCGGAAATCATAAGTTTTATTGTTAATTAGTTAAAATAATTTTCCCCTTAGATTAGAAAAATATAGTTAGATAACTAATTATTCGTTTAGTATAAACTAATGTTATAAAGAGAAAACATTTGTGTTTTTGTATGTATGTTTGTTACGTTTTCACACAATAAGTACTGAAACGATTTGAATTTTTTTTTTAGAAATATAAAGCTGCATTATCAAGTGAGTGAGTTATGAGTTCCCAAAAAAATAGGGTTCCCTAAGAAAAATGCATTAATGCAACGCAAGGCGTGAAAAAAATTATCACCAAAAATCTGTCATCGCGTGCGATGCAGAAACTATTGAAGATAGAACAAAAAAATGTTCTACAATAATATAGAACGTATCTATAACTACAAAAAAGTTTACCAAACGATACGTCCAACTACTCTAGACATGCCAATATAACTACTTTTTTGTAATTTAAATGTTCATAAAAATGCTGATAGTATAATTAAGCCATATTATTCTTATTTATGTATTAATCCTTGTCCCATTAAATATATATTTGTTTAAAAACCGTTACAACATCAGTGAAGTACTTTTTAAATCGGACATTCCGTTCAAAAGAAAATAATGTATCCCGAGTCGAACTCTCTAAAAACATACGTCAAGTGTGTATAGAGAAGTTCTGAGACAATAAAGAAGTACATATAAATCTCTTTCCTAATATTGTAGAAGAAAGTTTTGCATTTTGAATTTTTGGTTTTATTTTTAAAAACTTATAATAATCAAGCTGAAAATTACTGGACCGAATAAAAAAAATCTTTCAATATCTGTAGAGTATTTTTAAATTTAAAAATGTCGAAAATTACACGTAATTTTGTATCTGATAATCTGAAAGGAAGTAATTAAAAATTAAGTGAAATAAAACTTTTCTAAATTTTAACAAAAATAAATCTATAATCCGACTTAGTAGACTTTCCATTGCCACGAGATCGATGTCCACGCAGGTGACACCGCGGGGCATTCCTAGTTATTTATAAAGAAAAAATAAGTAATTGGAAGCTTTTATTTGTATTTATCTATCTTCATCATTAACAACTAGAATTTAAAGAAAAACAAAGTAAAAATATATCCCGCTACAAAATAATTAATTACACGTCTAAAACATCACTGTTATAAAATAAATAAGTTTTGTTTAGTAAGGTTCCAATTCCCTTTATCATCTTCTGATTTAAAAATAATCCCATCAATTAATACATTTTAAAGTAACAAATGTTATTTATAGGTTTTAAAAAATGACCGAATTGTACTTTATTGTATACTAAAAGATGGATTATTGTTATCATTCACATTAGTGGATATCTGATTAAGTTCGTCATTTTACGTTTTAAAGGTCAACAGTTAGAATCTATGTCTTTCGACACCTAAGAAAATTCACTTCATTGTATTGATTGTGATAAGACGTTATACAGGCCACGTCGCAGACATCTGCAGTCAAAAATATAATGGGACGAATGACACACTTGGGAGTACCTAATGGAAGTAATAAAAGACATGTACAATGTTATCCGACCCGGTGTCGGAGCGTGGGACGCAGCCGAATATTTCACCCATTATATCATATACAGTTAATTGAAAGGTCTTCTTCTTAGTATGAAATGTATATACATATACATATAATATACGTGTACTTTTGTACTGTCTTGTGGATCCCTTACTGAACTATATAATAAGGTAAGTAGCTGCCCATTAACCTCCCATTGCTGGGCACAGGCCTCCTGACGCATAAGGTTTTAATAAAACATAGGCCCACCACGCTACTCCACTGCGGGTTGAGTGATGGAAAGGATTCGGATATTGGAGATTTCCATCACTAAGACCGAGTGCCTGCTCCATGGGCCTCGAAAGGGATCACTGCGTGGGGCGACTCTATTATAGGATAGCACGGTGGTACAGGTTTAAAGCCTAGATGAAATATCTGGGCTTAATGCCGGATGGCCGATGAGGATTGTGGTCACATTTCGCCTGGCTTACTGCACAACTTATTAATGCCACTTCCGCGCTTGGAAGGTTGCTGCCTAACGCAAGAGGTCCAGAGTCGTCCTGTAATACTCTTTATGCCATCATTATAGCCAGTATGGCTCTGTACGGTGCACCCGTTTGGGCCTATGCTCTAATAGCTGCGAATAAAGCTCACTTGCGAAGAGTGCCGAAGGTCAAAGCGGTTAGAGTTATATGGGGATATCGTACAGTTTCTTAGACGGCGGCGATTCTCCTGGCAGGTGATACCTCGTGGGAACTGTGGGAAAGTTTTCGCAATTGCTTATCAGTTTATACTAGCTGCGAGTGCATCCGGTAGCGCTGAACCTAACGATGACCAGGTCCGGAGGATGAGGACTCTAGCCGACAAAGCACTGATCGAAAAGTAAAGCCAAGATCTCGGGTCCCCAACTGCAGGTGTGAACACAGTGGCAGCGATCCGTCCTCCACTGGAGAATTAGATCAATAGGCGGCATGGATCCCTCTCGAACCTCCTGGTGCAGGTAATACCCGGAGATGGTCGCTTCCAGATAGGTTGTGAGGAAATGCCCGACTGCCATGATGCCACTGTTGATACGATAGATCATACGTAGGCAGATTGTCTGACGTGGGGGCCCCAGTGGCATACCTTATTGTCGTTGGTCGGAGGAGACTTCTCACTGGAGAACATAGTCGATGTGATGCTCACCAGTGAGTTTGGATGGAGGGCGGTTGCCTTTTTTTGTGAGACCGTCATCTTGCTGAAGGAGGCAAATGGGAGGCAAACGGAGGATGCCGTTAATGCCCTCCCTCTTCGTGGAAGGAGGCTGGGTGGCAATAGGCGCAGGTATGTGCTCCACTATTTCCCTTAGTAAACTGTAGACTCTTATAGTCGGCACCATCCGGGTCACTACAATGGAATGCATAATGGGACCCACTAGTGATCTCATCCAAGGATGACAAGGGATGCGCTGGGTTTAGTGGGATCCTGGTTACTCAGCGAATCACACACATCCGATTGGAAGAATTTCTTCTTCCTCCGGGGTGCGTAAAGTTGTTACCCAGCGACAAAAAAGGAATATTAGACAAGTGTTGACGCTAACACAGGTAATCTTTTCCATTACTTCTTTCGGACTATATGTCCGATGAGACGGCAATCCGACATGTCCGCAGATAAATCAGACGCAAGACTGACGGTTTAACATGCTCTCCGAGGCACGGGGTGGAGCACATCACCAACTTCCGAACTTCAGGCAAATACTAAATCTTAACAGAAAAGTAAGTATCAATTTTTGAATTCGTCTGACCCGAGACTCGAACCCAGGACCTGTCTGTATCTCAGCAAGCTGACCACTAGACCAACGAGGCAGTTATTTAAAGTATATTTATAGTAAACCCCCAATGTTAAATAAATATTGTAGGTAAATTTATTTTTCATTCCACGTGCACCATTCCACGTTTTTAAATGATTCTTATCACCAAAGGTTGTCTGGAAGAGGTTGCTTATAGAAATACGGACGCCTTTGTTCGCTAAATGTCAAATATTTTTTTTATATTTTGTAAATCTATAAATGCATGTGTGGATACAGTTAAATAAAAATTAAATATAAAGTAATTTACAAAGTTTATGTAAAATAAGTATAACGAGAGATAAATTCAGCAATTTATCATTTTATTAATCAATAAACCATTTATCCTAGTAAGAAGTCGATAAACATACCTTCACTCATATAAAATCCAAAGAATATTATAAATTAGCGTCTCAGACCTAAATAAACCAAACTATAATATGTAAAATCTCGTGTCCCAATGTTTGTTGTCGAACTGCTCCAAAAAGGCTTGACCGTTTTTTATGATTTTTTTATTATTTGTCTGAGAGTAGATCGTAAAGTATTTTTATTCTCCCATTTTTATCCACGATACAATGTTGTACTCATCAGCAGCTAGTATAAATATAAATATACAAAAGTAATAATACAATCAAACATTCGCAAACAGAACATCGTATAAAATATCATGTATGCCAACTTTAATTAAACACAAAAGTAAATAAAATGCACACAAAAATAAATCGCGCAACATTGAAAAATTGAGTTTTATAAGTGGAAAGATCAATTTCGCTTTTTGCAATTTCATTAAATTCGCAGCATTTCATATCGACAACAGAATTCGCGGTAAAGTAAAATTCGCCGGCAGGTATAAAAAAATGAGTGAAACTCGATGAATAAATTGTTGCAACAATAACATAGCTTGCCCTTTGACAGAAAACAAAATATGCGTTGTTATTTTGCTGTAAATGTTGGCTACATTTTTACACTGTACATTATTTATAAAATTTGTTCTATTTACAGAAGCAAGTTGTTGAAAAACAAATAAAGCAGAGAAATTCATATACCTCTTTCTTGTACTGTGAATTACCAGAATTATGAGCATCCATATTAAAAAAATGGTTTGAGGAATGGGATATTTTTTTATTAAGTTATTGTCGTGTAGAAATTGCAAAGGATGTAGTTATTTGTCGATGTCTTGCTTGTTACCTTTGCCAGTTGTTAGTCTAATATAGGAATTTAATAAGAAAATCCTTGTAACTAACATCAATAGAATTATATTGACTTGTTTTATAGAAATAAAAAAAATACCTTCTTCTACAGTTTAAACATACACTCCTATTCAAAATATTGGTTCCGAGTCTATCATGCGTTCACCTTCTAATTGTAAAGATAGAGAGGAATATACAAAATTTTTAAAGAAAAATTTCTCTTCTTTTAATAAAATACATTATTCAAAGGTTTTTATTAAAGCAATCATATTTACTGAATAGAACGCCGTATAAAAAAATTAGTTCTTCGCATAAAGCTGTTATATGACATACCATATTGGTAGCAATGTATGGCATGCTATGCGAACTATATAAACATTATAACGTAGATTTGTTACTTATTTATAAACAATGAATTTTATAAAATTAATTTATTCCTCAAATATAAATTTAACTAATAGATTACATGTTAAAAGCTCCTCTATGTATTTGATGTGTAAACTAGTACATATAGGACATAGGAAATAAAAATTAATAATAAAGGAGTTAAATAAAAGAGTTATTTACAAAAAAATGTTTTATTGCCTATAAAATGTATACAAATGTTCAATTACAAGTAAATATGTAAAATAAAAAGAAAAGGTATTTAAATCATTATGCTATAGTACATTTCAACTGTTATACGAATAAAATGTCACGCTAAAAGTGAAAACAGAGCATTTTATTAAACTATGGTATTACATTAAAAAAAAAACATACTTAACAGATAATTAGATGTATGAAATACATGGTTTTAATTCATTTGCGAAAATATCTTAAAAAATATATACTTAAATGTTCTTTCTTATTATTTTAAGTGATAATTATAAAACTGGTGCCATTTAACAGTTTTGCAAAGAGACATGGTTGTACATAGTTATCTCCTCCTAATAAAAATTTATAGGATTCTGGGCACGGTTCTGTAAAAATTGACTTAGCAAAGTTTTCGACGTTACAGTTTGAGAGAGGAGTGCGCTAGGGTTGCATAATATCTCCCATCCTATTCAACGTCTATGGCAAATATATTATTCGCAAAGAGCTGGGTGGATGGGAAGGTGATGAAACAATTGGTGGCACGTGGAATTCTAGAAATTCTAAGTCTAGAACCAGTTTCAAATTAATATAAACGGTTTCAGCTACATCGATTGTTTGATTTCAAACTATGTAAGAGACAGAGGTCGAATCAATTGTTATATATATATTTGTTAATTGGATTTAGTTGTCAGCATATATCGCTATTTCTCATTGGAATGTATACTGATTGCAATCCAACTTAAGCTATCAATTTGTGTTCGTGCAAAGACAAGCGTCTTAGCTCTGCTACTAAGAACTTTTAATTAGTTTCTCCACTGTACATTAGTTTTGAGAAACACTAATCTTGATTAATTTGCTTTAATGAAATAAAAATAACTTCTTCAGCTCTAAGGTTCGCGAGTCGTCAAATTGTACATTGATGCTATTATGTCAGAAATCTTCAAGGAAGTGCCAAAAATAACTGTGTAAACTTTCGTCACAACGCGAAATAGTCAATTCGAAATGTACAAAGAATACAGGTAGAAATTTACCTTTATTAATGGTACATTTTGTATATATTCCTATGTGTACCTTAAACGATTAACTAATATATGTTACGTTGAACTCATCAAATGATTCTTAATTTACTAAGCGTGTTGTTATACATATCACAATGCAATTTTTTTTTCAGTTAAGGACACAGCACATTCGAGAATAGCATGTTTTCCGCCACCAAAAACTCATACTCATATTGGAATAAAGAAAACATTTCAAGATTTCATTATGTCGTTGTTGTTTTGTTAAAACAGCTCCCTGTAGCTTCATTAATTGTGTCATTATTCTTCCAAAGCAGCGAACTAAACTTCCATAAAGTTATTGGATTTTTGATCAGAAATTCTAAGTCACAGGATGTTGATGCAGAACGAGTCATATCTGAAACCTGATCCCTACCTGATCGTATCGTATTACATTCCCATCGGAGCTACGGCAAAGAGTACGCATAAGTTAGTCCAAGATATCTTTTCGATCCATTGCTTAATATCTCTAATGAGGTTATTCATTTTGCCGACCAAATTTTTTGTTAGTTCTTATATCTATTTTTTCTCACAAGACTGCACTTCTACCAAAGTATTTTCTTGAAACGATGGGCTGATAGATAAGAGTGGGCAACTTTAAGCCCATCTGTTGCTCTTCGTGCAATTAAGATTACACAATAATTATAGTGGTAAGAAATAGTGTGATGAGAGAATGTTGTGGTATAAAAGAAGATGTAGTGTCTAAAATTAAGAAAGGTATGCTTAGATGGTTTGGGCACGTAGAGAGAATGAATAAAAGGAAACTGACAAAAATAATTTATGATTTAAGAGTGAACGGTAAGGTTGGAAGCGACTGACCAAACCGAACGTTCCTGGACCAAATCCAGGACATTTTAAATAAGGGTCAGGTCAAGAGTATTCAAAATCGGAGAACTTGTATGAAAGGTGGGAATTACAGAAGGGAAGGAGATATGCAAGGATCGTATTATTATATAGAATACGCATTATAAACTTTTAACAAAGGACACTGAAAGTCAAGGTTTGGAAGTGAAGGTAAACTAAAATTTATGAAATGGTACCGATAGAGAAGATAAACTGAAATTCGAGAAAGTAAAATTAAAATACATTTTCTCTAAGTATCATATGATAAATTTGAAGCGCAAAACATCCCAAAAAGTAACATAACCGAAATAAAGAAATAAAGCGAACGTTTTCGTTATCACTAGCTCCACTCAAATCATGCGTAAAATGTTCAACCTACATACAAATTAACTTTCAAAGCTATACTTAACCAGATTATATTACAATTTTACAACCAGTTACGCGTCACGTGAAGGAAATGCTCTCCATTTTTGCCTATTTTGAGTATATGTAAGTTGTATCAGTTAAACCTATTAACATAACCCTTCTCGTTTATAGAAAGAACTGATGCTTACAACCTTTTTATGAAATGAAATGTTAAGTAATAACTATTTTAAGACGTTCGTTTGTCACTAAGTCAGTTTTTACTTATGTATACTAATATTTTAAATGTTTTATGATATAAACGGGTTTTCAGAGTACCTTATATTCACGTGTAAAAGAATCCGCACAAAATTCGCACCTGCGAACTATAACGACATGTCCATGATAAAAAACCAAAGCCGTGTTTATACCCATGAACGTTTACATCTATATGTACATCAAACCGCAGTTTCCAGATACTTTACATGGTCACCCTACATAGTCTTCCGTTGAGCGTGAGTAACTTTCACAACGCCTTTCGAAGTTTCTCGCACTTTTCCACGCTTAAACTCAAATGCATTGTATATCGGTCTCGGTGGTTATATAATTTATATTTTATTTTTTAACAAATTTTATAGACCTTGACTATATTTAATATCTTACTTGGATTAATTTACCTACGTGGAAAATGTTTATTCACGGTTTTACTGGCGTAAAGATGGGAGTACGTAATAGCATGTGAACGCTTCGGTAACAGAAGAGTCGGGTTGCATTTCCGGCAGATTATTCCTTTTATTAACTTTATTATATAATCTATAATATCACAAATACTTAATAAAAATATTCAATAGTTTATTACATAACAAAGTTATAATCTATAGTTGTTTTTATTTATTGTCTATGTCTGGATCGGAGGGGCATTTATGCTATATACCACCCCGTTAGCAATGACATATTGCCAAGCAAATTACCTTACCACCATAGATTGTATTACTACATTTTCAGATGAGATCACATACAGACAATATAAAGAAGTGTCACGCGCCCTTGGATCCAGCTTTAGCAGCGAAGTGCGATAGTTATTATATTATATAGACGGACAAGTGGCAGACGGTATGCAGAGCGCCAGAGAGGATTTATGCTTAGTTCAGTGGTCGGCGCGTTGGTACTGGCAAGCAAGGCTGGAATTACGTTCCGTATTGAAAATTACAAGAAAGTGATTTATGTTTGAACTACGACTTCGTATGGAAGATTGAATGGCTGTAAAACTATACTAACTAAGGAAAATCTGATAAAGAAGGAATTAATAATTGTATCGAGACGAGTATGGCTTTGCTTTTACAAAGAGATAGATGAGCCAACTTACGCAATAAATTAAATATTCTAAACAGTGTAAACAAAATGTATTCTGATATTATTCAAAAACTTCGCCCCCGTACAAAACCCTCCACAAATTTATATTACAAGCATTGAATTTTCTGAACCCAAATTACGACGCCCAAAAGTTGCAAAATTTTAAACAGTTACGGTTTACCTACATTATCTATTCGTTTAGAAGTTACAAACCTTGTTTATGACACACATTTCGTCATCTAAGCAACAATGGTTAATAGATCTTGGAAAAAATCTTTTCAGCGATTTCACCGTTGTTAATGTCAACTTAAATAATTTTAGTGAAAAAGGGGTCAAGAATGAGGTTGCTTGTGAACAAAAGTACGACTGCATGAAGTAAACAAGCTAATCAGTCAATAATTTAACGTTTTTTTGACAGAAAACCTAACATGGATTGTCTAACAGGCTATATGGTGTTACAGCTATTTAGTTTAATGTTATTGATGACGTATACCGGTATAATTCTAAAACCAGTCGTTATGTGAAAGAACCAATTTGATTGTATTTTCAATTTTTTCTTATGAGAGACAATTTAGCTAGTAAGGTTTCCAAAATATTACTCCCATTATGCCACGAAATAGCTAGTTTTATTCATATAAATGAAAAGGATTAATATCCTTTAGTAGTTTAGTAGTTAGGATTAATATCCTTTAGTAAGCAAGGTACTAAATTATTTAATGAAATCTTACCTTAAAGGTTGTTTTGGGTTGTAATTAAAGATCATCGGAGACTCAGATGACATAAGAAAGAGAACGAATTTGCTATAGTGGAAATTTTTAGGACGTTTTAAGAGATACAAATGCGTGATAAGAGATTGTTGCATATCTTTTATCGTTTGCGCAGGGGAACCACTCTAAAGGGGTAACATTTCCCCTTTGCAACGGTTGGCAACGATGTTCCACTCCTAATAATCGTAACGTCAAGTGGTACCTATACCCTTCCCCGGTAAATAGGCTCTCGAACACTGAGAGAATTTTACAAATCGGACCAGTAGTTCCGGACAGTCTAACAAAAAAAAAAGCTTCATATTATTAGTATTGATTAAAAATTATAAAGCAAAATACGCTCCCGGTAATTAGGGAGAGCTGAGAGCAAAGCTATTAATTTTGAAGCTCATCACTGCTTTTGCAGCGTTACCACAAATTTTAAAAGCTTGTCTATATTAATTATAGGAAAGTAATACAAACATTTTTATAATATTCTTTAATGGGAATTTTTTCCGTTACTATTCTGTAGAGAAACATGAGGTAAATTACTTCTGAATATGTCAACGTGCTTCCTATCTCAGACTATCTTCATTTATCACCAGGTGGGATCACAATCACACATGTTAAATAAGTAGCTATGTTTAATTCTCTTCTAGCATAATGGATTCTTGACATACTAAAACATAAAAATACACGTTGTTTACTCATTGCATTTTAAAAACCATTCCCAAAGGTCACTCTTCGTTTCCAACGATATTATTATAAAACCTGCTCAGCACTACAACCAACATACATAGTTGGTCATAAAAGATAATAATAAAATGGGTTACGTCACACGGACCGACTTCATTCTAAATTATGGTATTTTCGTCGGTGAGTCATCGATGATGCCAGTTTGTAGGCCCTCTGATAGGGATGGCACTACTTTTATAAAACACATTGAACAAATAAAATGAAGTTAACATATTCATATAATTAAGATATTGTGGCAAAATAATTTAATCTACGGACATATAGGTTCATAAAACATATATAGATTTTTATATCATTAAATCTAAATTAATTTAAATATCTGTAGATATACATCAATTTATGGCGAAATATAATTTAAAATTAAATAAATGTCGATTATTTATAATTTCAGCTAAACTAAGATTATTTGGACACATCATGATAAACGATAGAACTTTGGAACGAGTGGTGTCAAAGGAAAGAGTATCTAATGTCATTAAAATGTCGACGAAATACTCCTTGTATAATACGCGAAATGTCATAAATAGTAATGGACCAATCGACAAGGATTCGACATGACCAAAGAAACTAAAGTCTGACGAGCTGAAGGCTGACAAGGCTAAAAGCAACAATGTATACTTAAGCACATGTAAAAAGTTCTATTAAAGAGGAAATGGACGCAAAAATACGATGACAAAACCTGAGGATAAATACAAAAGCGTATAAAAAATAAAAGTAATGGCAACCCTGAATGGGCTCTACGGTCACAGCCGGAGCGGCTGACTGTGTGATACACGCAACATTCAGGAATAAAAGGCCGTACAGACGTGGCATTCCTTTAAAATAAACACAAAGAAAAACATACGTACTCGTGCTAGTACTATCAGCACGGGTAATCAAGCACGTGCCGTGTTTCATAGTCCAAACAGCCGGCTGTTCATTAGTCAAATTGTATCGCTGCTGAATAAATAAAAATGAAACAGACTATCATCATATTTACAACATGAAATTCTGTTACAGCAAACTAAAATATTGATAATTTTTCATAATAAATAGAAACACTAAAAAATATAATGTTGCTGTTGCCACCGATGCCGAGAAAGACATATTCTCAGACCCCCTTCTCAGTTTTTATTGTAAAACTCCGCAATATTCAGTCATAATAATGCTTAATTTCTAATTTAGTCTTAATACTTGATATTTTTTTTTAAATTGTCATTCTAAAATTGTTGTCTATGCTGCATATATGTTTATACCTGTAATTGGGGTGACAGTACAATGGTCATAGCTAGTGTTTGTTTTAGTGTTTACTTTGTTGGCGAAACTGTAAAATAAAATAAATAAAAAAATAATTGCTTCCAGGGGGCCCTATTTCGCAAAATGATGTCTGAGATGAGGCATTTGCTTCTGAAAAACGGGCTCATACAGTTAAATCTCCATTACTTTGGCTACATATTTTGATAGCATTGTATCTTTCTCCAAATATCGGATGTTACAACACCTGGACCAATCTTAGATATGAATGTACCGATTTCGACAAGTTACACTGACTTTTCCTATTTAGCTAGCTACGTTTTGTCGAAATTTTAATAGCCTAACGTTATTTTATAAGAATGAGATTAATTTAATTTAAAAAATACTATAAAGCTAGACATAATTATTTTAGAATTTAAATCACTTAATAATATTTACGTAAAATATCAAATTCAACATATCAAAGTTCAGTGATTGAACTTAGACCATATAAAAACTAGGATGGAATGGGAGTCAATTACACGAGTTCAATTGTAGATGGAAATAGAGTTGTAAACTTGAATGGAACAAAACTGCGCTGACAGTCTAAGAGCAGGCGCGCCGTCTGTCTGTCGTCACCCTTATGGTACGATCTCATCATCACCCACTTACAAAGACAAGGTCGCCGCTGCATTTCGTGTGATAAAAAGCACAGCCAGTGTGGCCTTTTATGATTTTACATAAATGCATACATAGATTAGTCACACACGAACCTGATTGCAAAATGCACGTCCTCTTTAAAACTCGACAATGTTTTTATGCTATAACTTAGGTGACTGTGTCGTGAGCATTGCAAGATATAAGGTTAACGACGTATAATCACCATGTTATCGATAATTTTACAATAGCATAAACCTTGCCAACTGAGCCATATTGAATAAAGCACAATTCATTCTCTTACTTCATTTAATCTCCTACAAATTTACACTTTAAAATCATTCTACACATTTAGACACACTCTGCCTTTAATTTACATTTATTTACTGTGATTCATACGGAGTTTATTTACATTTTTAACTGTTTAAATTGTAATATGAGTTAAAGACAAGCGACACACATACGTAGCTTATAGCTTTGCATTTTTGCAGCCGTCTTTTCCTTAAAATACTTGTAATTGAGCTGGTAAGTATGACTTACACTTATTTTGAGTCTGGGAATGAAGCCGAAACTTTACACTATAGCGGCAGCGAAGCAGTAAAGCTACTCGGATTGATTTACGATTAACAAATTCTATTCAATAATGTTAAAATTGTATTGCGATGAACTTCTCTATTTTAAAATATGATGAAATTATTGGTTCGTCTGCGAGTTGTTTATCGCGCTCATAAACTAAATAACATGATTAACGCCTCCTCAACTGTATAAATTTAGAATATTAATTTCTATGTGTAGATACGCGTATACTTCCGTAGTAAAGTTTTTTTAGCAATGCCGTCCATCAATTCAATTTGGCGTGACGCTTTCTATAGATAATGACAATAAATCGATATCATGGTTAAATTTATACGTACAGATATTAGACAGTAACGTAATTTACCTACGTTTCTATGGTCAACACAAACTCCACCACATTAAGAAAGGAAATAACCTGTAGCACTGTGGTAACTGTATGGTACTGTGGTATGGCAACGATATACTGTGGTATACCATTGCCTTTAAAGACGAAGATCCCAATTTCTGCTGTCACCTTAACGTTAACTTATTCGGTCTTGTGGATCACAGATTCATCTCAGTTCAAATAACTCTAATTTCCGCAACATTCTTTAGTCCAACTTAAAATCCGCATGAGGTGAGGTTCTTGGTTTTAACACTGTCTGACATAGCTTCTGAGTTCTTATAGGGAATGAAACACTTAGGCCATTTTCCTCTTCACATGTAACTCTTGCTATTAAAGAGTACTACGACGGCCTAAGTTTTTCAATAGGCTTGGCATAAAGAAATCGTCATTCAAACCATTTCTTTAATTCGTAATTAGGTAACACGCAAACTCTTCATTCAATTATTAACTGGCACAGTGCCAAAGCATCAATTACTTGTTATATTTTTCACGTCACATGCGTTTTTAACAATAATTTTGCCCATTCAAAACTCTAATTTAACTATAAACTTTTGGCGAAAAATAGTGACTATCATTGAATACCTTTAATTTATTTGTAGATGATGAGATTGTAGTTATCTGAGTTAATGATGTGGTCAAGTTTCATTTGAATGCAATTGAATTCGATTTAGCATTTAGGCAAAATGATTTGCAAATGTGAAATGGTTTACATTTCATATATGCTCAGCAATTAGCTTTGCTCTGGAAATGATGAAAAGGTATTTACTGAGTCTGTCTGTTCCATTCGGCTACCGAGGTAGATTTTCATTTACAACTGTTTCAGTGAACGTTAATTGAAGGTTAACCAATGTTCCAGTATGTCGAATATGATGAACGTCAAATATTAGAAATTGAATATCCGAATAGGTTTGCAATTCGAACAGAAGAAAAATGTGTTAATATTTTTTTAATATGATTTCTTGGTCTTGATCTTTCTGAAGCCCATTATAAAGCCGTTTTCTATTGTTCATTTGTACTTGAAGAATCGATTTCGCATTTGTTAAGCAATTTGCAACTTCGAAGATTATATAATACACGCTGTTCCCAGTGTATTCCGTGTACTTCCCAATCCCCAAAACCGTATGAACTGTCAATTTAGACGCTTTTAGAATCCACCTGAACACACTCTAAAAATATCATCAAAATTGGTCCACTACTTTAAAATAAGCTCAGTCAAATTCGTCTTTTAAGTTTTGATATTATTTTTTGTTAAGCTATTCTCTTAATTCCGATAAACTTTTGTACATTTCAATGGGTTAAATTGGTAAATCAGTATTTAATCACCTTAAATATACATTTTAGTCATGTAAAATTTACTCATAATTTTTATGAAAAACTTTCGTTTATTTCTGTTAAACGCTGAAAGGACTGGAGCAATTATTCACTAGCCGGGGTTATAATAAGTCATTTAGGTACATGTGTACATGATAGTTATAAATATTTACAGACAAAATATACCATTGGTACTGCGATTAGATAAAATATCACGTATATCTTTTGTTACAAACTGCGATCGGTCGTTAATAAATCGATAATTTTCAATACAGAGTACGAAAAAATCAAAATGGAAAGTAAAAATAAATGGAGAACTTTACAAAAGAAATAAAACGGCCTTTTAAATTAATTATTATAACACCTTATGAACAAATGGTTAAAGTAATGTAGATCTTACCGGATGTAACGTTAACGAAAATACGAATGATTTCATTACCAACTGATCACTTATGGTGAACCTCACCCTAGCTTAAGTTGTAACTATTAAGATAAAGAGCAGATGCCCTCAATATTTGAATTTACCGGAACACATTACACAGAATGTTCGGTATAGTAAAAAGGGTGTTTTGTTTTTATGTACGCGTGTATAAAGGTGTTACAGCGCTCGAAATAGGTTACAAAGTGTTGATAGAGACGATTTGGTCCCGTGTATGTTATCTTTTACTACATAATTTAGCAATTGTCTGTGATATCACTTACGTACTATGGTAAATAGAGTCTAATATCGCAGCGTGTTGATTTATTAAGAACTAATTTGCGTGTAAGTGGTTTCTACATAATATCGTACCAGAACACAAATTTTAGGGTCGTAACTAGACACGATCAAAATCTCTCACCAGCCTCAACCACGATAAATTAGAAAAAAACCTTTCTTAAATATGGTTTGGTAGCAATCAAACCCAGAACTGCTTTTGGCGAAGCGAGTAACGTTCAATATTAAGAAATAATTTCGGAGTATGATTTCAGTAGCACAAGGAAGCTCAATTGCAAACTTAAAACTATATTTAGATGAGTAATTACTGAGTTCCTGGGTAATTCCTTCTCGGAAGAATCAACTTTTGGTATCGATGATAGATTGATTATTAACAGACAGGCAACTCAACTAATGACCAATCAAAGATTATTTTATACTGCAGTCGGATTGTGATTTTTATGTAACAGCATAAGTTGTTTTAGTGTTCGCTAGGAAATTTTTATTTTTATTTCTAATTACAAATATATTGTATACTATTAATATAAAATTATTTTTTATATTACATAATATTTTAAGGGTATTAAGGACAAAAGTTTGTACGAAATTTTATCTTTTTTGAGATAACTGAAGATGTCCCATTGGAGATAAAAATAAAACTGTTTATTTAAATTCAACAGCCTTATCTTTGAGGAGGAAACATTTTAAAGAAATTTTCTGTTACAAAATTGTAAAATCGTCGCGTAAACCAGAGGATAAACATTGCCATGACAAAATAGAGGGAAAATTGCGTCGTATATTTTCTGAGCTCAAAGTTAATAATAATATTTAAATATTTACGCCAACTGTCCTGGTGGTAAGTTTGTTTATATAATAACTAGCAATGGTCCACGGTTTCACCCGCATAGATACCACCCTCGTGGCAGTGGAAAGTACTAAGTCGGACTATAGATTTTCGTTAACGTAAAAGTTTTATTTGACTTAGTTTTTAAACACTGCCTTTCAGATTGTTAGAACGTCGTCTCGGGATACATTTTTTTTCTATAGACTGACATTTTAAATTCGTTATATCTTTTGAATGGAATTTCCGATTATAATAATTTAAATAGTATTCATAAGGTATCGAAACGATCTTTAATAAAATAGGATAAGGATCAATCCAGAGGTATGAATAATATGGTTTGATTATTGCCGGCAATTTTATTAAGTTTTAAAATGCAAAACAAGTAGTTATAGTGGCATAACTACAGTAGTTGGACATATCGTATTATAGATTTTTTTTAGATTAATTAACATTAATACGTTCTATAATATTGTAAAACGTTTTTTGTTCTATCTTCAATAGTTTTCGAAGCGCACACGATGACAGATTTTATGTGACCAATTTTTCCACACCTTGGATTACATTAATGCATTTTTATTAGGGACCCCTATTTTTGAGAAAGTAATATAACTTGTGTGGCTCAGTGAAATTGTAGCTTGCTCATGGTGAAAAAATTTTCGAAATCGGTCCAGTAGATTTTGTGTGAAAACGTAACAAACATATATACTGACATACAAAAACACAAATCTTTCCTCTTTTTATATAATATAATGATAACCGCCTTCTTTACTACCATAACGTAAGAAAGCAGAAACATGTTTTTAAATTCATAAATAAAAGCGCCGTGTGCGATTTCATTTTTCCGAAAAACGTCTTACATTTAATTAAAAGCGAATAAATTACAAATTGACAACATCAAATCTATTATTATAACACAATTATTTTGAGAATGTTGAAAGACATACCTTTTTTACACACAAAGGCAGTATCAACATTATATAGAGAATATGTATAATATTTTTATACCTAAGTCAATTCAATGTGTCAATATTTCCGACATGCGGTATTGCATAAATTCGCCGTCAGATGACACTCCAATCTGTTAAAATTTATTCATGTCACTTCTCGTTGACACACTTAAATTCCATGAAGCTCTGAATATCTATTGTAAAATATTGCTTTGTATAGATCTTCGTGCCTAAAGTACTTTCGTGAAGGCCTAATGCTCTACATTCATAGTTCCCCTGATAATAACACAAAGTCTATTGCATCTATGGTCAGTAATATCAACCGTAATGTTATTTTTACATAATATTTTAATGAATAATATTAAGGGAATTGTACATCCTCAATGTAAAACTTTTAAGTTTTACATTAAATAAAGATTGAAGACTTATTAAGTCGAAAGTCGAAAATTTTCGTTGTATAACATTAAGAATAAAGTTCATATTCAATGTAGAAGAATGTAAGAAGGTATATGAGAATACTGTAGCATTATTTAGAAAATGATATAAAGCGAGAGATATTGGTAAAAATATTAAAAATACGTGCGTACAAAGTACACATGTTAGAAGTGAAACTTCTTTGGAAAACTAATTTTTAAGTCTTAAAAACATATTTAAGTTAAACTAATTTTTAAACATATTTAAACAAATCTAAAACTTTATTATTCCGAGAGATGTTAGGAATTTATGAGTTTAATTGTCATTAAAATATTAAATGTCGAAAATGAATACTAATAATTTCTTGAAATCTCAAATGACTCTCAAATTGTTACTTAAATTTTTGTTTTTGGTTTGAAAATTAAACAAAATCATTTTTTATGAGAAATAGTATATTAAAGTACTAAATGGCAAGTGGAAAATTAAAATGCCACGTACTATTTGTAAATATTAAAACTACCTAACCTTCAAACGAATTAGCATAAAAATGCATTTACGGATGAAACGCGTGACGAAGATGATCTTCGTGACTCATTTCATCCGTAAAAATGTTACCCTCATGCACCTAAAGAAGTTTCACTTCAATAAAAAGACGAATACATATAGTAAAGCCGCACAGATTTTCTATTAAAAGAAGACCTTCTTTAAATTAAAGTAATTGCAATAAGTGAGGATTTTTATAGTAAGTTTTGTAGCAAAAAATTTGGAGTCTCATCTGTCATTATAATGAAGTTATTTGTAATTATTAGAATTTCTCTTAATATCAATGGACAGAGGTAAAATTGTGAAATGCTACTAGTCGTACAATCGTGTACAAAAAAAATGCCAGATGATTTTCTCAATATTAGAAATTATTAATAAAATTTTATGAAAAATAGTATATTAAATGAGGAGTGGCACATTAAAATACTACATGTAATTTGTAAATATTAAAACTACCTACTCTTCAAACGAAGTAACATGAAAACCGCTGCATTTCTTCGTGACGCTAATCACGCGTTTCATCCTTAAAAAAATTACCCTCATGAGCCTAAGGAAGTTTCACTTCAATAATGTTGCATACATAAGTTTTATTTTGATTTTGCAGACTTTACGGCACTATAACTGTATATAAAAAAATGTCATAATGTTTGACCGCGATGAACTCCAAATCTACTCAACTGATTTCGAACAATAGATCCGTACTATATAAAGTTCCACGTTTAAGTGTACCCACTGTTAGCAATCATTATTATTTTATTTGTGAATTGCTATTAAATTACTGTATTTTTATATTACGATGTCTTTGTAATTATATCAGTGAAACGTTTACATGCACTACACCCGGTTTAACTCAATTCCGGAAATTCTCAAATTTAATCAACACTTCTGTTTAGTCGTCATTTTCACGACAACAGTGATTGGTGTACTTATTATTTTTGAGTGGGGCGTTTGGTATAAGAAATGTAGCACAGAAGAATGTAGCACATTCGCCTAATGACAGATCTTAGATTGAATCTTCTTTAGTATTGTGTTTTAAGTCATTGAGACTAATGAAGAATTTGAGAATAGTAATACTTAACCTAAAAATTAGTGAGCGACTCTAAAACCACACGCTGGTCAGCTAGTCCAAATATTTAAGAAAGCATAAATCAACCCGACCAGAGGTCACGTACAGACGGCTATACGTGTATTCCGATATAATATTTAAATATGAACATTACCTGAATATATCGCACGTATTTTAATCCACGTCCTAGGCGCACGATTCCTAATCACGTCACACAACGGCCTACCCACGCTAGAACAGATTTCGTTTAACTTTCCGGCATCACTACTAACTGGTCTAAAAATAATTTGATTGCAATCACACTTGTCCGTGAGTATACAAAGACATATAACAGCATTGTACAAGCGTTCATACTCTTTTAATACCGTTTTGCTATCAATACTATAACACGACTCAAAAAGAATTCGTCCTAAACTTTATTTATGACTTTTTTCCTAATTGTGCACAAAAACGAAATAAAATGGAATTGTAACTTCGAATGAAACGCGTGATTAGTACCACGAATATCCGCAGCGTGATTTATGCTAAATCGTTTGAAGGTAAGGTAGTTTTAATATTTACAAATAACTTGTGGCATTTTCATTTGCCACTCGTCATTTAATAATTTAATATATTATTTGCCATAAAATCTTTTCTAAATTTTAACATCCAGACTTAAAAGTTAGTTCGCACAAAGAAATTTCACTTCTAACATGTGTGCTTTGTACGCACGCGCTTTTAATTTTTTTACCAATATCCCTCTATGATTTTTTTATATGCACGCACCTACGCATGTACTTTATTATACAATTTTTTTTCTAATTATATATAAAACAGTGTGTAGTAATAAAACGTCTTATTGTAATTATAGAAGTTCGAAACGTCACTTCAAGGTACAAAGCCACACTTTTTCTTGCTGTATATATTTTTCGGATTAAGTCTGATTTAAATTATTATTTTTTTGTCAAAATTTGTGTCAACCCGTGTAATCAATAGGATATAATTGAGAAATAATACATATTAGCTGTTGCCCGTGTAGTTTCCAATCCCGTAGGAGTATAGGGAATTCCGTTTTACTTTGCAATATATTTTAGATTTGCACTTTGCTATTTGTCATGTCAATCGCAAATAGATTTGACAATCTCATAATATTTGTAAGTTATTGTTTTGTTTGTTTAAAGAAATGTATTTTTTTAAAGGCATTTTATTTGGGTCAAAATTTGATAATCAATTATTTGTTCAAATAAGTTCGATTCGGTACTTCGCTTAAATTATTATAAATGTGTTGCACTATAATATGTGACACCACTTTGTGCTCTCTTGCGTGCTTTAATGACGTCTAGTTAAACACTGAACAATAACAAAATCCATTAAAAATATACCTTTTAGTTCCGTCAACAAAATATTACTAATTTTAACTAAACATTATAGCCAATACCTTGAGTGAGCTTGCACATCGGTTTTCGTATATATTGCCAACATAAACATTGTATATTTCACACACAATATTTTTAACTAACCGACATTCACCACGTCGTTTTGAAATCAGTAATAGCACAAAAAGAATACCTTAATATGACATTGTATATATGCATATTAAGGATTATATAATAACAACTGTACAGTAAGGTCTATTAAAAAATGGTTAACGCGATCTTCGTAATAATGCAGGGAATAATTCTTCATTATTGACAGTACCTTCTCATGGTCAAAACCACTACACAATCGAGTTCGATTACGGGCAAAGTTTCTGTAAAAATCATTATGTAACATGGTTATAATTGGAATATAATTAGAAGTTGGTTTCGATGGACTTATCTATAATTTCGTACTCGTTTAACCTTCTAAATAGTTATAGTAAGAAACTAATCTATTTCATGGTAAATCAACACCTAACTGCGGAAAATATTGATGATAGAACGAAAAAATGTTCTACAATATTATAGAAGGTATTATTATCTACAAAAAAGTCCGCGATACATACGATAATATGTCCAATTAGTGCACTTATTCCATTTTAACTACTTTTTTATATTTTAAAAGTTAATAAAAGTGTTGACAATAATCAAAACATATTATTTATGCCTTTTTATCCCATTAAATGATAATTTTTTAAATACCTGATACATTATAAATTATGAAATCGGAGAATGCATTCAAAAGATATAGCAATTTTAAAAATATCAATGTAAAGAAAATTGTAGCGACCCTTGTAACTGGGCCTGCTACTGGTGAGTTAGCTCATTTTCCAAGGATATCAATGATACCCACCGATACACCTACACTGGTTTTATTTTTATTAAGCTAAAAATTACTAAAGCTATTTAAAAAAATCTTTTATTATCTCCTTGAAATGTTTAATACATTTAAGACATTCTACGTAAATGATGTTACGAATTTTAAAATGTATTAGTTAGATATATATCCGCAGTAAAATCAAATTTGTATATTAGACTATGAACGTAAGTAAGTATCTAATAATCTGAAAGGAAGTAATTAAAAACTAAGTGAAATAAACATTAACGAAAATAAATCTATAGTCCCGACTTACTGACTTCCCATTGCCACAAGATCGGTATCTACGCGATTGAAACCGCGGGGCATTGCTAGTTTACATATCTTAAATACCTTTCTAATAAGTACTTAAAAGTTTAATTTAATATGCGTTTATTATAACGTATGAAAAAGCTATTGAAATCAGAACATAGTATAATTACCATGTTTTCTCAGCAAAAATTCAAAGTGATGTTTTATATATGGTACTGTAATCGTATTATATTTAGTATAATTGAATAACTATTAAATCCGATCACGCTTCGCTGTGGCTTAATAGAATTTCGTTCTTGGCATTATTTGAAATACTCCTTTTAGAATTCAGAAGTAACTCTTCTTTAAATCTAAAACACAGGATTGTTTTTACATATGAAGTCATTAGTTAACTGTAGAAATAAATACAATTGGAGTGTCTGTTCGTTGTTTCAATTTAACACCTTTTTACAAAATGCAGATACGGTACTCACATAAAAAACAAAAAAAAAATTGTCTGTATGTTTGTTACAGTTAAACCAATTTTGACACTCACTGGCAACTCGGAACTACGCGAGCAATACTTCAATATTATATTTTTGTGTCATAAATGTAAAATATCCAAGAAGTACTCATACAAAGGAAACCTTTTCTAAACCTACAACGTGCTACCAATAAATATTTGCAGATAACGTTTACATTTGATAAATTTATTTGACGGCCAAAATAACTGCTAGTTATTAGATGACCGGTGAACCAAAACATCCGCCGTGGTAATTGCATAAATATAGGTAAAAAGACAAGCGAACTTCGCCTAATAACCCCTTATTACTACAACCTAACCCTTCACATTCTGAGGCCTTGAAGTATCTTGAGTAACCTGTTTAGGACAAGTAAAAAGCCGTTGATAAATAAAAAAAAACCGATAAAAAAACGTCCTCCAAGGTTAAAAACAAAGGCAACGTTAACAACCTTATTTTTATTTTAGTCTAGTAATCACTGTTTTGTACTTATTATAAATTTATAACACTTTATGCTTTACATAGGATTAATCTAATATTATTTGTAGGCCTGGATTTCCTTTTTAAGGTTTTATATATAAAACACAATTGATGCTCTTTAGTGAAATTAAGACGACTTCCCGTTGTTAATAACAAATCCATTTTAATGTGCGATTAGATTATTGGAAAAATATATATACCTTAATCATAAATTGTAATTCTATTTCTTTTAATGTGTACAATAAAGAGTATTATTGTTAAATTCACAAAAAAGCAAACACTCTGAGATCTTTAAATCTATTGGCACGAGTTTAATCCGGTGTATATATTCCAAAGTTACGGCTGTAAACTGAGTTACATAAGCACGAAATATGTGATGTTTATGACGTGACTACTTTAAGGTCAACTTTTAAGTGCACACAGATGAACTTTCGTGGCTCAGCTAGTTTAGTATGTCCATGCGCCGACCCCTTATATTATTTTATTCATTTTACGCCAAACATGATAAAAATAGCTACTACGGTTTATCACAGAACGAAAGGCTACTGGTAACTGGCTCAAATATATGTCAAAGATTAAAGTATCGATGAATGGTCCCTCCGTATCTATAAACAGTCAAATTGCGTTTTAGAAATTTTGACTGTTATATCTCACCTACTAGTTATGTCATCGTTTTTAATCAAATAACAATTAAAACATGATGTTTAAATGACCATATAATAAGCACAAAATAAATAATTTAACTTCGAAACACTGTCATACAAAATTTATTACATTACATATTTGACTCTTTATATACGAGTATAGCTTTATAGAATAGAATAGAATAATAATATATTTGCCATAGAATGCTTCTTTGAAAAAAAAAACAAAATAATGATATCATTAAATTTACATAATTTTAACGTCAAAGTATACCTCGATAATTACATACATCATATGAAAAAAATTATATTCATCAATAGGAAAAATCAAATAATATACTAGATATTCTTCCACATCGTAGAAAGTCCTTTTCAGCAACCAGTAGTGTAAAGGTAGATATGTGAATTTTTGTTTTATATATATGACGGAAAAGATGTTTCTACTCATGTCCATTAGAGACTGTGAATTTAACAAATCGATATATTTAAACTGTTTTATTATGAGGGCAATATTAGGAACATGGCTTTAGACCACTAAATTCGACTTGAAACTTGAAATGTAACATAGTTACTCTTGTCACGAGATAGACGCTCACTAACAACTCATCGTCAACAAAATAATCGACTACAGGGTATACAATTTTGATTGTTTAGACAATAGCTAGACTAAAAGAAAGCGATTTGAAAAAGTATGCATTTATACCTAGATGAAAGATTTAACAATTATATTTATTTTATCTAAAGGATTTTCTTTTCGGCTCTGCGTATAATTTGCTTGTATGTAACTAGCTTTATTTTTAAATGGGAGAATTTCTTTATTATATGCATTTAGATAACGTCACGTATCTAATTTCAATGCAATGATCTAATAGTTACGAGTCAATAGTATCAATTCTCTCTATCAATACTCTATACCTATCAACCTCGAAGAGTAACTATACCTAAGTGTAGTTATACTTGGTATCAAATGGTTATTCTATGATGTGTGTTTGCTCTCATTATCTAGTGTGCTATGAGTCATGCGTTATTCATCGACCTCTCTAATGTATTAAGATAAACATCCAGTTGCCGTGCTATGTTAGTAAACTGTAAAGTTACTACTGTTCATAACTAATTTGTAAAAATAATGTAATTCAAAAAAATATCTAATTTTATTAGAAATACTGAGTTCAGTTATTTATATATATTAACAATCTGACCCGCGCGAAACAAATACATATATTGCAAGATAAAGTTTGAAAAGATTTTCTATTTTCTACCTTGGCAATGATAAAATATAAACAATTAACTGTATAGTGCATGCTGACATGACGGTAATTAAACTCAACCGAAGCCACCCACCAGTCCAGATCTACATAAGTTAAAAAAATTTGTATCTTAAATTTGCCCTGCTGGGAATCGAACACATGACCTCAAAACCATATAGACTACAAGTCCATGAAAAAAAGGCCAGTGAAATGAATCAACGTGAATAACGCTTAGAAGGCTGTTACTATATCGTAAAATAACTTTGAGTGCTATATCACCATTTCTAAGCGGTGCAGTCGAGTACACGAGTAAATATTTTTTTTTTTATCCTAATATTTTTATTTGTTACCATTTATAATGAACGGCTATAAGGTACAACGGTAATTTTTAATAACATTAAATAAAAAAGTTGCTAACAGCAATTATATACGTTTCAGGATTATTACTGCTGTAAGAACATAAATTTATGTACGGCAAGATTTTTTTTATAAAATGTTATTAAAATTTACCGTTGTACCTTATAGCTGTTCGTTAGAATTGGTATTATTTCATGATAATATAGTAACCGCCTTTTAAGCGTTATTCACGTTTCTTCATTTCACTGGTTAATTTTTTCCATGAGTCTAATATAACGCCTCGATCCGAACATAATATAATATATACGCTGTGTTTATTATCTTAATCCATCCAAAAGACTTAAGCCTTTTTATAATTTTTTTTGCGTATTTTGGTAGGTGTGAGAAAGCAATTTAGATTATCCTACCTCCCATTTTTCAATCACGATACAAAAGTGTGCGGTTCAGCTAGGATTGAATTGGTACTAATCAATCTTAAAAAAATGAATTGCAAAATGTGTTAGAAAGCGCATAACTCAACACAATTCTTTTTTTTAATAGTTCGTTGAAGTTCAAAGATGGTGTTTACGGCGAGAAAAAATCTAATAATTGCAGGGGAAAACCCTAAAAACATCCCTTTTCTGTTTCCCATAAAAACGTTTTCTAACTAAAATGTAGAGTCAATTTGCACTTTATTACCGCTGCACAAACTTCAAAATCAATTAAATAGTCACAACCCGACCAATATGAATAGTTATAAAAATGTAAGAGCTATAGATATTTAGTACTACTGTAATTTCATTTCGAAAATCATTCGCAAAACTGAAATCTGCCACATTCCAAATCTTTTTGACAAAACGAAAACTGTTGGGTCTGCTAGTGTTACATAAAGACAATCAATAAAAGTCCACAGCTGGGAATAGATCTATCTGATCTCTCCTGGTACTTTCATTATAAATTTTATTGTTTCCTCGGGCCTTAATTATATAATAAAATAAATAAGGAAATACAAATTTATCCAGTAAATAAAACAATTTCAAAAAAGTAGTCGTTTCCTACCTCCAAAAGCTAAGTTATGATGAAACTGAAAGTGTTCTTAAAGTAACAACATAAGTTATACCACCATTTTTTACACACAAGGCCGCATTACACAAACACCTAATCTATAAACATATTATACCTGAAAAATACCATATATAACCCAATAATATTTACCAAATTTTTTAAAGCAATAATAAATTTTACTAGAAACACAACATATGTATATTAAGGGCTTCTTTTACCAATACATCATAGAGAGTCGGCACTAGCAGCTGTAACACAGGTTTCACCTAGTTCAGCTACAGAACGAATGTAAAATGGATACACCAAACTAATTTTAAGAAAATAATTTTGTAACAAAATATTGTATTTTTGGGAAATAAATAAATTATTATTATTATTATATTATTATAGAGAAAAGCTCACCTTGACTCAGGCCCACTTTGAGGCCCATACTCAGCGATAACGTTTTAGTTCTGTAGGAAGTCCTTCATACCTTAACATTTACCAGACATTATGATCAAAGCTAGCAATAAATATTTTAATTTATGCACATATAATGAAACTTAATAATGCAAATATCATCAGAAGTAGCGAAAACAATAACCAATCTGTTACGTAACACAGTATTAACAGCGGTATAAATTAAATGGAGTTTCACTGTATAACTAAATTGAGTACAATTCTGTGCTTAATAATGTTTGAATCGAAACTATGTTTCTATTCATTCGACGCTTTCATCAAATATAATATTTAGTTCAAACAAATAACGCTAATGAGATTAACAAAATCAGTCAGGAATTTTAGATTCAGTTTAGCCCGATCGTCATATAATATAAAGCAAAAACGTGGAAGAATAAGTCAAACTTGATTAATTACTAAACACGACGCAATTAGAAGAAAATTTATTTCAAACCGAATTTATTTTAACTAACAATACTTTAGATAAAAAACATATTATTTAAAACATTAAATTCAATTCTTACGTCATGCAGCATGAACTTCTTAGTCATTACATACAAATTTTCAAATCTTTTATGTGGGCATTCAACACCGTGGTAAAATTTTTCACAAATTATTTAATTAAATAATTATTGTTCGATAAAATTAACGTCTCAATCTTCAAGAAATACAATATTACACTAGCTTCGATATGTAACTGTGAACATTAAAGTAAGATGATCTACTGATATTTAATATAAGTAGCTAGCCAATAGACTAGTATGACAAAAGAAACATTTATCTTTTTATCTATAACATTCATAATCTAATCAATATACGGATTTTATTTTACAACGAATTTATATAAGAGCTTTCCAGGAATCTATTGACTCATCACGATATCTCTGGAAATATAGGTCGTAGAGACTTGAAATTTAGTAGGAATACTCCTTTTGCCGAGTAAAGGACAGCTAAGAAAGGGGTTTTCGAAATTCCACGTATGTTTCTTAATTGTAAAACAATTTGCCTAAATTTATGAAAATGCTACCCAATACACATTTCACGCAGATGAAGTCGCGGGTTCAGCTAGTTGTTATATATAAATATATAATATATAAATATAAGAGATTTCCAGGTATCTATTGACTCATCACGATATCTCCGGAACCATAAGGCGTAAAGTCTTGAAATTTGGTAGAAATATTCCTTGTCGAGTAGAGCTCAGCTAAGAACGGTTTTTACGAAATTCCATCCGCAAGGGGGGTTGCGGGGGTATTAACTATTGACTCATCACGATATCTTTGGAACTGTAAGGCGTAGATAATAGGTGGGCTTCAAGGCAGCGTCTGTTAGTGTAAGTCCTTCCATCGTCGAGAATCCTCAGTCGGATTCATCCGGAACACCAGGGATGAAGGCGAAAGTTGAAACCCTGGTGCTTCACTCATGGATGAAGAGGGTTCTGCTGGGTTTTAGTGGGAATTGCGATGCCTGCTTGTTCGCCGAGACCCACACTCCTGACACACGGTCGGGGACAGTGCATAAAAGCATTTCCCAGCTAAAAAAAAATAGCGTAGATAATTGAAATTTGGTAGGAATATTCTTTTTGCTGATTAGAGGTAAGAACGGATTTTACGAAATTCCACACGCAAGGGTGGTTGCGGGCGTGTTTTGAATAATTTGCCTAAGTTAATGAAAATGACACGCAGACGAAGTCGTGGATTCAGCTAGTTTAATATATATAAGGTAGTAGTCACATATAAGATATACAAGACACTAATCACATACTTAAAACTTACAACAACATCCTATATCAGTAACGGAGAGTATTTATGATATAATAATTGTCTGAGCATTATTAATTTAGTAAATTTCCTCATAGAATTTGATGAGTGAGTTGTTTCCTTTCTATTATAATAATAATTAGTAGCTTAGTAATGTTAAGATTTTGTTTATTTTTTTAATTCGTATAAGTATAAAAACAAAACTTTCAATCAAAAAGATTTGTATAAAAGCGTTTTGTTTCATGTTTTTTCATGGATATTCTAAAGCTGACTTGGAAAATCGAACGGGTCTATTGTGCTGAAATATCCGCGTACCGAATGGTGAAGCCCAATAAACTACTAGATTGAAACAGGACAAAGCTTTCAGCGAACTCCTGTAATCTCCCTTGGTCTAACAAAATTATTAGAAATATATTTCCTTAGTATTTCGAAGTAAGGGTAATATTTACTTGGTTAGGCCGAAGAAGATATGTATCTATCTAAATTAATATTATAAACAGGAAACATTTGAGTTTTTGTATTTAAGTATGTGTGTATGTTTGTACATTTTGTAAACCGATTTCAAAAATGTTTTCACCATTAGAACGCTGCATTTTCACTAAGCGACATAGGCTATATTATTTTCTAAAACATAATAAGGATCCTTAAGAAAAATGTATTAATGTAACCCAAGGTAACAAAAAATCTGTAATCGCGTGCGTTGAGAAAACTATTAATGATATAACAAAAAAAAAATGTTCTACAATATGTCCAACTATTGTAATTATGCCACTATAACTACTTTTCTACATTTTAAAACCTAATAAAAGTGCCGACAATAATCAAACAATATTATTGTTGTTGCAATTGAATTTTTGTTTTTATTTATAATAATCAAGCTAAAAATTACGGGACAGATTTAAAAAAATAATTCAATACGTGTAGTATATTACACGTTAATGATATTACGAATTTAAGAATGTATAATTTCGATTGCGTGGAATGTTTTTTGGGTAGCATTTTCATTAATTTAGGCAAATTGTTTTATAAATGAGAAACATACGTGTAACGCCCCCGCAACCATCCTTGCGGGTGAAATTTCGTAGAATCTGTTCTTAGATGTCCTCTACTCGGCAAAAGGTATATTTCTACCAAATTTCAAGTCTCTACGCCTTATTGTTCCAGAGGTATCGTGATGAGTCAATAGATACCTGGATATCTCCTATAAATATATTCGTTGTAAAATAAAATCCGTATATTGATTATATAATGAATCTTAGTGTGTATCTAATAATTTGAAAAAATGTATATAGAGACTAAGTCTTTTATGTTACACTTGTACTTACCGTAGACTTTCCACTGCCACGAGATCGGTACCTACGTAGGTGAAACCGCGAGTCGTTGCTAGTAATATATACAAACAAATTGGAGTTCATATTTGTAATTTGAAATGAAAAGCTTTTTACTTACTGCACATGAAAGCCTAATACGAGTTGGTATGGATACCAATTACTGTTTTAAAAAAATGTCTTTTTGTTCTTGTTAATGTCTGAAACTAATGCACCGTTTCTGATGGACTTACACTGACTGATACCTAAAGTTATAGGGAGCAACATAGGCTACTTTTGTTTTGCATTATCTTTAATGAAATACTAAGTTTATGCAACTATAAAAATATTGGAATTAATTGAAATTAAATCTTTAGAATCGTTGTGATTTCAAAACGGATGCAACGGTTAAAACGACGGGTAAGAGACCCATATACAAACATGTGTAGGATGAAGCCGGCAAAGAATGAGACAGAAATACACATATAATTTTTTTACTTTGTATTAGGTCACTGGGCTACCGTACACAGTGGATTTATTCTGAGTCGTTTTTAATAGATCAGGGGTCGCCAACTAGCGGTCCGCAGGCCGCAGGTTGTCGACCCCTGGCTTAATGTCAACTTACATCAGATTGGAATTATTCGGGATCGTTGTTTAAATAGATAAAAAATATATAAACTTATAATTAGTATTAATTTTCGACTCTTTTAATGACAATTAAATTCATGTAATTCCTAAGATATCTTCCTTTTTTCCTTCCTCTAAGTCTCGGATATCAAGAGTTTTAGATTTCTATAAATATAAACAGGCTTAAAACTTAGTTTGCCAAAGAAGTTTTACTTTTGACATGTGTACTTTGTCCGCAAATACTTTAATTTTTTTTTAATTTCATTCAATAATAATTAAAGGCAGAATTCTACGATCATTTATAAAGTTGTATAAAAACAGCTTATACTCGTATATTTATTAAATATTAATCTTCGTGTCCAGATACTGCCAAAATATTAATTATTAATAAATATTAATAAATAATTATTGCAATATATTTTGTACATTCGGGAACACGTTCAACTTAATACGCAAAATTGTACTAGATTATATCTTTATACATTTTACACATTATTATTTATGATATTTTTGTTAAGTATACAGCAGAATTCAGAATAGTGTTTATTTTCTTATGTGTAAAAGTTAAATCGGTATTCATAACACTGTGGCACCACAAAAAGTCATTATGATTTTAAATTATTTTTCAGAGACGCCACAATAGGCATTATTTTGTTGTGTCAAAAACATATTCAATTTGACGACGCAAAAATGACGCTGCCGTGTTTTAGAGTCGCTCATTTGTAGGTTAAGTCATACTATTCTCATTATTATACACACTTTCAGTGAAAAACTGTCTCTAGGCGAATGTTCCTTCATTCTTCTGTGTTACATATCTTATAACAAAAGTCCCACTTAAAAAATAATAAATCCACCAATTACAGTTGTCGTGAAAACGACGACTAAACAGAAGTTTTTATTAAATTTGTAAATTTCCGGAATAGCGTTGATCCGGATGTAGTGCATGTAAACGTTTCATATAATTACAAAAACCTCAGCATACTAAACAAAATAAAGTAATTTAAAAGCAATCCATAAATAAAATAATACTGATCGCTAACACGTGTCATTATATCATTGGTTGATTGAAAAAGTTGTATAATATTCAAACACGTTTCATATAGAAAGATATTTTTGAATTGTGTCGCTATTTTTTTAAAGCAACGACATATTTTTTCCTGCGTTCACTTTTAATCGTCTAGTAGCTGAGTCATTGAAAGATTACGCTGACGTTAAATAGTTTTTAGTCTGTATCATAGTTCCATGATAATTGCTACAGCTATTTACAATGCTCTCTTTATCGTATGAATGGAATGCGTCGGCGCTAAAATTGTCTTTAATGAGTTAATCGTTGTGCTTGCATAGTGTTGTTAAAGAAAATTAGTAATACTCTATCTAACACTAGCAACGCCCCGCGGTTTCACCCTTGAAGATACCGATCTCGTGGCAGTGAAAAGTCCACTAAGTCGGACTATATATTTATTTCTGTTAACATAAAAGTTTTATTTCACTTAGTTTTTAATTATTGCCTTTCAAATTATTAGATACATACCAAAATTCATAATCTAATCAATCTAATCAAAAATCTGTATGATTTTACTTTACAACGAATACATTTTTAAATTCGTTCAAAATGCACAACTTTCTTCTATAATTTTAGAGAAGAGATCTATTATTATTATACTTTATTGACTCAGAACTTCCCAATAAAGAACTTTTGACACTCTGGAATCGGAGAGATACATTATTGTATTTACATTGAAATTTTAAATTCGTTCTTTTGAATGGAATGTCCTATTTTACTGGTATTGGAACGGTCTTTAATAATAGGATAGGGATTAATACAGATATGAATAATATGGTTTGATTTTTGTCGACTCTTATTAACTTTTAAAATGTAAAATAGTAGTTACAGTGGCTTAACTACAGTAGTTGGACATACGGTGTCGTGGACTTTTTTGTAGATATTACTAATACGTTCTAAAATATTGTTGAACATTTTTTGTTCTATCTTCAATAGTTTTCTCAGCGCACGTGATAACAGATTTTTTGTTTCACACTGTGGATTACAATGATGCATTTTTCTTAGGGATCAGTAATTTTTTGAAAGAGTAATATAGCTTAGTTTTTGTGTGAAAACTTTACAAACATACATACCTACTTACAAAAATACGAATGTTTCCTCTTTACAATATTAGTTTCGATTACTTCGAATCTTCGCATAATTTACAAAGGAGATATTTGTGCTACGGTACCCGTATTTCGACCGATGGTTTAAGGTATCTTGGAATACCAAACACTCGTTTGTAAAGGAATTTATAGAATTGTAGTTGTTAAAAGTGACGACAATAATCCTAAATCACTGCTCACACGAAATCGCAACCACGCTACGAATGATCAATTAAAGCTTGCAAAAGGGACATCATCCTCGTATCAACTTATAAATTACAATTATTGCTCCTTGATAACATATTATACAGTTGATAATTTACGTCTTTACTACCACAATAAACTTTTAATTCAAATTGATTGGATTTAGTGAATAAAACGTTATTTGTTATGCTCTATTCTATTAGGTAAATTCGAACTGTTCCTTCCTAATCATGATACCTCAAATACAATAACAGTATAGTCAAGAAAACTACTTAATTGACTCCTATATGCCCTTTTTGTGTTCATTATAAAACATTGTTAACATAATGTTACATGAATCATAAATGCCAGGAAATGTGAAATAATTGCACAAACTGAGTTTCACTTTGAATAGAGTAGTTGTAGGGGTTGCTGTGCGATAATAAGGTTTTTGTTATGCCGAGATCCCGAGGGAATGCATAATCCCGCTAGGAGCGCAATATTCATAAATACGGGATTTGAAGGATTACGGGCGTATTTATTAAAACCGTTTCTCTGAACACCGATTTCTTTCATTATTCTACTTCAGACGGTGATCATAGTTAAGTATTCTTTCTATATCATTCACAATGGTTTATTTTTTGTAATTAACCTTCAATAATTATTAGATATGGTCACAAGTACCACAACTGCTCAAATGTAGTTTACTGTAAGTGAATGATATCTATTGTCTTTCTTAATGTTTTCAAATATTGATTCTACTTGTTATAGAAATTCTAGAGTCTGTGAACTAATAGTAGGAAATCGATAAAACACCCCGAAAATGCAATTCAAATAAAGGCTAGTGTTCTGTGCACATGATTTTTATAATTAAAACTATTTTGTACTTTAACAAGAGTTTGCCATTCATTTAAACATCACATATGCAATTAAATGCTAAACTAGCATAGGAGCTGTTTTTAAAGTTTTTTTTTAATAAATTTAATATTTACAATGTAATTTACACTGAAAAGCTCGAAAATATTTTGTTAAACTTCAGTATGTTACATTATATATTCATAAGCGTACCGTGTAAATGCCACTGGCTTAAAACTCTGTTAATATAACAATGCTACGATAATGCCGAAGGAAAATTGAAGCGCAGACTGTACACACGTGCAATATGAGAACAAGCAGTGCTTTTCGTGATTAAAATTACTTAGCAGGGTCTCTAGGTTTATGCTCAACTTGCAATAACCAAGTAGTTCAGGATATCCAGTAAATTTAGTATTCACGATGTTCGACAAACAGTCCTTACAACCCGTTTCAGTACCAAAAATTGACAAAATTCTTGATATAGTACGCTAAAGTGTCACGAACTTACATCTATATTTCACACATATTCGATTTTCAATCAAAGGTTAATATCACAATTAGTTACTTATCAACAATTTACAATTAAAATATGCTCAGTCCCACAATATATATTAAAAAATGGTAAGAGTACTTCCTCTCCAAGAAAATTCATTAATTGATACTGTTTTTATTAATTATTAGGAGTGTTCTTAACATTAGTTGTAAATATATTTAGTACACCTTTCTCTGCTTCTTTTGTATGTGTCCTTCTAAGCAGTATAGGTTGCCTGGAAGAGATAGCTATTTCAGCGATAAGGCCGTCAATTGTTCTCCATAATCTAGAAGATTATGTCTTAACTGTATTCTTCTTTTTATGTATTGGGTGTACAATGAAGAGTTTTGTATTGTATAAAAATAATTCTAAATTTACTTCCCAACAATATGTAGCACGTAAAAATTTCTATCCTCATATAGACGTATACATATTTCTTCTAAATGATTAACTAATAATAATTAAATATAGCACAATATTTAATGGCATATTGATCTAGATAGTAAAATGAACTGTTCTGTTGTGACAAACAAAGTTTCGACATCATTTTATAAAGTTACTATACTAAGACATAGAAATCAAATTAACACATTAATTGATAAAATAGTATACAAAATGAAAGTTTTTATGATAAAAAGAAACCATGTTTAACAATATATCAGTCACACTTACAATTTAAATTGAAACTTATTGTAATTAGCCTTTGACACTGTCAATTAAGGGTAATCGAGTCACACCTCATTTACGAATTTAAATTTCAATAGAGCGACTTCCATACACACAATGTACGGTCACTTTACGAAACCAGGTACACTTTAGCGCAAAACACAAGCTGAAATATTTAATAAATAGTGGCTTCCTATCTACACTAATATTATAAAGAGGAAAGATTTGTATGTAACAAATAAACTCAAAAAGTACTGGACCAATTTTAATAATTCTTTTTTCATTAGAAAGCTACATTATCACTGAGTAACATAGGCTATATTTAGTACTAGATTACTATAGAAATCTTTAGAAATTCCTATTAAAACCAACAACATAAAAAAATATCCATAATTCATCCCATACTCTGTGATAGGACAAAAAAATGTTAGACAATATTATAGAATATATCAATATCTACAAAAAGCTTTGCGAGACCATATGTCTAACTATTGTAGTTACGCCAATATAACCAATTTTTTTACATTTAACAAATTGATAGAAATGCCGATCAAAATTAGACCGTGTTATCCATACCATTTATAAATTTTTATCCAAATAAATAATTGAATATTCAAGACTGTCTCAATACCTGATGGTAAAATAAAAATATATTCCGGCGGCGGCCGCCACGCAGCGCATCGAGTAACTAACTCTACGAAAAAGGAGCAGTGCGGGGGAAGGGGGTGGTCGTTTTAATTATCATGCTTATAACTTAAATATCTGTACCTATTTATGTCTACTCGTGCGAAGCCGGGACGGGCCGCTAGTTATAAATAAAACATATAAAAAAGGGCGTGCGTACACATATCATAATTTTTATGTCCTTTTTATATTTATACATATCTACAATTTTAGATGTCCGAAACTTAAAGGGATGGAAAAAGGAAGACATGTTAGGAATGTTACGAATTTAATTGTCAAAAAAAGTCGATAATTAATACAAATAATTTATTGAAACCTCAAATAAAGAATTGTAAATAAAAATGCCACCTGTTTTTTTGTCAATATTAGAAATTATTAATTAAATTTTATGAAAAATAGAATACTAAATTATTAAATGAGAAAAGGCAAATTAAAATGCCACATGTTATTTGTAAATATTAAAACTACCTAACCTTCAAAGGAATTAGCATAAAAAACGCTGCACATCTTCGTGACGTGTTTCATCCGTCAAAATTTTATCATGTGGCTAAAGAAGTTTCAACTTCAAAAATTTCAACCTTTCCAAGACTCCTGCTACTTAATACCATAAAAATCCTAATGTATTTTATTTTTACCAAATAAAAATTCACCTGGAAAGCGGTAATACTTGTTGCTACTTACTTTATACAGCACATTAGCATCATCGTACAATATGATGACGTGCGAGTCCTTAATTTAACATAGCATTGCAAAACACGTCGAGCAATACCCAATATTAAATAAATACTCAGCTTACACTTTTATATTAATATTTGTGCAAAAAATTAATATAAAAGTGTAGTGTATAAAGTAATATAAAAGCAATTTAACGTTATGAAATTTTTGTTTGTCTTTCTATCTTATTTTATGTACTTTGTATCTCTGGCACGACTGAATGTTTATGTGGGCCTATTTCAAAAAGAAACAAAAAATCGTTTCCAGGATAACATTAGCATTTATATAAATTTACACTTTGTATAACACAAGAAAGGCTGGATCGATTTTCATGATTTTTGATGTGTTGAATGACAGAATAACTATTAAAATAACAGAAAATTTCATAAATAAAACACTGAGATCTGTAAAACTATGACACCGATAGATATGACGAAATTGAGCATATAGATTCCACTTGCGACATAAATATTCACTGAGAAAAGAGCTTCCCCATGTTCCAACGAGAAATAGGTATGTTTTTATTTATTTTCTTTATTGAATCACACAAAATTTAGAAAATACTTGATAAAGAAATTTAAAGTAACTTAATTAGTGTTGCAGAATAAACGATCCAACTGCAAATTCACCATACGGATTACTTAACCCGTAATCTTACTAAGAAAATATTTCTGGACGGTCTAACAGGAAAACAGCTAAAAATAATAAAAAACGAGAGCGTACACGTGGAACTATTGAAAAGATATGATTGTTCATTTGTATAAGAAATTAGAAACAATGATTCTTTTGTAATAAAACTGGTGCCGTTGTGTACTGATCGTGCGAAAAGCAACGAGGAAAGTAAATGAAAACAGCTGTGTTAATTACCTCGCCGCAGCTTTCCCTTGTTCAAACTGCTTGGTTGGCACATAATACGTAGCCCTACATTATATTTAACTCAAGATAGTGCAGTGTTACAATTATGTCAAAAAACATTTTTTTTAAATACTTTCGTTCGTGTTTGACAGCGCAATAATTCAAGCACTCGCTTCGCTATCAGAGGTCCTCGATCCATTACTCAAAGAACAAATTGAGGCCTCAGCCGTGGCCAGTAACCAACAAATGCGTACACTCCATTGTAGAACCCATAACAAGAAAATTACTTCTTTGCAAGTTAGCAGGCCTCTATCTATGTATCTTATTATGAGTAATATAGTAGGTTGGATTATAAGAGTAAAAAAGAAGTTTGTGTAGTCATTGCGAGTTTTAAACATGTCTTGAATATAGATATTAGTTGTGCAAAACTGTTTTAATTTCATTTACGGATATTAGACTGTATCGTTTATCAACAGGGAAGATCACTGTCAAGTGCTAATCTAATAGCAATAAAAAATCCTTTCCGAAAAGTATCAAGTCACTAATATGTGTAAGTTAGAGAACTCTAACGATTGTATAAGATTAAACTGGAAAAACTCATTATCTTACTTATGCTTGTAGTATAAATATTCTTAATTGGCGATTTGACTATTATAGTAGCATGACAACTGGTGTTCACTAAAGCCTTTTAGATCTGAACAAATCAGAAATTTGTAACTTTGGCCCATTGGTATAGATCCGAGAATACCTGTTATCGAAACGAGTACTCGTATATTACACCTGCGAAGCTGTCATTTAAAGATATATTTATTCGCGCACACATTCATTCATCGCGTTCTTCACAAAAATGAACTTTATAGTCTCTTTTTACAAACGATTGAATAAACAAGTGTAACATAAAAATATTGAGTCAATTCTTCCTTACCGTGTTAATCTGTAAAAAAGTAATTATAAAACTATATCGAGTTCCACCTGTCAAAACTTTTATGTATTTAGACAAATAGGTAAATAAAAAAGTATTTTATGAACTATTGAAAATTTTAAATGTATATATGGAGAGGGTGAACTAATAAGAGAAATTAAAAAAAGATGTTATATACAATTAAGTAAGCAAAATTTTCTAAATTTATAGCATACAAAAATAAACAATCTGTCTGATTGGGGTTTTCGAGCGGAATATGGTCTTTCAATTAGCTGGGCGCATTGCTGTACAAGGGCTTGTTTTTACATAAAGCCGCGTTTTTCAATCAGACTACAAGGTATTTGAATGCGTATGCATAACATTTACAAGTCCTTGCATTTGTAAGCGTCCGTCTGCTTTGTCTGAAACCTCGCATATTTTCCTGTATTTTCAATAATTCTGCAAACAATTTTTCACAAAAGCCCTGCGGAAAAACGAATTATGCAAGCTCGAGTGCTATAGACCACGTACAGGCGAAGACTTATGGATAAAGTTTTGTGAAAGGTCAACTTCGAGTAGGCTTTGTTATAGAATTTCTAATAGAATGCCAATTATATATTCATTTTTATAAAATATGATTCATAAGAATCCTATACTTATTTGTGGTGGGATAGCGTTTTAACCTTATAAAATATTTTATCAAATACCTAAGCCTGTGGTTCATCACAATGACTTGTAAGCTTGAAATATTCCGTTTAAACGAAAATCTTTACACCTTAAACGCCTCCTATATGACTGGTGACGCTGACAGTCATTAATTAGAGGTTTTCATTTATTTTTTTTACTTCTAAGACATTCAGTGTATGTGGTGTTAAAAATTGAATGCATTATATAAGTATCGCATAAGGACTAATTAGATAAAAACGCCCGGGAGTGAATGAATTGCTCTAAGTTTGTTGTGGGCTCTTTTCAGAACGGGGCGCGAAAGAACGTTCGTAACTTTAGATTGTAAGTCGTTCTTTAATGTCATTATCAGGCATACATTGAAATAATATATGAAAAAAAATATATATTTGACGATTCAAAAATGCCGTATAGGCTTACTTGAATAAAGACATTTTGATTTGATTTATAAATATTAACATGCACTAAATAAAATGTGTTTATTCTGTCCTTATGAATAAAATTGTGTTTAAGACGACACGATAGAAGAGAAAATTTCATCAAGACGTAGGTTATTGTGGGTAAATGAATTAATTGAAATATATGTCGTATTATATAGCAGTGCAGCTCAGTCACATTCAATGCTTATAAAATAAAGTGCACAGCACGCCTAAGGAAGATTTTACTTCAAAAAGTTAAAGTTTTCTATAGACTAAATAATAATATACTAAATATGGGTACCTATACATTTGATTTATGTATTACTCTTCAGAAAGATATTACGACAATGAACCAACTTAACTATTAGACATAAAAAATCCTTAACACGAAACACGCACTATGCGAATCCCACCCTTCCCTACGTTTTGAAATTGTTAAGTATCTAATTTATGCTTGGATGTGGCATTTAAGAGCAATTGCTCTTCAGAGGAGACATACTCTTAAAGCCCCTAGAAGTGTAATCAGAGCCTATATACTTAATTCCATACGATGATAACGTAACCGTACGATGAAACGTAAGATGTTACTACTTTTGTTACTATTTGCGATTGCGATTTATTAATCTATTTTATAGAATACACATGTCATTTCCCCAACGACACCCAGTGATACAGTTTAAAATGCTAACATATTGCCCGATCCGAGGTAAATATTCAATTGCCTCTTAACTAGTTAGCTGACTAGTATACATGCATTATAAGTAATGACCACTTCATGAAAAACGAAGCATATTCACAAATTTTAAGATTTTTAGTAGTAAGTTTGAGACCAAGCCGGAATAATACAAACAAATATAAACGATCCCAATCAAAACCAAGCGACTCTGTTAATTGGATTCTGCACATCAAATTTAAATTCAAGCAAGCATTTACAGCACTTTTGAATCGTTAATGATGGATGACTGATTAAATTAAAGCAATTTCCACGAGATTTTATCGTCTAAGTAATCAATCAAATTATAGTAAAAAGAAGTAGCAGCCCCTTAACGTCCCACTAATGGGCACAGGCCTCCTCACTCCGAGGAGCGAGGGTGTTTTAGAGCATAGACCCACTACGCTGCTCCACTGATGATTGGCAGGCATAGTACACAAGTCCTCTCTCTATTCCTTCTCTCTCATAGTCGGAGGTGACGAGAAACCGACACGTCCGAAGAGAGATCAGGTGCAGAATCGACGGCTTAACGTGCTTTCCGAGGCACGGGGGTGGATCACACCGCCAACTTCCCAACTCCGAGCAAATATTGAGAAAATCTTAATAGAAAACTCAATAATGATTTTTGAATTGGCCCTAACCCAGGACTCGAATCCAGGACCTCATCTCTGTAGTCGAACATGCACACAACCACACACACACCCACAACCATTACACCAATGAGGCAAATTATAGTAAGATTTTTCAATCAATTTTCATTTACCAAATACTTTATTAACCATTTCTTAAAACGTGCTCTGGGAGTTTATTATAGAAACGTATTCAGTTTCCCTTAAATTAATTGTTAAATTTTGTCATACTAAAACAATATCTTTTTGCTTGGGGGTATGAATTTGCTGGTAGATTGGAGACGGTCGAATCTAGCAATTCAGGCTTAGAAAACACAAATTAATCTCCCGGGAATTGAAACCGCTTGGCAAAGTGAATTGGCATCGTTATGCTTTTGATGTCTCTATGCCATGATTCTCGCTTTCAATAGTAAGTAAATATCAAATTAAATCGTATCAAAAATTCATTATTCAAGTGGACTTTTACAACATTTTTTTATAAATAACTTTTCTTAAAATATTATTTCTAATATATGACTAACGATAGTATTTAATATCTAATGTCACGAGGATTTGGGTCGGTCTTGCAAAGACTTCACAGCAAAAATTACTTTTTAATATCATGGTTGCAATATTCACTCACTCCCAATTAAAATTTATCTAAAGTAGTCCTTGAAATTGGAAAATCATACCGTGATTTTCCAACTAGCTGCCTTTTAATATAGGTTTCAAATTCATAATGTTAAATCTGTAGAATGACTATAAGACCCAGTACTTGTTATGAATAAACGTAGCGATTTTATTAGGCTACTGAACAGTACATCAAAGCAATCACACTGCTCAACTCAATTACGTCATACACGTTATAATCCAGTATGGATATTAAAAATGCGAAAGTATCTCTCTACTGCGTTTTCACGTATAATTCATTGAGCTAGTAATATTTTTTGGTATATGAAACATTGGAGGGTGTTCTATATATATAGAATAAACGATAATCTATATATATATATAAGAGATATCCAGGTATTTATCGACTCATCACGAAATCTCTGGAACCATAAGGCGTAGAGACTTGAAATTTGGCAGGAATATTCCTTTTGCCGAGTGAAGGTCCGCTATGAAAGGATTTTACTAAATTCCACCCGCAAGGGGGTTTGCGGGGTTGTTAACTATTGACTCATCACGATATCTCTCGGACCATAAGGCGTAGAGACATGAAATTTGGTAGGAAAATTTCTTTTACCAAGTAGGGGTTATGTTTCTTATTTGTAAAACAAAATGCCTAAACTAATGAAATTGCTACGCAAAAAACACTATTCCTACAATGCATACACAAAGCAGGACAAGCAACTGGACATATTTTACGATAACTTCATTCCATACAGGCACAAAATTATTGACATATTATCACATCAAATTTAATTGACATAAAATAAATTTAGACTATGGTAATTTAATTCAAATATTGTAATATTTTTGGGTGAAAATTTATAGACGTACCTTTATAATTATTATTGTTTATTGTATAGCTTTTAGATTTCTTTCCAATATTGTATTCAGTTAAAAAAATGTATGCATTTTGTGATAAATTTTACTAAAATATACATTGACCACGACTCTGTTTAATTAATCTGTATTTTTTTATGTGTAAATGTGACATTTGTTAGTTATCCTTAATAAATAAATAAATAAACATTCCACGCAGACGAAGTCGCGGGTTCAGCTAGTTCTCTATATAAGGCCATAATAAATAATATATACTAAAATGTATATTGTGATAAAATTCACATTATAATAGGACAGACCTACAGAAGCCGGGAATCATCATATATAAGCTATGATTCGTGCAATACGTTTTCTTGTAATGTATAATTTTTCAACTAAAACCGTTGGCGTCAGTGAGTCATGAAATAAATATGCGATAAAGTTTTACATAATATATTTTGTTGAATACATTATTCTTACAGATTTTATACCTATAGTAACATAAGATGCGATAGCTTCACATCGCGATTAAAAATGGGAGTTGGGAGTCGGATGATGACAAATATTTTACGACTTATTTAGACCTTCCAAATATATAAAAAAATTTTAAACTACTTTATAAAAAGCGTGCAATCAATTTTACAGTACGATAATAAACATTGCGACACGAGGTTTTAATATATTCTATTGTTATTGTTTATAACAAATAATTAATGAGTAATTTACAACAAATCGAATATATTTATGCGTCACCTAACAAGTACTTCTTAAAATTAATTACATATAAAGAAACCTTTAAACCTATTACGTAACATAACAGGATATTATATATACCTATAAGGAGATTGTGACCTTATGGTAGCAATTTAATTAGAATCCTTCAACTGATAAATTACCGATCTATCAATTCTATATTTATTATAATGAAATGCTATTGAATAGCCCTATCGTCTATGAATTAATACCAACGATATCTGTACTTTCTATACAGAGTAGATCGTGCAGTTAATAAGCATTTGTGTTGCATATCAATTGCTGATATGAGAACATTTTGTGCATATAAATTATAGAGTAAAATCATTTGAGACTTTAATTTCCTTTTAATAAATGGGACCAGTCCAGCGGTTAACTTTATTACAGTTATCAATTAAAGTCGGTGTTCATTTTTTTATGATTTTATGTATTCAGGTTGTTTTAAAACTTAAGAATTCGATCGGATTAATAACGGATTGACTGCCTCATTGGTCTAGTGATTACCATGTTCGACTACAGACATGAGATCCTGGGTTCGAGTCCCGGGTCAGGCCAGTTCAAAATCGATATTGAGTTTTCTATTAAGATTTTCTCAATATTTATCCCGAAGTTGGGAAAAATTTGGCGGTGTGATCCACCCCGTGCCTCAGGAGCACGTTAAGCCGTCGTCGGTTCTGCGCCTGATCTCTCACTTTTCGTTTTGTCGAATTGCCGTCACGTTGGATTATGAGAGTGAAGGAATAGAGAGTACACTTGCGTGCTATGCCTGCCAATCCGCAGTGGAACAGCGTGGTGGGTCTATGATCTAAAAACCCTCTCTCATATGAGCGAGGGGGCCTGTGCCCAGCAGTGGGTCGTTAATGGGCTGCTACTTACCTTTTAATAACGGATTTCTCTTTCCACGGGATCAGAAACTACACGTGTATCACAAAGATGATTTAGTACGATAATATCTTTTAAAATTTTGATTAGTGTTTTAAAAACATTCCACTTGTTAGTAGGCAAAGCCAGTCGAAGAGTAATTTACACGACCGTTGAAATAGAACCTCGGAATTGTTGAAATATCACCTCGAATTATAAGTTCTGCTCCGCGAAATTAAGCTTTAAATCCGCGGCCGTTACATGACGTAATAATATTCTACTGGAATGCCGCAATACGAGTTCGCTTACAGGAGCCAACAAACAGACGCGAATATTAATACAGCAGGCAAAATTTAAAATAACGAACGTTAACAAGTCAAACTGAAACGTTTGGTGACAAATAATAAAAATACAACATTTAAGCAACAGAAATGTTAACCTTAGTTATGTATATCAACTTATTTTTATGACCATTATAAGCTAATGTTTAGATAAATGGATATATTTCTCCTTATTGTATCGCGTATACATACTTCTTTAGTGTTCCGTAATTGACAATTCCTAGGCCATCTAACGCGAAATTCTTAAACTCATCACATGGGACTAGACCTTTACGCCTTTTACGTGAGCTTTCAATAGATGGCGCAGCACCAGGCCTCTTTACTCCAAGGAGCGAGGGTTTTTAGAGCATAGACCTACCACGCTGCTCCACTGCGGATTGCCAGGCATAGTACACAACAAGTGCACTCTCTATTCCTTCACTCTCATAGTCCGATGTGACGGGAATCCGACACGAACGGAGAGAGATCAGGCGAGGGACTGACGGCTTAACGTGCTCTCCGAGGCACGGGGGTGGATCACACCGCCAACTTCCCAACTTCGGGCAAATATTGAGAAAATCTTAATAGAAAACTCGATTTTGATTTAATTAATTAATATTTGAAAGCAACAAATGTCATCCACCGCTTTAAGTAAGTAGCGGCCCATTAACGCCCCACTGCTGGGCACAGCCCTCCTTACTCTGAGGAGCGAGGGTTTTAAGAGCATAGACCCACAACGCTGCTGCACTGCGAATTGGCAGGCATAGTATACAAGTGCACTCTCTATTTCGTCACTCTTATAGACCGATGTGACGGGAACGAGACGGGACACGACCGGAGAGAGGTCAGGCGCAGGACCGACAGCTTAACGTGCTCTCCGAGGCACGGGGGTGGATCACGCCGCCAACTTCGCAACTTCGAGCACATATTGAGAAAATCTTAATATTGATTTTTGAATTGGCCCGACCTTGGACTCGAACCCAGGACCTCGTGTCTGTAGTCGTACATGCTAACCACTAGACCAATGACCAATCCACCACTTTACTACATAGTTTTAAAAAATGTGAATTACTAATAGCAATTAAATATCGTGTCATTTCCTTCAAAATTTTAGGTTGTTTTCCATCTTCTTTCAGGTTTATAGCATTTTATATTCAAATTTTTTACGCTCAGGGATTTTTCGCAGCCTAATCCCATTTAAAGAACGCAATGATTTTGAAGCTATAAATATTAGAGAATGTAGTGCACAGATTTTCCATTGTTTTTCACAACCAAACATGTTTTTCAGCTAGGTTAGATGGTTATACGGCTAATTGTTCGATGGCTAATAAAGATCATGATAGAATATTTCGACTTAGGCGTATTAGATAATCATTGTCTACCATCACTTAAGTGAGATTCAACTTATTAGATGTGGTGGTAGATTTGTAACCAACGGACAGATTCAAGTGTGCTTTTTTGAGCCTATTTGAATAAAGAATGTTTTGATTGATTAAACAAAAGTCGGAATATAATGCAACGCCATAATATTAATTATAGGAAGCACTATTCTGAAACCATATATTTTACAACTGAGAATATAGATAAAACTATTTTGTGCAATTTAATATAACAAGGGCGTAAATATTATGGACTAGATAAAGTAAATAGTGAATTGTTTGATATAGTTAAGTCCTTGCACTTTAGCAGGCATAAATAAACCACAAAATTGCTACAGCTATGTAAGATAAATGAGAAACAGTATTATACTTCGATTAACACAGAATGCATAAGTATTACGGACTAAATAATTATACGTTTCCTAAAATATCATGAGACCAAGTCGATCTTATTTAAAAGAAAAACGTTATCGTATTTTCTTTTTTTGAAAAATGAGAAAGACGTGTTTTAAAAATGATTTTTTGTAATCTTTATATAAATTTTTAATATAAGATATTCGAGTAATTTGACAAATCTATGTGTATGTTAGGTGCGTATATACATTAACAACATAAAATACGCATTCCATATTTTAAGAATTTGACAATAAACACAATTTCTTGTATTTAACGTATTAAAAGCTTTACAACCTAACAAATAAAACCGCGGAAAGTCCTCTTTTCCAAACAAAATGTCTCTTTAGTAACATTTTATTTTCGTAAAAAATAGTATATTAAAAAGAAGGTATTTCATTGTTGATTTTGCACAATGCCTCAGGTCTCTGTTCGCGAGGCACTCTTTACTAAATCTCGGGTGTTTTGTAATGAACGTTTTAATTAAACTTCGAGGCAGCAAATAGGTTTTTCATTGTACGATTACTCAGTTTAAAAAGTTTTCTTTGCTCAAAGTTCCAAAGCACCGGGAAAGCGTTAATAGATTGTTAGTAGAATTAAACAAATTAAGTCCAGACTGTAGTTAGAAGGTTTCAAATACAAAATAAATTCTCAAGTAACAAAACACGCTGCAATGAAAAAAGATTATCGATCTTTCTTCTTCTTTTATAACAGGCTAGGATTTGAAAGTAATCTCACCTGATACTAAGTAACGATACAGTCTAAGATGGAAACTAGCTAACCAAGTAAAAGGTAATTTACCCCCAATGGGTTCTACTCGTACATAGTAAAAAATGGTACGTAGCAGCCCATTAACGTCCCACAGTGAGGTGGCCTGTGCCCAGGCCTCCTCATATGAGAGAGAGTTTTTAGAGACCGGAGATTGATCAGGCTCAAACCGTAGGCTTAACGTGCTCTCCAAGGCACGGGGATAGATCACACCGCCAACTTCCCAATTTCATGCAAATATTGAGAAAATCTTAATAGAAAACTCAACATCGATTTTTAATTGGTTCGACCTGGGACTCGAACTCAGGACCTCATGTCTGTAGTCAAACTTGCCAACCACTAGACCAATGAGGCAGTTCTACATAATATCGTAACGGAATACTATCTTTCGCTTTGCGTCACGTATTGTAGGGTGGTAACTAGCCACGGCCGAAACCTCCCACCTATTCAAATTCAGACAAATTCAAAAATGCAACCTCTGCTGGGGAAGCGAGTACTGTAGAAATTTTTCTTTCTGTATTTTGTTTGGGTTTGGATTATCTGAAAAGAATATTGGGACACCTTATCTAACAGATAAGGGCCGATTTCGTATGACCAATCTGTTGGAGTCTAGTCACGTAAACATACAATGCCATTGATTGTGGATACTTGGATGGAATGTTATGGCGTCACAGCGATTCATTTCAATCCATTGTGTGAAGACAATGACTCAACCGTGCAAAAGAGATAGTATATACTTATACTTAAGTGTCAGTAACATTAAGTAAGGCGAGTAAGTTAGGTACCATTAAAGGCCGCGACGAAAAGATAACCCTAAATGCCATAATTTAAAAGAATTCAATTACAAATTCAAAAATTCTTTATTCAACTAGACTAGACAGTACTTTTGAAAAGCCAAGTATATTTTTTCTATATATTATTCCAATGTGAGACTGATGATAATATCAAAGTACGTCATAAAATCTAAAGTAACGAGGGTTCGTTCGTGGCCTGTTCTGAGAAGAGCCCACAAGAAACTCATTTGGGTGTTATTTTTTAATCATCAACATTATAATTTAAGCTATTATTATTAGAGCAACTGAGTTGCTCCCACGCTTTCTATCTTCCATGAGATGCTTCAAATTATAACATACAGATTTTTCAAATAGCTTTCCTTAAATAATAAGTTTTTAAATTTATTAAGTGACATTTCTAGAACGTTTGCTGGGAGTTTGTTATAAAAACGTATACAGTTACCCTTAAATTAATTATGAATAATATTACAATTATTAATAATAAATTACGTGTTCTCTGCAGTATAATATGGAATCCAATTGAACATCGAAAAAACTTCATCAAAATAGATCCAGCTGTTTACTAACTTTTGCACGTACAGAAGAAAATACAAAAAGATATTGAAGTACATATAAATAAAATGATATATGTCATAATAACTTATCTTTTACTGACGCACAAAATATTAATCCGAAGCGTCTATATTATTCAAAAATTCTGTAGAAGATATTAGTTAAATATATGGTTATGAATAAAACTTTTAAATATAAACACATTTAACGCGACAAAATACTACATTAAACTATAAACACATCTTTAACCTTTAGTTAAAAATAAACAGATTCCCTAGACTCTTTGGAATTCACTCAATTATGTTAAGTATTTCCAAGTACTCTTTAAACCCATTATTTCAGTCAATAATGTTTATGCCCTTGTTATGCTAAAGTATAGACCTGATATTTACGCCAATTAAGCAAACTTCGAGAAAGTATATTAAAAAATATATTGTTATACGCCCTTGGATCCAGCTTTAGTAGCGGAGTGCGATAAAGTTATTATATTGTATTGACGAACAAGTGGGCAGACGGTATGGAAAGCGTCAAAGAGGATTGATGCTTAGTTCATTAGTGATCGGTGCCTTGATACTGGCAAAGAAGGCTGCAATTACGTTTCGTATTGGAAATCAAAAGAAAGTGATTTATTTTTAAAACGGTTTTCTTACCTTGGGGTGTATGTATGTAATTATCTAACGAAATCTTTGAGCGCGATTTTTAGCTATCTCCAGAAGTCATTTAATTCGAAATTTTGCATACGTACCAAGTGCCAATGACAATGGCATAAACGTTAAAAATTTCCCATTATCCTTGTTATGACCGCCAGGATTTATATATTCTTTTGATAGATCCTTGAGGGAGTGAAACGGACAGAGCTAGTTGGCGATATGCCGTCTTGGATAGCCGGCAGACTTTATCGAAAGTCTTCTTGAAGGTGGTTTCATTATATAAACAAGATCGGAACTCTAATTAGCCAAGTAAGGTAAGGTAAGTAGCAGCCCATTAACGTCCTACTGCTGGGAATAAAATCCTCACTCGTAGGAGAGAGGGTTTTTAAAGCATAAACTCACCACGCTGCTCTACTGCGGATTGGCAGGCATAGTACACAAGTGCACTCTCTATTCCTTCACTCTCATAGTTCGATGTGACGGGAATCTGAAACGACCGAAGAGAGATCAGACGCAGGACCCACGGCTTAACGTGCTCTCCGAGGCACGGGGGATGGATCACACCGCCACCTTCCCAACTTTGGGCAAATATTGAGAAAATCTTAATTGCAAACGTAAGTGCCAATGACATTGCCATAATACGTTAAAAATTTCCCATTACCCTTGTTAGGTCCACCAGAATTAATATATTCTTTTGATAGATCCTCTATGAGGGAATGGAAGGGACAGAGCTAGTTGGCCATCTGCTGTCTCGGATATCCAACTTTATCGAAAGAGTCTTTTTGAAGGTAGTTTAATTATTTAAACAAGACCGGAACTCTAATTAACTAGATGTGTGAAAAAATACTAAATAATACTAAAAAATAAAAATAAGTAATAGTTTAAAAAAAACTAAAACACGCTTTTATAGTAAACTGAAATAAAAACTAGAAAATGACTTTTAGTACTAAGTTATAAACAGATTCATTTAATTCAGAGTGAAAAGCGTGGGGTGCATTTCACAACATTGCCATAACTCTCCTTTCATAGAGTTGCCAATAGAATTATTGTAACCTTTAATATGTCAAGTTAGTTTTTATTTCGGTTTACTATAAAAGCGTGTTTTTTAGTTTTTTTTTAAACTATCATTTATTTAATTACAACTTCGTATGGAAGATTTGATGGCTGTTAAACTGTTTGTTACTAGGGAAAATCTGATAAAGAAGCAAACAAATGATTGTACTGATACAGAATTCAGTTTAGCTTGTAACAATATCTTTTCCTTCTAGCGAAATGAGTGCTCACATCACGACACCGTCGAGGTCATCAGTAATTACATATTGCTATTCGATATTAACAAAATTAATGTTACAAATATATATTCCACTAACAATATCCCGCGGTTACACCCGCGTAGATACCGATCTCGTGGCAGTGGAAAGTCTGCTAAATCGGACTATAGATTTAATCAATTCCTTTCCGATTTTTAGATGCACACTTACATTCATAATCTAATCAAATTACAGATTTTCTTTACAATGACCCATACATTTTTAAATTCGTAACATCATTTACGTAGAATATCCGACATTAGTAAATTTTAAAATACTCTACACGTATTGAATGTTTTTTGTTTAACAGGTCCGGTAATTTTAGCTTATTACAAATATTTAGCGGAACATAAAAAAAGGTTTGATATCAGTATCATAAAAGGTTGCTGGCTGGTTTATACGTAATTTAATTTAAAAAGAAATCATTTCAAATTAAGAAAACAACTGAACATCATATTTTATGCAATTGTTTTAATTTTATTCAAATACACCTTATCTGGAACGAACTTCGAGTATTTCTACCTTCTGAGTTTGATTTAAAATTTCATTGAAATACTGTTTTTTTTTTGTTAGTTTTTTAACCGCGTATCTTTTTGGAGTTGAGGACTGAATTATGCCTGCTTAGCCCCAACGGACATTGCCAGGGCATTCAAAATGCGAAAAAATGGTCAGATGGATATCCAGAGATCTTCGTCGACCAGTTTCAACGATCTATCGCACTATCCAACGGTTCAGGGAGACCGGTACTTATGTGAGAAGAGCAGGACAAGGCAGAAAAGACGCACTTCAAGTAGGGATGATCGTTTCATTCGGCTTCGTGTACGTAGGAACCCCCATTTGACGGTCGTCCAAGCCCGACATGAAAAACAGTGCAGGATGTAACCGAAAGTGAGCGTACGGTACGAAGTAAGATCGAAGAAGCTGGTTTGGGTTCGTCTGTGCCCGCCAAGGCTCCAACGCCCGAGGTAAATCATTGTAGAAACAGGTTAACTTTTGCTCTGGAACATCGACTTTGGAACGCGGACCAATGGAGTAAGGTATTGTTTAGTGATGAGTGCAGAATTCTCTTAAATCAAATTGACAGCAGGCAAAGAATATACAGACGCAAATGAGAACGACACCTTGAGACAAATTTTGAAACTACAGTTGCGTACACTGGTGGATCAATAATGGTTTGGGCGGGCATTTGTTTGGGATCTTTAACAGACTTGGTATTGATTGACAGAGGGAGTCTGACTGCAGATCACTATATCAGAGAAGTTTTAGAAGAAAATGTCGTACCGTTTGCCCCATATATCGGTGACGATTTTGTTTTTATGCAGGTTAATGCTCGGCCGCATACCACTCGGGTAACTCAAGCATATCTTAATGATATAAATATCACTGCAGCAATAATATCACTGCATCAATGATATAAATACCACTATGCAGTGGCCGGCGAGGTCACCGGATATGAACCCAATAGAGCACGTTTGGGACTTGCTGAAAAGAAAAGGTTAGTCCAGAATTCCAGCTCCTACCAACGTGGGTGAACTGCGAATCGCCGTAGTTGAGGAATGGCGGAGACTATCCCAGGAGACCATCGATTTCGTCATTCTCAGTATGCCTAGACGAGTAGAAACTTTAACAAGAGCACGTGAAGGAAATACGCGATATTAATCATCATTTTTCTAATTTAATTAATTGTTATTTTAATATTAATTTTCACTTTTCCCGGTTATATAAAAAGTTTAAAAATGTAGCCTTTACTCGCAAAATATGTTCTTAATATGATCTCATTTTAATTAAAACAAAATGAAACTTTCAATAACAAAAGAACAAAATAACAAAAGAACACAAACAACACTGGTATTTTTTTAAATCTACTTACTACACAGTAAGTAGATTTAAAAAAATACCATATTTTTTAAATCATGGACTTTTTTGTGTGCCGTTAAATAAATACACATTATATTCTACCATTTATAGACATTTGTTATACTTTGTTTAGAAATCATATACTGATCAAATATTTTGAGTTAATTATCAATTGATTTCTTCACATTAATCTCACTAGAGAGTTATTAATAACAATTCTCACTGCGGGATCATATTGTTAACCATATTAAGATACTATGGTCTTGCAAGCATTTTAATTTTGTTTAACCGGCTTTATATTTATAAAATAATATCGCAAACTCCATTGAAGAAATACTTATTGCTCAATCAGTAATTACACATTATGCAATTCATTTACTACAACTGATACAAATATAACAAGAAGAACGTGTTTAAAACCGCGTAAATATTTAAAAAATAATATCTGTTTAATCGAGCAATAGCGAGTCAGGGTGAATGCGCAAGGGAGCCTCTGACATTCCCAATTCAGGGTGAGGAGGGCGTCGCTGGGTTTTCGTGGATATTCTGGCCTTGCCGGCGAGTCCCACACTGCCTGCCTCGTGGCAGGGATGCGCAAATGCATTTCCCAGCGGGAAAAAAGGCATTATAGGCACTAAACCCGTGCGAAGCCAGGGCGGTTCACTTGTTATAAATATCAATCAAAAAGCCACCTCTCACTTCATTACGAAGCTTAATATAATTAACCCTTAGGTTAATATAACTAAAATATGCACTTAGTTATCAACACTTACAAAGGCTACATCCACTTTTACAATTATAAAGCTTTTCTTATTATATAATTTTTACCGTGCACCATGGCAAACCGGGGCAGATGACAGTTAACAAAGTGTTTTCCAAACTTTTATCTAAAAGTATATGTTCACAGAAGGCAAAATATGGAAAATAACTTTAAAAATCCTTATCTAATTAATATATTTAATTTTTGACGTTCTTTCATTCCATAATCGCATTGCAACAGACGAAAAGTTGATATATGCTTGAAAGTTAGACAAATATATAAAAATGTTGATTAAGATTTATATACTACAGTTGCGTTTATATAATTTGTCTATATTTGGATCCAATTGAAAATTTACAATTTAGTTTAAAATATTTAGATTAATATTAATAATTACCTCATATTTTTTTCTGTAAATCACAAATATTTAAAAATATAGGTAAGTAATGAAAGTCTAGAGAACTAAAAGTCCATTAAATACTTGACTTATCGCTTTGTCCGTGACATCGTAATGGACATTTCAATTGCTGTTCTACCAAAACATCAGAGCGCCATAATAAACCGATTGCAAAAAAATATTTAAAAGCATATAACAATGGCACGGAGAATAGCCGAAATGCCTGTAAGAAAGCTTTGTAAAAACGTAAAACAGTATATATACTTGTACATATCAAGTAACAGTATGATTGTATTTTTAATTGTAATTAATAAGTTTTTGTTGCATTACGAAACAAACTCCTTATCTTGCTCAAACGTTTAATCGCTATTTATATATCTTTATATTTATCAATTCAAGTTCGAATAAATTCTTTTTTAATTTGTATTGGATGACATGCCTCAATGTAAGTATAGTATTTTTTATATTAATTCTTATTCGAATAATAAATGACAGCTCACGTAAAAGGGTTATTCTCTAAGTTTAAAGGTTTGCTAGATAGCTTAGGAATTGACTTCATTCTTTCATGTTACTTGTTTTCTACATTTCAATGCTACAAATAAGAAGAAAATAGTTCAATTACACGTTGTTTTCGCCCATTATACGCATGAAAGAAATGAAGATTTAAGCCTCTTTACGCTAAGCCATTGCCGATCGGTGATACAATGGAGACAATGAGTTTAAAGGTTGCTTTTGTATCTTGAGCCTGCACTCTAGAAAACAGTAAGTTAGTAAAGTAAGACGTTAAGTTTAAATAAATATCTATAAAGGGGTCTTTTACTATTATTATCATCACATAACCCCATATCAAGCTTATTAACACCTGTGTATTGATGAAGTATGCATGATCATGTGCACATATGACAAATTAATTGAATGATTAAATTTATATGTCTACAAAGCGTAATTTAGATAAAAATTAAATACAATCAGAGCCTGGAAGTTGTTTAGAAAAGGTTTTTGTATTATGTAAAAATCACTATGAATTTCAAATATTCTTGATATAAAATCAGCAATGCGTTTAAAAATAGAAGAACTATTAGTGCTATGATGGAGGCGTGTTCTCCATTTTTCAATTCTGTAAAAGGCATTCTTTTTCTTTTCATCTTTTACAATTTCGAACGCTTCTACCTTCACTTCAGCATGAAAGTGTTTGTATTAATCCTATTACCTCGTTGACACAATTTCTTCTTCATTTATGTATACTGTAACATCAATAAAAATAATAAAAAAATATTTACTAAATAATTTATTATCACCAAATAAAAATATAAGCAGTCTATCGTGTAGCAATAACACAATTACCTATAAAACTCTTCACAACAGTACAATTTTCGACCATACAAGCTCAAGTTTGTTTTGAACAACATTTGGCCAAATTTGCACATTACGTAAAATGTTTTCCAAAATATCTTCTAATACGTCAATTATTTTGATACTCGAATGTTCATTTTCTATCCATAACCAAATATTTTTGTTTATATAGTTCATTTTATTTTCGTTCAGGATATTCAATTCATAATTTTCATCAATCACAGCAAAAAGGTCTTTTAATAAACTAACAACTTTTTTTAATGAATTGGGAACAATTTTCATAACATCTTGACCAGTTATTACTTCATCTATCAAATCTAATAAACTTCTTTGATAATCGCTATTTGCTTCGACAAACTCTTTGGTCTTTTGACGAAATTTTGTATTCGTTTTTATAGTGTGCATATGTTTATTTAGTAGCTGAGATACGAAACTAAGAAATTCTTTTAACTTAGCACTTCTTGCATTAAGAAGGTGTCTCAACCATTCCACTACATATTCACTGTAATCTGATTTTGGCACGCATATAGAGAACTTATAACATATTTCGACTTCTATACCATTAATAACTATTTTTGTTTGTTGTCTTAAAATGGTATACTTAAGCAAATGTTTATACCATTTAGTCGGAAAAAGTAACTTCCCTTTAACTTTGTTGAGATTATCTTGCATTATAGTCTGCAATAAGAAGTTCGAGAAATCTGTAAAATCCAATAAAAATATTTCTGCGGAATTATACTTTACATTTTGTATCATATTATCCAGATTATTCTTTAGCATAAGTTGATATTGGTATTTGCTCGTACTAAACGCGCTATCTATGAGTTTTATATCTTCATTGCTCAAATCGTAATTTTGGATAATATTATTTCTTGCATTTTGCAACAATCGCATAGATACATTTAATAAGAATGGTATGAAGCTATCGTAAGGAACTTTCGTTCCATTGCTCATCGTACTGTTATAAACATGGACGTAATTCGTGAATGATTTACTTGTATTAGACGAATCGTTGTCTAACAAACTATTCAATTCTGTATTATGTAAGCTTGAACTTTTTCTCATAGTACAACCTCCTGATATCGTAACTAAAACACATAAGGAATATAAAAAAGGAAACGCGGATTTTTGTGAACGTATCATAAAGGTTGTTAGATGTAGCCGATGACAATGCGCCTTATTAGAAAGCGGGCGGTGGAAAAAGCTATGCTCCGAGGATCTCTGTGCTAGATGATATAAAAAGGGTTACCGAAAGCTGATGTTTACAAGCGGCATAAGATCATGTATTATGGTAATACTTAGAGGTGACCTATGTCCAGCAATAGGATAAAAAATAAAAAAAAAACATTACTTACACAATGATATTAAACACAATTCGAACATACTTTTAATGTTTACGCTGCTGTAAATTTCATTATAAAGTAACATTGGTTAAGATCAAAATACAAAAAATGTATGTTGCTGAAAATTTTTATCAGGGCAATAAAACTAATAAATCATGAGAATTTATGAATACCATAAAAATTATATTTCGTCCCCGTAATAAAAACTTTATAGAAATCGGAATTGTTTTTGTAAAATGCACTCACAATATTACACTTAAGATTAGTGCGTTGAAGTGAAACATGATTATTCGCAAAAACTACTTTTAAAAATAAAATTTCATTCTGGACCTAAGTTGTTTTTCCATTTGATTGGTTAACTGTAGAGAAACATTAAGTAATTCAGCTATAGTAACCGGAACTGTTACAATTTATAAATGAAGCTCAAAGAACAGTTCAACTGGATGAATTTTCCAACCATACAATTACCAATTACAAAGGGTAAATAAAGTCTCTTTGCAATCAGTCTCGCGTATGTACACCTTGTTACCACAACGTGTCAAAGTAAATACAATTAAAAAGTTAATTTAACAGCCTGAAGCTCTAGCTGGATTTCAATTGATGTATTTTGATCCTTTACGACAGACGGGTAGTTATTTATCATATTGCAAACCGGTACTGTTATTATAGACCAAGAAAAAATAATTTAATAGCTTCACTTCTGATGATTAAAAAAAAACCTCTGTAATTTTATACAAATCGAAGGCTTATATATTCAAATACAAGTCAAAGCTTTCATATTTATATTTTCTGTAAATTTAAACTAGGCATATGTGTTTTTAAAATTGTTATTATTAGTTCTCACTCTCCCTATATATGTCTTGTTCGAATACTCTATCGTCAATAAAATATTTTTATTTTAATCAGTTGTAGATGACTCTTCTACGTTAATAAAGGTTTAAGTAGGAATTGACAATAATTTTATACATTACTTATAACGTACATGTTCGTGTGCAATCTTTAGAATAAATTTGTGTTTTAATATGTTTCTACAGTAAATATTGGAATTTCTGAGACGAGATTTGTTTTAATAATATTTCCTCATCAATTAAATCCAAATTGCTTGCAAACTCTCTAGTTTCAATATCCTAACTGTGTATAAGACCGTCCCTCGTCGCCTACACTTAGTTCACCTAGTAAATGTTTACACCAAATTTGAGAGTGTATTTATCTTACGTTTCATAAAATAGCTAATAATTTATTAGCACTCTTAAAGAGGATACATTTGTGTTTTTGTACGTATGTATGTATATTTGTAACGTTCTCACACAAGAACTACTGGATTGATTTTAAACATTTTTTTACTGGGCAACAAAGGCTATATTATTTTCTCAAAAAAATAGGGATCCCTTAGAAAAATTCATGAATGGAACCCAAGGTGTGAAACAATCTGTTATGGCATGCGCTGCGTAAACTATTCAAGAAAAAACAATTAAATGATGTGCGATATTATAGAACGTATTAATATCTTCAAAAAAAGTCTGCGATGCCATATGTCTAACTAATACTTTTTTCCATTTTAAAAGTTAATAAAAGTGCCGACATTAATCAAACCATATTATTCATACCTCTATATTAATCCTTATCTTAATCTAAAGAAAATAAAGTGTCCCGAGTCGAAGTCGAGTGTCAAATGTTAGGTATAGGAAAGTTCTGAGACACTAAAGTATTACAAATAAATCGTTTCTCTAATATTAACGAAACTAGATTTGCATTTTGAATTTTTGTTAAAAATTATTGAAACAATTTTAAAAATTCTTTAATTTTGTAAATTTACTCATGTCGGCCTTTCTACGTAAATGATGTTACAAATTTAAAAATGATATTAGTCATATTGATAAGATTATGAATGTAAGTGAGATAAAAATTTTATGTTATTTTATGTAATAAATCTATAGGCCGACTTAGTAGACTTTCTGCTGCCACTAGATCGGTATCTGAGTGGGTGAAGCCGCGGGGCATTGCTAGTTCTTTATGACCACATATTACATCAAAGTAATATTCACGAATTTCCCTACAATCAATTGAACAATATTTAACGACTATTTGACAAAATTTTCTTTTAACACTGTTATCAAGAACCGAGATTGCAAAAGAATGCATCTCAACAACTAAGAACCAGCCTATTTATAGCGCATTCAACAAATAACAAAAAACTATAGTAACAATATCATGACAAAATAAGAGTATATCTGAAATTGTTTTAAAGAACTCTTATATCCAGTAAAATTAATGATATCATTTAAAAAACATAGTCAAATACAAATTTTTAAAATGAAACCCGCCAATATAATATCTTTGCAGTCATTATATACATAGTCGCGAGCAAACTAATAAAAACAATTAATTGAAGCGATTAAATGGTACATACAACAAAAATATAGCAAAATGAGTGCTTTAGACTACACGACTGAATTATATACAGATACTGGCTGACCCAGCAAACGCTGTTTTGCCATATAATAACTATTATCGCTATTAAAAAATAGGAGTTGGTGATAGAAAGATGAAAATTTAGGGTTGTGTTTTGAAATTCCAAAAATAATTCTCTCCAAAAAATAAAGAAAACGTTTTGCGGGTGAACCACCCATAACACTTAGGGGTGTAAAAACCTGTTCTCGTCGTCGTCTCAACCAATGGACGTCTACTGCTGGACAAAGGTCTATTCTACTCGGCCCGATCTTGTGCCGCCCGTAACCAGCGGCTGCCGGCGACCCGCCTGATGTCATCGGTCCACTTGGTAGGGAGTCTGCCGACGCTGCGTTTTCCGGTGCGAGGCCACCACTCTAGCACCATCAGGCCCCCACGTCCATCGGTTCTGCGAATGTGCCCTGCCCATTGCCACTTCAGTTTTGCAATTCGGTAGGCTACGAGAACTAAAGTCACCGAGACTTTAGTTCTCCTACGGATCTCGTCATTTCTGATTTGATCACATAGAAAAGCCCCAAGCATAGCCCTCTACATTGCCCGCTGAGTGTCTCTGAGTCTTCTTACTAGGCCCATAGTCAGCGGCCATGTCTCGGAACCATATGTAATTGCTGGCAATACGCACTATTCGAAGACCTTGGTCTTCAGGCACTGAGGAATTGTGGATGAACCTGTTTTCATACCTACGGAATATACATAAAGAATTTTATAAAAATCGGTAAGCCCGGTATATTAAGTTGTTCGTTGTTCGCTCGCCTCGCCCGATCACAGTTTTCGAAACGCTCTCGTCATGTATTCATCAGCTTACACCCCAAGTCAAGCGTGCATAAAGAAGTTTTATTTCAATAATTGTCAATATATGACACAAAGAGACATTCGATCGTACATAATACTACGTTAGTAATAGTATGTATTTACTCGGGTGAAACAATTGACGCGAGAAAACAGGGAGCGGGCAGCGGAAATCCTTTGCAATCGCATCGGAAAGCTATTCCGCACTTACCGACTACGCTCTTCCTGTATAACGTACATCTGTATATTCTATTCTTTACATATTTACATGTATATAAAAGAAATATGTCAATTATGTAACTAAAAAGCATAATTGCTGTATGTCAAGCTTCAGATACTGAGCACACAGCGCTGATTTTATATACAGCCTATAAAAAAATTAAAAGCATGCACGCAGCATACAAAGTGCACATCTCAGAAGTGAAACTTCTTTGGAAAACCAATTTTTGAGTCTTATATATGTTAATACAAATCTAAAACTTTAGATCCCATAAAAATGAAGGAGGGAAATATGAAGATATGTTAGAAATTAAAGTGTCGAAAATTAATACAAATAATTTACTAAAATCTCAAATGACGAATTATAAATAAAAATGCCACGTGGTTTTTAATCGAAATTATTAATTTTGTTTTTGAATTTAATATTTAGAAAAGAAAATTTCTGTAATATTTTATGAAAAATAATTTGTTCAATGACGAGTGGCAAATTAAAATGCCACATGTGATTTGTAAATATTAAAACTACCTGACCTTTAAACGAATTAGCATAAAAAACGCTGCACATCTTCGTGACGCTTATCACGTATTTCATCCGTAAAAATTTTACCTTCATGCCCTAAAAAAGTTTCATCAAAAAGTAAAATGACGCGACGTTACCGTCATAAAACATAAAATTGTGTATATATTTATATTCACATAAAAATAAGTGTGGGAATACTAATTATATATATAAGTGTATAATGTTGAAAAATATTCATGTACATGATTAGAATATTTACACCTATATGTAATTATACCCCACGGAAAAGAACACACTGCTACCAAATTTGCAGTTTATTTTCGTATAAAACAAAGAAATTGTAATTATTATACATATATATTATTTATAATTTATTTTTAGCCCATAATTATCGACTCAGTCATATCATACTACGAGAGTGAAGGAATAGAGAACGCACTTTTGTACTACGCCTGCCAACACGCAGTGGAGCAGCGTGGTTGGTCTATGCTCTAAAAACCTTTTCTCCTATGAGAGAGAAGGCCAGTGCCCAGCTGTGGGACATCAATGGAAAGCTACTTACGTGTTTTCACTAGTACTTTGCAGCGCCGTGTATATTTATATTTACCATATAAAACCTACTCAATTACATACATACACATACATACATCACGCCTCATTTCCATAGGGGTAGGCAGAGACAACATCCTTCCACTTGCCACGATCCTTGCATATCTCCTTCGCTTCTTTCAATCTCATTAAACCTTTCATACAAGTTCGTCGGTTTAGAGTACTCTTGACCTGGCCGTTATTTAAAATGTCCTGGATTTGGTCCAGGAACGTTCGCCTCGGTCTTCCCCTTCCAACTTTCGCATTCACTCTTGACTCATAAATCCTTTTTGTCAGTCTCCTTTCATTCATTCTCTCTACATGCCCAAACCATCTAAGCATACCTTTTTCAATTTTAGTCACTACGTCTTCTTTTATACCACAACGTTCTCTTATCACACTATTTCTCACTCTGTCACTCAGTTTTAATCCACTCATGCTTCTCAACGCTCTCATCTCTACCGCATTTATTTTACTTTTGTGATTCTTCTGCCATACCCAACTTTCACTACCATACATAAGTGTTGGCACCAACACTCCAGTATGCACAGCCAGTCTAGCCCTTTGAGACACCATCTGGCTATTCATAAAGGCGTGCAGTGCGCCATTTACCATATTCTCTGCATTTAATCTCCTTTCAATATCACTTTCACATGTTCCATATTTTGTAAATTTAGATCCCAAGTATAGAAATTATTTCACCTCTTCCACTTGTTCCACATCTATCAAAATACTGCCATTCATCATAGATGCATCTCGTTTAAAAAGCATAACTTTCGTTTTGTTTAAATTCACTTTCATTCCTTTCCCTTTTAAAGCTTCATTCATAAGATTTAGCATCTCCTGTAGATCATTAGCTGATGAGGCAAGTATTACTTGATCATCAGCGTAGAGTAAACATTTGATGAGTAATTCATCCATTCTTAATCCATACATACTTTATTTTATTCATTATCCGTTACATTTAAGGAATAATTTAAACCCAAACGATAATGCTGTCTTTTATACATTTTTTTCTTCTTTCCCTGTTGAAAGTAGTTTTTATCTATCTATCAAATGTATTTTTTTATAAACCACAGGTGTTAAACATACACTGGTAACAGATTTTTTACGCCAATACGAAATAATACTTATACGTATATTTGGTACGCCGTAGGCTTATTTTATCCCCCTATCGCCATCCTCCATTTTTTAAAGAAAGACGTAGCTAGATTATATATTTTTAGCCAAGTTGGTATTCTGTAGTAGTTTCTTATGCGAAAACCACCGACAAAAAGTACACGACAGATCAAGGCGAGGTCAAATTAATTAATCGCAAGGATAAGAACAATTCTTACACGCTATTATCTTTTATTTGGTAATAAGAAAGATCACATTATGGTCAACGGGCTCTTTGAATGAGCGTGCATTTCATAAAGTAGCCACGTTTGTTAAGAATATGATTTAAGAAACATTATAGACAGTAGATTAAAATTAATAGTAGATTAAAATTGTTATATATAAAAAAGTTAAGTTACAACCCATTAACGTTCCAATGCAGGGCACCGGCCCTCTCACTCATAGGAGAGAGGGCTTTAGAGCCATACACCCACAACGCTAGTCTATTGCGGGTTGGCAGGCTATATATACACCAGAATTACTTCCGGGATATGCAGGTTTTCTCACGATGGTTTCCTCCATGGAAAAGCACAATGATAGATTGGAAAGAATAATCAAGCACGGAAGTTTCAAGTTTATACAAGTGAATTTCATTGTCGGTATTAAAACTCCAGACTTTCGTAGTGAATTATTACTAATTAGACATTACTGAAAAAAAAAATCTTTGAAAACTTCTCGGTATGTGTACATTTGCCATTATAATTATAGTCATCTACAAATATAAGCGATAAGTGACTCACTGTTTGAATGACTCACCAAGATTTCTGTAAAACTGTACAAACGTTCGACTTTAACTTTCGATGTAGACATACACTTAGAAAATATTTTCCCGGTATCAGGTGCTACCTACGCAAATGACAATTCCCGAAGCCATGATAAAAGGAAGTCATGACATTCCTTATAACAATGGTTAGTTGTCTGAGAAAATCAGTAGACAGGTAAACAAAACTTCTAAAGCTAAAACATTCACATGTAAAAAACATTAACCATTGTAGTCTTCTTGTGTGTTATATTGCGGATGGAATTTCGCAAAATCTGTTATTAGCTGACCTCTACTCGGTATTAGAAATAATCCTACCAAATTTCAAGTCTCTATGCCTTATGGTTCCAGAGATATCGTGATGAGTCAATAGATACCTGGATATCTCTTTTGTATATATAGATTGATGGCCATACAACTATTTTAAATATGCAACCTCATATATGATATCACAACAAAAGCCATGAAAGTTCCAAATTATTCGTTTAAAAGTCTCGTGATGGCTAACGTTGATTAATACAATTTAACTGAAATTCATTCAACAGTGATATGTATGATAGGAGACTTTCTGATGATTTTCAGTCAAACAAAAAGTTTTTCTGGAAATCAATACAATTTGCCCGAGGGAGATCTACTTCCTCGGAGCTTTGTAAAATCAGAAGTTTAGATGGAAGTTTAATAAAAGGAGAAGAATGGATATTGAAGAGATGGAAGGATCATTTTGAAAGTTTGTTTGAAAGAAATGAAGCAGAGGTAAATATGGCCTCTGCGGATAGCAATGAATGTAAGACAAGTGATAGCGAGATTAGTATGGATGACATCATGAAAGCGATAAAAGGTATGAAATCAGGTAAGGCTGCTGGGTATGACAGAGTGTCAGTCGAGATGCTGAAGGCTGGCCGCGGGATTGTGGTAGCTCAGCTGTACTGCCTTTTCAATATATGCTGGGAGAAAGGTCAAGTCCCAAGAGATTGGAGCAAGGCCGTAATTGTCCCTCTATATAAAGGAAAAGGGTCACAGCAGGAGTGCAAAAATTACCGCGGTATCAGCCTTCTTAGTGTCGTCGGCAAATTGTATGCAAAGATATTAATTGAAAGGGTGATTAATGAAACTGATGGGAAAATATGGGACGTGCAAGCGGGATTTAGAAGAGGAATGGGATGTACGGATCAGGTCTTTTCTTTACGGTGCATAACTGAAAAATGTTTGGCTAAACACCAAAAAGTTTATTGCGCGTTCGTAGATTTAGAAAAGGCCTATGATCGAGTGGTGAGGAATGAGCTGTGGTCAACGTTATCTACGTATGGGGTGAGCGGTTGTCTGATCCAAGCATTGAAGTCTCTCTATGAGGGTTCTAGTGCCTGTGTCAGAATAAACGGAGCGTACACGGAGTGGTTTCCTGTCGAAAGAGGTGTTCGACAGGGATGTGTTGCGTCACCATGGCTGTTCAACCTTTTCATGGATAAATGTTTGACAGATTTAAAAGAAAGTATGTATGGGTTAAGAATGAATGAATTACTCATCAAATGTTTACTCTACGCTGATGATCAAGTAATACTTGCGTCATCCGCTAACGAGCTACAGGAGATGCTAAATATTATGAATGAAGCTTTGAAAGGGAAAGGAATGAAAGTGAATGTAAACAAAACGAAAGTTATGCTTTTTGAACGAGATGAATCTATGATGAATGGCAATATTTTGATAGATGGGGAACAAGTGGAAGAGGTGAAAGAATTTGTATACTTGGGATCTAAATTTACAAAAGATGGAACATGTGAAAGTGATATCGAAAGGAGAGTGAATGCAGGGAATATGGTAAATGGTGCTCTGCATGCTTTTATGAATAGCCAGATGGTGTCTCAAAGGGCTAGACTGGCAGTGCATGCTGGAGTGTTGGTGCCAACACTTATGTATGGTAGTGAAAGTTGGGTATGGCAGAAGAATCACAAAAGTAAAATAAATGCGGTAGAGATGAGAGCGTTGAGAAGCATGAGTGGATTAAAACTGAGTGACAGAGTAAGAAATAGTGTGATAAGAGAACGTTGTGGTATAAAAGAAGACGTAGTGACTAAAATTGAGAAAGGTATGCTTAGATGGTTTGGGCATGTAGAGAGAATGAATGAAAGGAGACTGACAAAAAGGATTTATGAGTCAAGAGTGAATGCGAAAGTTGGAAGGGGAAGACCGAGGCGAACGTTCCTGGACCAAATCCAGGACATTTTAAATAACGGCCAGGTCAAGAGTACTCTAAACCGACGAACTTGTATGAAAGATTTAATGAGATTGAAAGAAGCGAAGGAGATATGCAAGGATCGTGGCAAGTGGAAGGATGTTGTCTCTGCCTACCCCTATGGGAATAAGGCGTGATGCTATGTATGTATGTATGTATGTATGTAACTGAAATTCACAATAGCACAGCGCGGCTAAAAGAACGACATTAGCAGCAGCATTCCAATAACCACGTCCACCAAAATTTTCCATTAACGTGGTTTTATAATTGGCACTTTATGAGGACAACTGATATTCGTAATTACAAATAGATATTCTAAATGAATGTTGGTAATTTATATTCAATTATGTGATATTTCATGAACAATCCCCCACAAATCAGAAATAATGAGATATGTCCCGGTAAGCTTAATAAGCTATTAATATTAACCTCAAATTTAAGAACGCTTTGTTTAATGATAAAGCTATTTTCGAAAGAAATTTTACCGCGCGTATATACATAACGTAGTATAGGTATTTAACGACCGTGCTAATTCTTCTTGAACCGTTTACAAGTGTAACTTGATACTTCGTTAACGTTATACTAATTATCAAAATATCTGGCCCTTACTTGAACAATAAAATTTTCAAAATTAACCGTTGAAAAAATTCAACATTTCAATTTTGTAAACGAATTAAATGCGGGAATTCACTGACCGTGCTTATTCTTCTTGAACCGTTTACAAGTGTAACTTGATACTTCGTTAACGTTATACTAATTATCAAAATATCTGCCCCTTGTAGAATAAAATTTCCAAAAATAATATTGGAAAAAATTCAACATTTTAATTTTGTAAACGAATTAAATGCGGGAATACATTGTTCGTGCTAATTCTTCTTGACCTATCTACAAGTGTAATTGATACTTTTACTACTTAGTTAACGTAACAATAATTTTCACATTACCTGCCCCTTACTTGAACATTAAACTTTGCTAAAATAGTCGTTGAAAGAATAGCCTAAGACGTAGTCAATTTTATATCAATTTTCGTAAAATCTGCCCTCATATAATTAACAACATGAACCGTGACCTCAAAATTCACTATGTTAAAGACTTCAGCCGTTCCGTTAATATTAGGTTCAATTAACGGTCAGATGTCTTGACCTGAGCAGCTGACCAAGTTGAGTCACAGGATAATATTACTGCTTAAATATGCATAGAAGATAACTTGTTAGTGACGTATCTATATTGTTACTTATATATAAAGGTTACAATAATATACATATTACAGATATTGCCTATAGCCAATAAATGTTATAACAAATTTTTCAAATATTGAAAATCTAACCGTATACATGATATAAAGAAAGTACTAGAAAAATATAATATATTAGAAACGACTGCCCTACATGATATATAAATGCTTCATCATTAATTAATAAATCTAACTGCTCCCTTTATAAAAATTAATCATTTAATGGCCATTTTATTGTAAATATACAATTAAATGAAATTATACATATAATATATACAAAACATTTGGTTTTAACATCAGTTCTTATCACGTAACATGTTATCCCATTTTTTTTGTTTCTTAAATTTACAATTATAACTATTAAAACTTTAATTTAACAATTAGGTGCCACATCTTGGTGTAAACCAACACTTTAAAGTGTATTTTATTGCATAAATAATATAGAAGTTAAAAGCTAAAATATAAATGTTCACCAGAGCTCTTTTATCATCCCATTATCATTACAAGTTTTCATGATGTTCGGTGTCTCCTCAGCGTCACCAGGACGGCCTATGGAGAGATCCTTAGGAAGTTCGTATTTCTTAACATTCTTACACCTTAAAATCACGTTCAAAAACGAGTGTACAATTTCAAAAAAACAATCTCGCATCTCTTAAAAAAAAATAAAAAAAAACTTCTATACAAGTATACAAACCATTGTTCTCCTCCACCATTTCTCTTTCTATATTTAAGATGTTGTATTACCTGTAATCAAAAAGAAGCAGGTATTAAAATAATGTCTTTTTTTATAACACTTAAGTATAATAGAAAGCTACTGCAGCTGAAAACTATATGCAATTGAGAAGTTGCATCTTACGTCAAATTTAACAATAAGGTGGTTTAAGTATAATACACGAAACAATCAAACAATTCGCTACATAAAGAGTACAAATATGGAAAATCAGTAGATTCACCTACGATTTACAATTTTTATCGAAAACGATAGTAATTTAAGAAATTTATAGGAAATATTTCTCAGATAAAGGTCTGGAAATTCTGAATTAAAATTTTTTTATAAGGGTTGAAAAGTTCGCTTTTCGGTCCTTGTATGTGGGGCAAAAGTATCTCGTTCCCGCCCGGTTAGATTCTATTAGTACACATGATCCTAACTAATATTTCTTCGTAGTAATCGAGCAATCACTAATTTATTGAAATTTCAAAGGCGGCATGATACAGGAGACAATAAATTTTTCATTATTGATTAAAAAGTCAAGTGGAAGAAGTCGTAATTTTCATCCCAGTGTACAAAAAAACCTAAACGTATCGATTTTCAAAACTATGCGATCGAGAATGCCCTATTTTTCTACCTAGGTGAATAATATACTCGTTAGATATTTTATGACGTTTCTTTTATATTTTTCCACATTTCATTTAAAGCGTCTTACAGTTAAACTTAAATCTGATATTTTGGTCATAAGTTTGTATATTGCAATCATATTAAAATGTAAATATGCTTCTTTGAAAATCCAGCTGAACTATAACTTAAGTTGGTCGTAGGATTTCATAATGAAACACTTGTTACAAATCCTAAAGCGGCTTTATGCGAGAGGTTTCCATAAGCGTCTTAAACGTTTGCTAAGATTTTTAATCGTTTTATCTCTAGTTGAACAAGACAAATAAATTTCAAGATATATTTATTATGCATAATTGAGAAGCACTACTAAATAAAATTGCGTATATACAGTAAATTTTAGGTGTTTCGAACCTTTTGTAATATACTCATCAACCTACCATAATTAATATGATAGTTAATAAAATACTCAAATAAAGTTGTATGAGATAAAATTGCATTTTTATTTATTTGCGTGTCCGTATTGCAAATTTTTATCTCTTTTATCGGAAAATTAAGGAAATATCCCCTAGTGAAATTATAAAACTATTGTAGGTGCAACAAAGACAACCTTTGTTTACAAAGCGAATGTTATAATGAAATTAATTTCGCTTTGCGGTCGAAATAACAGAGTACGAATATTACTGCTCAATTAAATTCCACTTAGCATCGTTTCAGGAAAACTTCACCAACAATATTTCGATTTACATTGTGATTTTGATTTAATTAACAACTGCAGAGAATTAAGACTTACAAACTCTTACGGAAAATTAAAAGCAAAACGCAGTCAATTAATGAATACATTTTTGAAACTTATAGTAGATGAAACTTGAGTAATTTTAATTAACCTATAATCGTGTTTTTACAAACCCATAATGAAAGTTGACGTTAAAGGTATCTTTCTAAGAAATTCGTGTTAGGTGGTATAGGAGTAGTTATATTTTGAAATTACTTAAAATAATAGTTAACCTCAATATTAAAATTATTTCATGGGAAAAATAACGTTCCTAATTGTTATTTATAATGAATACAACCGCTTAATTTATTGAGTTCCACAAGTGTATTGTTCTTCACGCTTGCCTTTCCTGATTTTATTAAGCCAAATACATACTAGAAAAGTGCTAAGTGTTGGTAACGCTATTCAATAAGTGTACTTCTATATTTATATGTCATGAGCTGATAGCCGTTACTATATTTCTGAGAACTAGGGTGAATAGAAAAGTAACATTAACACACAATGTAGTCTTTATAGGTGTTCTCGACAGACGCAATTCAAAATAGGACACTTTTACAAGAGAACAAGAATGCACTTTATTGTACATCACAGATAAAACTAGAAGTAAAGAAATTACAATATTTAGGTTGTTCACAAATAAAACAAAACTTTTAAATCAACTAATGACACAACGCCATTTCGTGACACCGCAGTTTTCCCGATTTAATTATTACTTTTTGACACAAAAAATATATACTATTCTTAATTCGATTGTGTCATTAACTAAAGAAATTGATAACTCATTCGAAGCACCGATTTGTCCTTTAATTTATTTCATAAAAGCTCAGGAAAAATGAAACTTCTTTATCAGCTAAATGTTACCGTTTCGTCCGTTCAAACGGAATGAGTTGAAAGCGGGATCAATCGAATTGGACATTGCTCCGACAGGTGCAACTCGCTTTCAAATTCGACTGAAGTCGGGAAATTGTATTCCCATATTACATTTTATTTGCCACTACACCGGTATGAGTAATTTTTAGCTCCAACTTTTACGTTTGAAATCTTTAGAAGCTTTTGCGTTAGAATTATAGAACTGGTAGAGTTACGAATTGCACAGTAGAATTAAAACTGAACACATTAATTTCGTGATAAATAAACATGTTTAGCCATAATACCGCTTAATTGCACCTTACATATAAAAAAGTAAGTAGCAGCCCATTAACGTCCCATTGCTGGGCACAGGCCTCCTCACTCATAGGAGAGAAAGTTGTTAGAGCATAGACCCACCACGCTGCTCCACTGCGGGTTGGCAGGCATAGTACACAAGTACACTCTCTATTCCTCTCTTATAGGCCAATGTGACGGGAATCCGACACGATCGGAAAGAGATTAGGCGCAGGACCGACGGCTTAACGTGCTCTCCGAGGCACGGGGTTGGTAACTACGGACAAATACTGAGAAAATCTTAATAGAAAACTCAATATAAATTTTCATACTGGCCTCGAACCCAGAACGTCATGAAAGTGGCCGAAAATACTAACCACTAGACCGATGAGGTAGTTTATGTAAATTATTGTATTTTTCTTTTATTTTTTATTGGTTATTTTCTAGTTTACTTATTGTACTACAAACATACATTTTCAACAAAAAACAAACACAAAGGATTATGTTTTGCAATTTTATTTCATTTCTTCCTTTAGGAATATGTCCGCATAAAATCTTGTAATCTCAATATCGATAATTAAATTTAAAGGAGGAATAAATAGTTTAGGAACAATATTCATTTAAAGAGAAATTGGTTTGCAGAAAGCCGGTAATATTTTACTACGCGTTTGTTTTTCAATTCATTTTGGAAGCCACGCGATAGCGTCGGTAAAGGATTACGTACTTACAAAACGGGTTTTTCTAGGCTTCCCTTTGCGGGTCGGCACGCTATGTTATATTAATACCGAACTCTCAACTCAGAGGTATTCCATTAATCTAATTTATCGACATACGATTAAGATAATTATAAATAAAGGGTTAAATATCGTATGCTATTCATACTAAACTACTTTCTACATTGTAGTCATGTAAATATGTCAATGAAAAGATACATTATTCAACCATTCGTTAATTAAAAATTACATTTACTACTAGCAAACTTAACCACACTTTCCTTTGGCCAAACGTGAACTTTACTAAAAAAACTGTAAAATTAAGATAAAAAGTATGTCTTTACTTTGAGAGATGGTACAGGAATGAGGTAAATTCTAAATGTACGATAGTAAATCAAATTAATTTCCTTTTCTGAAAACAAAAACAATAAAAGTGCGTACAAAGTACACATGTCAGAAGTGAAACTGCATAGGCAAATTTTTAAGTTTTGTTGATATTTATACAAATCCAAAACCTTAGATTTCCGAGACTTGGGAGAGAGTAGGGGAAAAGGAATATAAGTTTCAAATTTAAAGAATTTAATTATCATTAAAATATTAAGTGTCGAAAATTAATACAAATAATTTGTTGAAATCTCAGATGACGAATTGTAAATAAAAATGCCACGTGATTTTGTTAATATTACAAATGATAAATAAAATTTTGTTTTTAATTTAAAATTTAGAAAAGAGAATTTATGAAATATTTTTATTCTAGATTTTATGGATATAGTATATCAAATTATTAAATGACGAGTCGGAAATTATAATGCCACAGGCTATTTGTAAATATTAAAGCAACTTAACCTTCAAACGAAGTAGCATAAAAAACGCCTCACATCTTCGTGACGTTAATCACGCGTTTCATACGTAGAAATTGTAATGTCCCTAAAGAAGTTGCACCTAAAATAATATTGCATTTCACATTATTTATTTCAAAGAAATATAACAAATAATTTACCATTCATAACAATTCAAGTCTGTTTCAGTGATGGGATAATTTAAAGGCATCACATTCCAAATTTGGGCGGCCTTTTAGTTGTTACGTGGTAATAAACATCAGTGAAATGAAATTGAACCCACCAATATACCAAGAGACTCCATAAAGTCTAAGGGAGGTTCATAAAATTGGGCACTGAGGGTAAATTTCACCAAATTCTGAAATATGTATTAGTTAAATTAGAATCGTTTTGTGTTAAATTTTAATACGACGAATCAATGGCCATATTTTCGGCCCCCTAACGGGTCCCAGTCATTTTCCACATAATAAGAAAATTTCATATTTCTAACATGAATAGTAAGATTAAAGTTTTTTTATGACTGTCATTACACCTTTATTTCTTTTAGGCAAAGACATGCGAGAAGGAACTCAATAGGAAAATTATCTACTTCATAATTAACGAAAAGAATAGAAAATAAATACTTTATAAATGCCAGGTGGAAGATTCCAGCCTGAATAATAAAAGACCTCGGTGTCCCAAAAGCGTAGTCGCCTGTAAAATCGCATAAGAATAGGGTGTACTGGCGCATGCAGGCTATAGTTTTGCAATAACTTCACATCAGCCATTCACGTCTGGTGAATTCATTTTATAAAAGAGGTGCTCACAAGATTCCTAATTACGTGCAATACCTACAAACGACGATAAGTGCCTTAAATTCTTTATCACTTGATAAATTTTATCTCGTTTTATAATATAATTTATGTAAACTTTTAACGAACCTGTTTCTACGAGAATAATCGTGACAATGCAACGTGCACGTTTCATTTATTATAACATAAACTTATTTAATTAAACCTTACTGATATTATAAATGAAAAAGTAAATTTGTCTATCTGTCGTGTTTGCACGGCAAGACTACTTAACGGATTTGAATGAATTTTGGTACTGAGCAAGAGGCTACTTTATAAAATAAGGAAAAAATGGTTTATAAGGAGTGGATTTTCATCGTCAAAGTTAGAAGTTTAAACTTATTTTTAGGCCGATGATTCGATATAAATAAATATGTCATTTAAAGTTTCTGTAAGTTTCACCCTCAAGGGTGTAGAACAACAATCTTTAATAATATTATAAATGCGAAAGTAACTGTGTCACGCTTTCATGGAAAAACTATTGAACCGATTTCAATTATATTTGGTACACAAATACCTTAGAGCCTCAAAAAAGACAATATGGTTATAACTTATAGCTCATTAAAGTATTTATAAAGATGAGTCTTATTTGTAAAATAATTTCCCAAAATTATTTTAAAAAAAATGCTTTCCTATACCACTCGGTGGAAGTGACGGGTATAGTAGCTAGTTAATTTATATAAATTTAATTATTAAGGACTTATTTATTTTAAAATACAAATTAATAAATAAAAGTTTTATATAAATGGATATTGAGTTTTGTATTAAGATCTTCGCAATATTTGCCCGAAGTTGGGAAGTTGGCGGTGTGATCCCCCCACGTGCCTCGGAGAGCACGTTAAGCTACGTACGTCGGTCCTGCGCCTGATCTCTCTCTCATCGTATCAGATTCCTATCATATCGGACTATGAGAGTGAAGGAATAGAGAGTACAAGTGTACTATGCCTGCCAACCCGCAGTGGAGCGCCGTGGTGGGTATATGCTGTAATAGCTATAACAGCCCTCTCTCTTATGAGTGAGGAAGCCTGTGCCAAGCAGTGGAACGTTAATGGGCTGCTACATACCTTTCGTTACTGAAAATATATAATATCTCAATATAAAAATTCTTTTTTCACGGTACTTGTGGTCCCACTCTACTGAAACAGCGCGATTTTAATGAATCTTTTCTTCAACTTTCCGAACCAGTGGTGGATTTGCTACCTAGGGACAGACGGACGGACTACCGACGATTCAAAAGAATTCGATATTTTGATTTCATTTGATAAATACGGAGCTTATATATACGTTATTTGTATTTATGAAGTTTTTTTGATAATTTGAGATTTGCGGTGTACTACGGTGCTTGCATCTCAGTGTCGATATATTTTAAAAAATCATTTCTACAGCACAAACGTTAGAATATACTATATGAGATGCATTGTTACTTTTTGCAGATATAAGGTACGGTAACTAATTGAGTTTCTTGATGGTACTTCTCCGTAGAATAAAAGTTAAATTTCGTAAATTACGCAATATTATAAACATATTTCTTTTGATACAATAAAAACTATTTTACGCTTCAAGTTGTAATTGGAATCTGTAACGAACTAAACAGTTATATCTGCCATAGATTTAGATATTAGACTGGCTATTGCATTCTGGACGGCCTCCAGCCACGCAAGCCCATTAAAACATGATTTAGAAAGAATACTATCATGTACAAGGTTACCGTGGCCTATTTATAGTATCGTATATTAAATCTATAGATTCACAATGTCTGTACATGTTTTTAGTAAGAAGTGGATTATGACATAGGAATTTCTCCTACACAAACTTAGGCTATTCTAAGAATTAAATTATTTTTTTATCCTCAAATTTTTACAGCAATTATCTTCATTACTAGATTTACAGAGTTGTTACTGCTGTAAGATCATAAATTAATGTACGGCAACTTTTTTATATAAAGTTATTAAATATTACCGTTGTACCTTATAGATTATAAATGGTAACAAATAAAAATATTAGGATAAAAAAATAATTATTTACTCGTGCACTCCCTTGTACCGCTCAGACATGTCGACATAGCGCTCCAAGTTATTTTATGATATAGTAACAGGCTTCTAAACTTTATTCCCTTTATTCCATTTCACTGGTTAATGTTTTCCATGGGCTTGTAGTCTATTAGTTTAATTTGAGATATTTCCTCTTATTAAAATAATTTCAGCAACACATAAATTGAATTAACTCAAATACTTCATAAATTGGATACCGCGTCCATTTGAAAGGTCCTCTCAAAAGGTCGTTCGCTCGTCAGTTAGGTGTCACGAGAGGACGCTCTCAATTGCCACAGTCCCTCTAATTGATACCACAGTGGCTTCGCCACCCTATAGTACTAAAAGATGAGTATGAAATATGATTTCCTTCTATATATTAGGTACATAAATGATAGTTTAATAGGAAGATACTTGATGACTATCGATTTCCATACTTGGAACTAGCTGAACCCGCGATTTCATCTGCGTGAAATGTTTTTTTGGTAGCATTTTCATTATCTTGTACAAATTGCTTTACAAATAAGAAACATACCGGCACGGCCCTTTGAGAGGCAAATTCTGACCAAATTTTACATACCATAAAAGATATAGTTTGTAAATGTGAAGTTTGAATTTTTTTTAATGTGAATATTTTTTTTAATTAACACCCTCGCAACCACCCTTTGCGCGTGAAATTTTGCGAAATCCGTTCTTATCTGACCTCTACTCAGCAAAAGGAATATTCCTACCAACTTTCAAGTCTCAACGCCTCATGTATGTAAGTACACATGTCAAAAGTGAAACTTCTTTGGTAAAAAAAACTTTTAAGTCTTGTTTATATTTATACAAATCTAAAACTTTACATTTGCGAGATTTAGAGGGAGGGAAAAAGGAAGATATGTTAGGAATTTAATGAATTTAAGTGTCATCAAAATATTAAAAGTGTCGAATATTAATACAAATAATTTATTGAAATTCCAAATGACGAATTTTAATAAAAATGCTATGTGCTGTTAGTCGATATTAGAAATAATCAATTAAATTTGTTTTTGAATTTAAAATACTGAAAAGAGAATGAAATATTTTTATTTTATGTAATATAGTATATTGAAGTGGCAAATTCAAATGCCACGTGTTATTTTTAAATATTAGAACTTCCTAAACTTCAAACCAATTCGCATAAAAAACGCTGCATATCTTCGTCACGCTTTTCATCCGTAAAAATTTACCCTCATGAGTCTAAAAAAGATTCACTTCAAAAATTCCCTTCACTATATAATATTCGATAACTCTATATCTTGTTATAAATTGAATACGTGTATATGTTCGTTTATATACTCCAACTACGAAACTCCTACTCTCTAACTCCTAAGCCACAAGTGGTGTTTTCATTTGCCAGTGATTAAACCACATGCTATAGAGATTAGTCTGTTGATAGACCAATCCCGATGGATACTATTATTCATCATTACAAAATAACTCATAGTTATCCATGCGATGACGGTAATTTATTTTGTTAAAGTATAAAACTGAATCCGTAGAAAATTTTTAATTAATTAAAGTTGCCTGAAAATACTAGTTCTTTATGCTTTATGGATATAGTAATAAGATTATCGAGTCTCACCTTCTCAATAACTTTGACGCTTGACCTAAAAGGCTATGGATTAGTATGAAACCAGAACATTAATTTTGTTTTAATATTGATTTATATATAGTTATCATACTTTGATTCCGTGAATGAGGGATTAATTCGATACTTCGTATAATAAACCGAGGTAGAGTAAGTTATATTGTGCAAATAGTTTTTGAAATGAGAAAAGTTACAATCGTTTTTTATTCAAATATCATCCTTCCATTCTTCTTTGATATGGTTTCTACGTCACTCTACGAAGAAAATTTTATATTTATAGAAAGAATATTATATAAATGAAGTGTCGAAGTATGCCTTCGCCCTTTCGCAGCTGAAAAGAGGGATTATGTCCAATTCCTACTAACTTTAACGATCGTTAGATGCATTCAATGGCAATATTTAGCATTTCTGTTGAAAATGAAATTGTGCGCATTGGATTTTCGATTTCCTTGAACGAGAATATTCTACTGGAAATCATCTCGACAGCGTCTGTGTAGACGCAGCCCCTTGTCTCTTTTTTTAAATTAAACATGCGAGTTTCTGTTATTATTTTATGTGAAATAATAAAAAAAACTTAATCGCATTGAACAACTAATAAATTAACAGATGGTATGCAAATATACAATATAATGATATATTCCTTCGTTAAAACATAGTAGGTAAGTAAGTAGCAGCCCATTAACGTCCCAATGCTGGGCACAGGCCTCCACACTCATAAACTATATTAGAGAGGGTTTTTTTTTTAGAACATACACCCACCACGCTGCTCCACTGCGGATTGGCAGGCATAGTACCCAAGTGTATTCTCTATTCCTTCACTCTCATATTCCGACATGACGGAAATCTGACACGACCGGAGATTAGGCGCAGGACCGACGGCTTAATGTGCTCTCCGAGGCACGGGGGTGGCTCACACCGCCAACTTCCCAACTTCGGGCAAATATTGAGAAAATCTTAATAGAAAACTTAATATCGATTTTCGAATTGGCCCGACCCGGGACTTGAACCAAGGACCTCATGTCTGTAGTCGAACATGCTAACCAATGAGGCAGCTAAAACATAGTATCACTAATAAATTCAATATTAATATGAACCATCCATTTAAAATCCAATCTTTTTTACTTTATTGTAATTTGGTATTTTTCGTGCATCGACTAACCGTTAAAACTTATTAACAATGTCGCTTCGACAATTTTAGAAACTTTCTTTTAAATAGTTAAACTTTGAACTATCAGAACATGAAATACTATCAATATGAAATAACATTCTTCTGGAGAAGTCATGTCTTGAAATTGTAAAATTTTACTATATCTATTACGAATTTAGGGCTTCGGGATCTTGAGCTGTAGTTAAAGTGGTCACCTAATACATTTTTTTTTTATTGTGATCCAAGCCATATTTTTTTAAGAAAAGACGTTATAATCGAAAACGTACACTAATATGTCATAAACGTATTTACTGTGACACGACACGGATAAGTAAAACAATCTAAATCTAAATGGATTTGGAGACGTCAAGCAAAAAGAAATATTCAACAATTAATATTGTAAAAACGTGTTCATTACCTTAGTCGTTTCCATATGAAATACAAATTTGAAAAGGCTTTCCATCTGTTTGCAATTTATATTTTCCACGAGCGACAGTGCACTGAAATTCGAGAGACATCAACTAGTCGTGTTTACGCAACGTTTCAAAAACCGTTCTCAATTTTCACAAAATCCAACTGGTATTTGACAGTCCAAAATAAATCGTAACTTACTGTAAGGCAATACGGTTGATTTTCTGTTTCCAACATAAACTTTATACCTTTTTCGTTTCGATCCCTTATACCACAGGATATAAATGTAAAAGAAAGGAATAGGGTGTGTTGTTAAAGGGGTCAAGGATCGATTTTCGGGGTTCACACTGGACTTATTTACCGTATTGTCACTTGCACTTATACTAATGGAAGCTACGGATATTCATAGATAAATCAAGTCACGTTATACGAATATATACAAAACTCTGTCTCAACAAGACGATTAAACGTTTTTTTTTTTTGATAAATTTTATAGGTTTCATAAAACGATATGTACATGAGTTCTCTATAACATTATTAGACAGCGATGAACTTCGAAACTTCTCGACCGATTTTGATGATTTTTTCATTCTCTTGGTTTTTTTCCCATTACGTGTGACAGAAATCCTTTTTATTTATAGCAATACTCTTTTTAATATATATTTCAATGCTACAAGGCCCACTGTAACCCGAATAATAAATGGATGAAAAAAATTGACGAAAACTAAAATATAAATGACATTTTGGAAATGTTAACAATATATTCGTTCGTTCATTTAAATACGCATTGCAGTAAAAGGAAATTAGTAAAAATTTACGATATGCGTTACTTAAGTGTTTCTAACTCTACGATACAAACATCAAAGTGGCTAAAATATGTTAGACGTTTATACTCGTAACTAATTGTCGAGCGCTCGGAATATGCGAGGCACTGATAAAGGAAACTTTGTCTCTGCACACTGTTTAGATATATCACAAATATTTTGAATAACAGAGCTAAACTCACAGTTACTAAATTTAATACGAAAGCGGAATATTCAAAACACAACGTATAAGTTCCGACATTATTATTAGAGTAAAATATAACTTTCTATACAATAACTGTCCGACAACCTTCTTAAATAGCACTATGCAAACCAAAAGCAAAATTTTGTACAACACTTATATACATATATTAACATAAATATTACACTTAAGTACATTATAAAAGCTCGCAGAAAAATAATATATCAACAATGGAACATCTCTCCGTTATCATTGTTTTTGTATTACTTATTTTTATTTAATACAGGCTTCTAATGACCCTAAACTATGCAACACGCAAAATACACACCAAAAAACTAATAGAAATATAATAAATAGATATACGAAACAACTCTAGATAGACATAGATTCTGCTTTACAAGTCATTCACAACGAGCAATGTTATAGACTACAAGCCCATGGAAAAAATTAACCTGTGAATGAATCAACATGAATAACGCTTACAAAGCTGTTACTAAATCTTAAAATAACTGAGCGGTACAGGGACTCTAGACAACGTTACTTTCGAAGATTGTTAACGCTTAAAAAATGTATGGGAATGACATTTCATACCGAAACTAATCGAAAAATGAAACGTCATTCCCATACATTTTTAAGCGTTAGCAATCTTCGAAAGTCACGTTGTCTACGGGCCCAGGTGAGTACACGAGTAAATAATATTATTTTATCCTAATATTTTTATTTGTTACCATTTATAATGTACGACTTAAAGTAAAACAGTAATATTTAATAACATTTCATCAAAAAAAGTTGTCGTATATAAATTTATTATCTAACAGCAATTCTCTAAATTACAGGATTTATTTATTTATTTAACATTATAAAATGTTCATATACGAGTTGTTGTCTGCCTCATTGGTCTAGTGGTTAGTATGTTCGACTACAGACATGAGGTCCTGGGTTCGAGTCCCGGGTCGGGCCAATTCAAATATCAATATAGAGTTTTCTATAAGATTTTCTTAATATTTGCCCGAAGTTAAGTGTGCGGTGTGATCCGTCCCCGTGCCTCAGAAAGCACGTTAAGCCCTCGGTCCTGCGTCTGATCTCTCTCCGGTCGTGTCGGATTCTCGTCACATCAGACTATGCGAGTGAAGGAATAGAGAGTGCACTTGTGTACTATGCCTGCCAATCCGCACTGGAGCAGCGTGGTGAGCAGTATGCTTTAAAAACCCTCGCTCCTCGGAGTGAGGTGGCCTGTGCCCAGCAGTGGGATGTTAATGAGCTGCTACTTACTTTACTTACTTACTACTCGTATACTCACCTGCACCGCTAAGAAATGACGACATAGCGCTCAAAGTTATTTTATGATATAGTAACAGCCTTCTGCGTTATTCACGTTGGTTCATTTCACTGGGTAACGTTTTCTATGGGCTTGTAGTCTATCATTAATCAACATAAACACTCTTAAGGCAGGTAACAACATGTTATGGACAGAGTTCTCATGAAAGAGCATTTGAAGCTCAGCTGGGTACCATGCAATGAACGGGGGCACTTCCAATATTTATCTCGGGATGTGCCGTTGCCTATACGAGTATTATTAGATACACAATAACTACTTTCAAACTATTTTATCTGTATAAACATGTAGCTAGACAAACATGTAAAATGTAATGTAAATATCACAGGTATATAATTTCAATTTCAACTAATTATTGTATTGTTTTACAAATATCATTTAACACGAGAACACTTGTACAGTTGCCATTAATTATTTGTGTTAAAGTATTATGATACGTTTCCCGCAGTTTGTAGTAACATGATAATACTATTAATCTGCACCATATACGTGTGGGTTAATATTATTACTTGATAAAACTACAACGATTTTATATCAACTATTTTTATTATAACAAATAACCAGCTGCGTTTTAATGAGAAAGTCTCAAATATTCTACGAAGATTTTCTTTAAAGTGACCATAAAAAAGGTTATACTCGGTTAACCTTAAAAGATAGACATGTGCTGTCGTTGACATACTTTTAGAACTTTTTAAGATGAATAATTACGTTTTACATGATAGTTCCATAACTGTAACTGTTTACGCACCTAAGCTCTCGAAAGGAAATATATCCACGTTTTTGTAGAATTGACGCTTCAATCCTCTTAGTCGTAACATGATGTTATTTAGCCTATTTATTTAACACTGAAGTGTTTTTTCAACTAACACCAAGTAGCACTTGAGATTATCATTCAACTAAATAAAACAATCTTTTTAAATATATAATTAGTATAGAAAAACTATCTGCCAGTAGAGAACAGACTAGTCGGAAGTAAAAATTATCCATTATTTTTGCTCTAGTAAACAAATGTATTTCATGTTGACATTACAAAAAGACACTACCGTTTTATTTATAACTAGCAATGACCCGCGGTGTTACCCACGTAGATACCGATCTCGTGGCAGTGGAAAATCGAACGATAGATTTTTTTTTTTGTTAACATAAAAGTTATACTTCACACAGTTTTTAGTTACTTACTTTCAAATTATTAGACACACATTCATAATTTAATAAATATACAGACAACGATATACTTTACAACGAATATATATCTAACTAACACATTTTAAAATTCGTAACATCATTTACGTAGAATGTCCGACATTAGTCAATTTAAAAATACTTTTACTTTTTATTTTTACTAACAGATATTGCAGATTGCAGAACTGCCTCATTGGTCTAGTGGTTAGCATGTTCGACTACAGACATGAGGTCCTGGGTTCGAGTCCCGGGTCGGGCCAATTCACAAATCAATATTGAGTTTTCTATTAAGATTTTCTCAATACTTGCCCGAAGTTGGGAAGTTGGCGGTGTGATCCTACCCCTTGCCTCGGAGAGCACGTTAAGCCATCGGTCCTGCGCCTGATCACTCCCCAGTCGTGTCGGATTCCCGTCACATCGGACTATGAGAGTGAAGGAATAGAGAGTGCATTTGTGTACTATGCCTGCCAATCCGCAATGGAGCAGCGTGGTGGGATATTGAAAGGCTTTTTTAAAACGAAGGAAGGAATTTTTAGCTTGATAATATACAATTTTAAAAATAGAAACAAATATTCATAATGCAAAACTTTCTTCTATAACATTGCAGAAGAGATTTATTTGGAATACATTATTGTCTGAGATTTTCCCTATACACAACACTCACATTATTTTCTATAGATTGGAATTTTAAAATTCGTTATATTTTTTGAATAGAATGTCCGGTTTTGATAATTTAAAAAGTATTTTACAAGTGTTATTAGGGTTAATACTGAGATATGAATAATATGGTCCTATTATTGTCGCCATTTTCATTAACTTTTTAAATGTAAAAAATAGTAGTAGTAGCATAACTACAGTAGTTGAATATATGGTATTGCACACTATGCATATTGAAGAACTTTTTTGTTCTATCATCTATAGTTTTCGCAGCGCATACGATAACAGATTTTTTGATTCACAGCTTAGGTTACATTAATGCATTTTTATTAAGGATCCCTACTTTTTTAGAGAGCCTATATCGCTCAGTGAAAATGCTAGTTTCTAATGGTGAAAAATGTTTATCTCGGTCCAGTAGTTTTTGTGTAAAAACGTTACAAACATACATACAAAAACACAAATGTTTCCTCTTTATAATATTAATTTACACTAGAGATTTTATGATAAATGTGTCACTTTATCTTTCGCATCTATAGATGCATACCAGATGAACTGTGTATATTATACTTCCCTAGCAAATGCGTTATTCAATATCGCTGGAGTTTTATTTGTCTATGTAACCACAGCGCTCGAGTTTCCTCCGCAAACATACGGTAAATAGCAGACTTGTTTACGAGAGACCCTTTATGTAGGGTAAAAACGTCATAAACGTTTTTAAGTGTAAACTTCTTTAGACGCCTTGTGTATTTTGTGGGTAATTGAATGAGACTGGGGTGAAACGTTTGGTTATGTAAAGCTCGTTCAATAAAGTTAGTACTCGTCGACTAAGGAGGTATTGTTATTCATCATTGCTATGATATAAGAGAGTTGGAGTGTTATGAATATAAAATTTTAAAAAATAGATGTATATCGTATTATTGATGTTTTCATTTCTGCTTCAGATATTAAAATCACCTCATTTTTTCTTAACCCAACTTTATTACGTTATAATTCTTCTTCAAGCGTGCATGTAGCTGACTCCCTCGTGACCGATTTTGATGCAATTTATAGTGTGAATTCAAGACTCAATAACAATTTAGATTAAAATTTCCCCTTTTTCCTAAAATTAGGATGGGATTGGGTACTAAACGAAGACTTGCTGAGTCGTAACGGAATTTCTAAAATTATTGCCTGACTGATTCAAAATTTAGTAAAATGACTCTTTTGTAAAGGCTCACTAAGAACATTTATCAGTATTTCTACGGCTTCAGGAACTAAACGAATGACATCAAGAGTACTGCCAATTTACTATACTGCCTAATACGAGTAACATTAATTTCCTACCTATTAATTTATTTAAACTCCATATATAATATATTCAAAAATTCATTATTACACATTTCAGTGAAAAAAAACCTGCATATCCTGGGGTAAATTCTGAAATGAGTGCAGTCTGCCAATCTGCAGTGGAGCAGCATGATGGGTGTTCGCTCTAAAATCCCGAATAAGTGAATTAATTGATGTAAGTAAACAACATAGTAACCTATGTTGTTTAGTACACACTAAACCCACCGATACTTTATGTATTCCTATTCCTGCCAAAATGGGTCAAATGACCCGTCTTTTAAATTTTAGATATATTACTATATCTTGCGAAAAATATATCACTTAGGCCAATTTGGTACATGAAACATTAGTTTTCAATTTACGATTTAAAAAAATTTAAATATTAAATTTATACCCGCCACGATATGTATCGTGTTAATTAGTGTTTCGTATATTTTATTATATTCGCAAAATTTGATCACACTGCAAGAAAAACTTACAAACAAAATTAAAGTACCCATAAAGGTAATGAAAAATGCCAATTGCTTTATACTTTAATGCAGTAAAATATTATTTTCAACGTACAATGTTATGCTTATTAATAACCTGCTGTTAAATATATAAGACTAGCATAAATATGAAATAAAATGGTACGATTCTGTAGTTGGAATTTATGCGTTTAAGCATTATAATGCTTGTGTAATACGAAATTATAGATAACCAACTACAATAGAGCGGTAAATATATAATGGAAAATCGATCACTAGGTTGACAAAGTGGTTGTGGTGGGTTAATAAAGTAAAACAACAAACTAATATAACTAACAATGTAATCACACACATGTACGAAGTTAATGCAACAAGACACACATACCTACATGTGTATAATGAGCTTCGTTTCATCGAACGTGGTCGTTCTGAAACCGCCGTCAACCTATTTATCTTCGTCTAAAGTATTACCTAGAAACTACCGCCAAACCTGACACAAATTACTCACGATTTTCTACAATTTATTGTAATAAATAAAAAGTGTGTGCGTACAAAGCACCCATGTCAGAAGTGAAACTTCTTTGGCAAACTCATTTTTAAGTCTTTTTTATATTTATTCAAATCTAAAACTTTAGATTTCCGAGATTTATGAGAGGTAAGAGGAAAATCTGTTAGGAATTTAATGAATTTCGCTGTCATTAAAATATTAAGATTAATACAAATAATTTATTGATATCTCAAATGACGAATTTTAATTAAAATGCCACTTGTATTTGTCACTAATAGAAATTATTAATTAACTTTCGTTTTCAAATTTAAAATTTAGAACAGTGAATTTATGAAAAATTTTTATTTTATATTTTATGAACAATCGTATATTAAATGACGAGTGGCAAATTAAAATGTGTTATGTTATTTGTCAATATTAAAACTACCTAACCTTCAAAGGGATTAGCATAAAAAACGCTGCACATCTTCGTAACACTGAACAAGCGTTTCGTCCGTAAAAATTTTACCCTCGTGTGCCTAAAGAAGGTTCACTTCAAAAAGGTAAAGTAACTTGCAGCCTATTACCACCCTATTGCTGGGAAATAGGCCTCCTCCTGCAAATGCGAGAGGGTTTTTATAGTCTTAAAACCCTCTTTTTTCAACAGCTTCGTATACCAACACCGAGCTACTCTTCGGCAGGTTAGGACATGTTCCTACACATGTTCGAGAATTACTGTCGCGATATGCCGGTTTGCAAATGACGTTTTCCATCACCGAAAAGCACTAAGATAACAATTAGGCATATAAATTTTAGGAGTGTTGCCTGCCCAGATATCAAACCTGTCGCTCCGAACAAATATGCACATATCTAAACACTAGGCCATCACGGTTCTCGCAATATAATATGCAATCCAAAATTTTGCAAGATAATTATAAAAGTCCTAATTCAGAAGGCCTATCATAATGACAAACAGGTTTGGACTTAGCTGATAGTGGCATATTATATTGTAAACATTTTAAACATAATTGTAATGCTTTTTTATTTGTAGCCTAAATTGAAAAAAATAGAAAATAAATTTATTTTAATCTCGATTAACTCAAAGTTACTGTATCTTTGAACAAAAAGCGATATGTTGTTGAATGTTTCGTTTGCAAATAAAAATTATCATCCTTGGCGACACTAATGGGACGATATACAGAAATGTATAATTTAAAAAGCAGTTTAACTGGAGATGCCAAATTAGGGTCAATTTGGACGAACTCAAAATCGAATAACATTAGATATTTGTAATAATATTAGATAATTAGTTCGTTAAACGTGAACGGTTGAAATAGAGTGAAAAATTCTTCCTGACCTATTCTCAGACCTATCGCATATATATATAAAACGGTTCAACCAAATCGATGAAGCTGTTTCGTAGGAATTCGATAACAAACACTGTGACACGAGATTTCAAATATTAGATTTATTTGATCTTAACTGCTACAGCTGTGGGAGAACGTTGACATAGTTAGTTCTGACGGCACCTACCGTGTCACCGCTTCCGCTCCGCTGTTCCGAAAACTACGCGGCATTGCACACCCTTCTCGTTAGAATGTTGCTTTTCATGGCTAGATGAACTATTGTTGGCACATCCATCATTACATTGCGCTACAACTACCAACAACTATTTGTAAAGTACAATAAACGCATTATACTAACGTATATTTCACCAAAAACCTATTCTTCTTTTGTATTTGCATGCAAAGTGTTTATAGAAATCAAATATTTCTCATAATCTTTTTAAAACAATGTGATTAGTTCTTGTATGCTTTTACGACTATTTACCTCATAAAAATTGTAGTTAACTATGAAACTCAGAAGGAATGTCACTATCTCAGACCATCAAGTGAAATCTCAGCTAATTTCAATTTTATAGAGAATATAAATAAGTTATGATTACCATTGTTTTTAGCTTTATTACTTGACTTTATTTAAACTAATATTATAAAGAGAAAACATTTAAGTATTTGTATTGAATTATGTATGTGTGTATGTATGTTGGCAACGTTTTTACACAAAAACTACTGGACTGAGTTAAAAAATTTTCAGCATTAGAAACTAGCATTTTCACTGAGCGATATAGGCTATATCACTCTCCAAGAAGTAGGGATCCTTAATAAAAATGCATTAATGTAACCCAAGGTGTGAATCAAAAAATCTGTTATTGTATGCCCTGCGAAAATTATAGATGATAGAACAAAAAAAAAAGTTCTACAATATTATAGAACTAATCTCTAACCTTTCTTACATTTTAAATTTCAATAAAAGTGCGGACAATAAAAAATCTAAAGAAAATTGTAGCGATCCTTATAACTGGGCCTGCAACTGGTAAGTTAGCTCATACTCTAAGGATACCAATGATACACTTCGATATATTATACTGTTTTTATTGTTATCAAGCTAACAACCACTGGTAGAGTATTTTTTAATTAACTAATTTCGGACATTCTACGTAAATAAATTTACGAATTTAAAAACGTATTAGATATATATTCGTTGTAAAGTAAAATCTTGGTATTGATTAGATTACGAATGTAAGTGTGTATCTAATAATCTGAAAGGAATTAATTAAAAATTAACTGAAATCTATAGTCAAACTTACTAGACTTTCCACTGCCACGAGATCGGTATCTACGTGGGTGACACCGCGGGGTATTGCTAGTTTTAACTAAAAAAAAAGTGAAACAAATTGAAAATGTTTAGCGTCCATAAGCGCCTTACTCTACATTTGTTTCTAGCTATAAGACTGACACGTAAGCATAGTAACTAAACAGGATTAAAAATCAGCCTGACGAAGCTTAGCCTAAAGATTAATATATATCCTAGTATATATAACTATATTGGACTTCACTACGAGCATGGGCACATTGCATACACTCGGGACTATGTTGGGAGCTGCCTTTCAAGCCGGAATAGATTGCAATATTGCCTTGTCACGAAAATTCTGAATACACGAATATTGTTATTTTACGAGACAGACCATACTGTCAAAGCTTTAGAATTACACCGCTGCCGCTCCAGCGACTTTGTTAATTAAGGTGGTACTGCCTCGAATATGGCACGGTTGAGAATGGATTTTGGTTTAGATTAAATGCTTTGGCTAAACATCATTACTACTTTATCAAAGTTAGAAGATATTCTGTGATAAATTCCACATTTCATTTAAGACTATTCCAATCCTCGACCTTTATTAATCTAATATATCGAAGTCTTGTTACTGTTTTTGTTATTGAACTCCTCCGAAACGGCTGCACTAGTTTTTATGATATTTTTTTTTGTGTATTTGTTAGGTTGTAAAATATTTTTCAGCTTCCTACATTCAGTACCTATTTTTTAATCGCGATACAAAGTTACGCGAGTCAGTTAACTACAATAATTTTAAATCACGCCCCCACGTAGATCCCGATCTCGTGGCAGTGGAAAGTCTACTAAGTCGGCTTTTAGATTTATTTTCGTTGACATAAAAGTTTTATTTTACTTAGTTTTTAAGTCGAAACACTGCAAAACAAATTTTTTCTACAAATCATTCACGATTAGTTCAATCAACTTATGGAACGCGCTCCCTGTGAAAATTCGGCAGTGCCAGAGTATCTCCAATTTTAAGAAGTGTGTAACGGAACATTATTTGTCACTTCCGAAGTGATATTGACTTGCAAGATTAACATAAGGATGAATAAATGGAATTACAGATGTATGTATTTATTTATTTGTATATATGTATATAATAATTTGTATATGCGTATATATTTATTGTCTTTATTTGTATGTACGAGTATATGTATTAGTATTTGTATGTATTCACAATATTCTGTATATATCTACATATTATTTTTTGAAATTGTATGCCTATTCATTTATACACACCACTTACCTTCTCTCTCCTTTCTTTGACGGGTTCCCTAACGCCAGGGTTGTCTGGAAGAGATCGCTAATGAGCGATAAGACCGCCCAATTGCACACTAAAAGTACCTTATACTGAGTCATTGTACATCTATTTTTAGCGTGGTGTTCAATAAAGAATATTATCTATCTATCTTTATCTTTTTAATTACTTCCTTTCAGATTATTAGCCATACTTAGGTTATAACGTAATCAATATACAGGTTTAACTTTACTACGAGTATATACCTAACTAATACATTTCAAATTCATAGAGACTAGTCATTTAAAAAATTCTCTAGTGGTATTGAAAAATTCTTGATGGAAGTAAAGAAATATTTTTTTAAATCGCTGCAGTAATTTTCAGCTTGATAATAATAAAAACAGTAAGCGATATACCTATTTGGTGGATATCATTTGTATATAAGCTTGGAATAAAGCTAACTCACTTGCAGACTTTGTTAAAAGGGCAGGTACAATTTTCTTTACACTGTCATTTTTAAATTCGTTAAATCTTTTGAATAGAATATACGATTTTAATAATTTAATTAGTATTTTACAGATATTGAAACTGTCTTTAATAAAATATACTTTAATTAACACGATAAGGATCAATAAAGAGGTATGAATAATAATATGCTTTGATTATTGTCGGCACTTTTAATAGATTTTAAAATGTAAAAAGTGTTTATAGTTGGACATATGATATAGGGGACTTTTTTGTAGATATTAATATGTTCTATAATACTGTAGAACATTATTTTGTTCTACCACCAATAGATTCCCCATGAAGAACTGCGAGGATTTTAAGTCAACTAAGTAGTGACTATTGGCTAATTAAATTATAAATATTATTAAACCAGGCCGGAATTAGAAAAAAAATAGCCATACAGCAGACTAATCAAACAACATTTACTTCACGCTTACATTGAAAGATCTTTGAAATCCAATCAAAAATTAAATCAATAAAACCTTAACTACTTTTTTCAAATCTTCATTATATTAATAAAACGATATAAAATATTTTTTTAGGCCATCAACAATATATTAGTATGTCAGTGGCAAGGCAGTTTATACGGGTTAGAAAAAGTTCCAATTATCATTCTGGTTTGGATAAACAAGTGATAAATATTTTCTAAACTAGTTTTGTTCAACTTTTAATACGATTAAATAAATTATTTACTATATGAGTCTTGTAGAAACTAAACACCTTTTTATCAAGATTATATACTGTGATATTACCGTGGGAATTTTTTCGATTTCGAATATTTTACTATTTCGTTACCTTACCTGTAACCTCAAACTCATATACTAATTTTGTGGATTATGATTTTAAACAACTTTCATCCCCCATGTACTTAGAATTTAATAAATGATTCAACACCCATCTGAATTTGAGGGTAGAAACCGTTGTTAACCTATAAGGGTAAAATTATATTAATTTAGAATAAATAAAAATTTAAACAAAAAAAGAACCGCCTTCAAGAAAAACTATTCCAACCAAATGAATATGCTCTAAAAAGTAAAAACAGCGTATTATGTTTTAGAGTTGAGCCATCGCTTTTATTGGTAAAAATTAACATTAATCACTTCAACATTTTTCCTTTTCATCCTTTCTATTACGTAATATTATTATGCAAGATCATAGTCGTCTCGATTTTATTAAAATATAATGTAAAATTAATAGACAAAGAAGAAAAATGCCTTAATTAATTAACGTTCTATCAAGGAATCATAATAAGAAGAGAAGGGGATCCTTATTGTTTAAACTTAAAAGCTCCGCATTTTTCCCGATCCTGTAGAGTAACAATCACAGCTTGCCTTGCAACTAATGAAATTGTAATTGATTTGTTAATAAAATAACACGTTTCATTACCCAAATCAATTAATTTTAACAGTAGTTTAATTAATAGCGTTTACTCAGTTTCTCAATTTTTCTTCAGATATATGTTATTTACATAACTTCAATGTGATATAACATTTTACCACAGCACTGCAGATTTTGTTAAAGTTAATTTTGCATGAGAAGTTTTAAGCATGAATCATTGCAGAATTATGATTCAATGCATCAGTATTATTAACAATCGTCCCGCGTATTGCATATAAAAAACTAGCTATGCAATTTTAACCTTTACGTACATGCAAAATTATAATGACGTTGACAAGCACAACGCATTATGGCTAAAAATAAAAATTTAAATGTCAACTATCAATCACAGAACCCACAATACCTAAGTTTTCATTACAATTATATAAAAATTCAACGTATTTACCTAGCAACTTTAATAACAGTGCGCAAATATAGTTAACCGAATTATGTTCGTGTCGCATATATTGAACAATCGCTTCCATTGGGCTTTCGAGTAGACAAGAAAAATATATCAACCACTTTGTGAGCGACGAAGACTTTAATTTTGACATCGATAGGGCATACCAACTTTATCCATGAATCAATGTCGAGAAATCGATCGCAAGAAATCAAACAGACCGAAAAAGGCTAGTACCCGTAAAGAGAAAATGTCTCGGCGTCTTATATCGATCCGTGGCGATGGAAACTGCCTCTTTAGATCTGTGTCGTACTGCTTATTTGGGACGCAGGAAAGGCATCGAGAAATAAGACTGAGAGTAGTTGATCGAGTAGTTAATAATTGGCAACGATATAAGGATTTTATAGTGGGTGACAGGTCGTACGGACTCGCTATACGAGACGCTTCAGACTATCGTAATTTAATGTCTAGAGACGGGGAATATGCGGGCCATGTGGAATTGCATTGCGTCAGTGAGCTGTATCCGGACTTCACTTTTACAGTCCACAGAGACGGTTGTTCTAAAACTATAGACTATGGACAAGGCAGAACTGTTAAACATTTGCTATTCTCTGGGTATTTTGACGCCGGGCATTATAGTGTTTTGGAATACTATTGAAACATTTCTCATTTTTTAAAATGTTTTGTACACAATTTGTTTGTTCGCTAATTATCACAAATATATCAATCAACTTATGAGTATGAGATTATTAGTTCAAATTAAATACTTTGCATTTATAAACAGTGAAAAGTATAACTGCACGATATTTTATTTGATTAATTTGATAACATTTTCAGTATTTGATAAGATATAGACTAACTTGTTACGTTGTGAAATCTCCACATTTGTTTTATTATTTTGTAGTTTCCCATATTCACATAAAAGTTGAAAGCCAATGTTTCGTATCAAATAGACACGAAAAAAATTGTATATGATAAATTAATTTTTACATAGCAAATACCGAATGTTCTTTGAAAAAAAAATAAAGCTGTGTATGGTGTAACATTAAACAGTATATCGGAGTTATAAATCCACTGACGAGCTAACTAAATGAATGTCAATACGGGCATATTGAGTTTTAAAGCCAGCTCTGACAGTTAACTAAATAAGTGGGGTCAAACATCCACTCCCGTGACTCGCTTGTGAATCGTTCACTGAATTCTGTGGCCGGCATAAATGAAAGGACAATCAGTTATATCATTCCCCTCTTTTGGCTTCAATTTACTGTTGTAAATAACTTAAATTACCTAACAAATATTAATATGCACCAATTGGAATACTAGTTATATAAACAAAAACATTTCCTACAACATTTAAATGAGATTTCAATAGAGGGTGCTGAACAGTTTTTCACAAACACCATGTTTAATTAATTAGATAACATAATATTGGAATGAAAAAAATATATTTGAATTAAAGTAGATGAATAAAAAGTATAAATGATTAAAACTAGCTCATATTTCGGTTGAGTCTTTACTTAAAACAAATAAATTAAAAGTGCGTGCGTACACAGTACACATGTCAGAAGTAAAAATTTTTTGCCAAAATAATTTTTAAGTCTTGTTTTAGATTTGAATGAATATATTCATTCAAAGAGACTTAGAGAGACTTAGAGACCGAGACTTAGAGGTAAGGAAAAAGAAAGATATGTTAGGAATTTAACTGTGAATTTTATTAAAATATTTAGTGTCGAAAATTAATACAAATAATTTATTAAAAGGATTCTCAACATTAGAAATTATTAATTTAATTTTGTTTTTCAATTTAAAATTTTGAAAAAAGAATTTATGAAATATTTTTTTATGAATATAGTATATTAAAGTTGCACAATAAAATGCCACGTGTTATTTTTTAAATAATAAAACTTCCTAACCTTCAAACCAATCAGCATAAAAAACGCTGCACATCTTCGTGACTTTAATCAAGCGTTTCATCCGTAGAAATTTTACTCTCATGCGCCTAAAGAAGCTTCACATTAAAAATCTTGAATGCAATTCACAAGTGGTAGAAGTGAATATTTTTAAAAAATTTAGCTTAGTAAAATTTCGTCAAGAGGGTAATTGTAGCTTTCATTAACGATGTAAATTTAACTCCCACTATGCCTTGGTGAACACAAGTGGAGGGGTTACGAAGCAGAGCACAAACATAAAAAACACTATATAATGCTCCTTATCTCATTTTCCCCACGTTAAATCCCTTCTATCTATGTGCCAGTCTCTTTTTACTGTCGCTTTTTCGTTCCATCGACTTACAAATCACGACGATATTTTTTTTTGCGCTGGGAAATGCATTTACGCACCCCGCCTGTGAGACAGACGGGAGTGTGGGACTCGCCGGTAGTACCAGAATACCCACTAAAATCCAGCGTAGGCCTCGTCATTTGGGAATGGAAGGACCAGAGGTTCTTTGTGGAATTCCACTCTGGCCCCTCCGAATGAAACCGGTTCCAAAGTACGCTATAGGGGGAGGAGTTGGATAAACCTCCGTCTTCTGTTTCCTATTCCCCTCCTTCTGGGGTACTATGCTTCAGCTGCATTCGCCCTCTCTCTTTGCGGTGCCTTCTTTAGCGAAATGATAGTTACGCAGAAGGTGGCAATAGCATTCCAGGCCCGCTCGTTGACAAGCATTGCACCTATAATACTTGGCAGCGAGAAATCTGCACGGATCTGCGACGTCAGAAGATGCCGCTAAGGTATCCAAGCAGGACATTCGGCCACCGTGTGGTGCGCTGTGTCCACAGGAACACCACACTCGTGGCAAGTGGCCGACGGCTCACAGCCAACGATTTGATGCAGGTATTTTCCAATACAGCCATGCACCTGCACAAACGGTAGGAAAGCACTCCTTGTCGTCTACCCAGCTATTGCTCGAAGTGAGGGCAGAGAGCCGCTATTATGGCCCCACCGCCTGCTGGGGACCCGAGGTCCTGTTTCCAAACTTGGATCATGGCTCTGTCAGCAATAACCTTGACCATCCTGACCTCGTCGGCATTAGGTGTTTCCCCTCTGGCCCTCGCAGCTACTCTGCACTGCTAAGGAGCTGCGAGAACTTCCGCCTTCAACTCTCAAGGGGGATCGCCGGCCAGCAGAGTTGCTGCCGTCCACGATACTGTACGGCAAATCACAACGATGCTAAAGAAGCTTTCAATACAATTTTTTAAAAGCCTCTTTTATATTCCCCTAACTCAAATTTATGTTTGTATTATAATCACATAGATATATATTTGGTAATGTTAGTACTTTAGTACATGCTATATGCGACAATATGTTTGTATCGATAACTCACTGTTCTACGCACTACGAGTAGCTCTATTTGCATATGTCAAAAATGTTTTCATCTTAAAATATAGACCCGAGTCATTAACAGCCAGTGTTACAAATTCATATTAGTTTATATGTTTATGATATCTATTTTTATATAAGAGATATCCAAGTATCTATTGAGTCAGCACGATATTTCAACGTGGTTGGGAACTACACGGCAGGTACCACAGGAAACAGCTATTACTATTTGACTTAAACCGACCATGCTTGACCAACCAAATCTAGTAATACTTATAAATCTGTGATTTCTCCATAACGATAAATTCCGGTATCATACTAAAATATATACTACATAACTACAGCTATCTACCCGGAGAATTTCCGTTAAAATATGTATAACGAGTGCCACTGAATTTCCCGCTCACGTGGGAATTTCGAGATAAAAATTAGCTGTGCTAGTGTTATTTGCTGACAATAAAACTTTATTAATTAAAGAATTTTTAAAACAGTTTATCAAAAACATAGAAACTTTTATTTCTCTCTTTATCTAACTATATATATATTAGAGATATCCAGCTATCTATTGACTCATCACGATATCTCTGGAACCATAAAGCGTAGAGACTTGAAATTTGGTAGGAATATTCCTACAAATTTTCAAACTATATCTTTTGTGGTATGTAAAACTTGGTCAGTAATTTTTTTTTATATAATGGAATCTATAAAATGTAAATTTAAGGAAATTCCACTAAAAAAAATGCTACCAAAAAAATCATTCACCACGCAGACGAAAGTTCAGAGAATACGTGAGAGGTATCAATATATATAGTAGTACTATTTCATTAGAACCAATTTGCTGTATAGAAACCGTAGGGATGTAAAGTATCCGTCTTACCAGGTCAGGACACTTTGACCAGGTGAGATCACAGTCCAGTCCTATCCTGTCAAGATTAAAAAGAGAATATTCGTAAAGCCTCGCAAATTACCTAAACTTCTTGCTGAAAATCAGCTTGTCTGTAATATGAGTTTAGGTTAACAAATCACTGCAATTTTACAATAAAAAAAGTGTCTTTTACAGAAAATCTTTGGATGTAAATCGTATCACAATTATGAGTTACTATTTTATGTGACTGTGAAACCAGCTTCGATAGAATTAATGTGATATCAGATTGAAAAGAAATTAAAAACACTGATATGGGAAGTTGCTACAAGCATTTTACAGTATACCGCCTGATTAACAGTTTTTTTTTATTCTATTATATCTCTACTAATTACTAAACAAATATTTACGTTAAGGGTGTTGGTGGTTGGATAAGAAAGATAATTACTGATTTTTAAAACATTTAAATAAAAATATAATGTTATCCGTAAAAATTATTAAACATTACTTATATATTGAATTCACGATTTCATACACTTATTTTAATAGATCGACTAATAATATACAAATATAAATCACGCTGTCATAGCTAAAATTAGTTGAAACTTATATTCCTTTTTCCTTGTTTCAGCGATTCCAGGAAAAACAATACTGTAAACGATAGAATTTGTAAACTGTGGATTTTGTATCAGGCAGGAAATCAAATTGTTCTTGTTTAAGTTATAACATACTTTAGTCACCAACAGTACTTATTGAAAAAATACGATCGTTTTAATTTAATTATACTCAAAAAATTTAACGAATAAATGACTATTCAGTCGTAACTAATTACCATCAAGCAAAAATCTTGCGTTCTAGTGCGATGCTGAATAAAAATCATAACAGTAAAAATTACCTTTTAGCAGGTAAATGCATTTCTTCTTACCATCAGGTGAGATTTCAGTCAAATGCTGACCTATCAGCAATAAAAAAAAAGATATATAACTACTAGAAAGTACCTAAGCTCCGCAATGTAACTTAATGTTTTAGAGGGAAATATCCCATTGTCGTATAAAAATATGAAAAAAAAAACAAACGATGACAATGACGTGGAAGAAAATAATTTATTGTGCCTACAAATGTTTTCCATAATATGAATTTCCTGCGAGATCAGTCAAGCTGTTGTTTAGTCGCAGAAAGAAGAACACACCAACAGACAATAAATCTGACGGCCTCGTTTGCGCAATTTCGCGAATACTCACTTTGCTAGCAAAAGTCCCGTGTTCAATTCCCGTTAGGGCGATTTTAGAAAACCGTATTTTCTAATTTGTCTGAGTCTGGACTGGTCGGAGGCTTCGGTCGTGGCTAGTACCCTACCAGCAAAGACGTATCGCCAAACAAAGCGATATGTGTTCCGATACGATGTTGTGTAGTGACCATAAGAGGTATGTCGCCTCTTACCAGATTAGCGCGCTTCCATCTTAGACTGTATCATCACTTACCATCAGGTGAGATCGCAGTCAAGCGCTAACCTCTCAGCAATTAAAATATACTGAAATAGATATTGAAAAATTGTATCAAACCGAAAATAATATTTATGTATTAATATGTTCATGCCTAGAACAGATTGTTGTCATTTTTTATGACACACATATATTCTTTAGTGAAGTTTTAAAAATCATAGTGACAGGGAAATTTTTACCGCCAATTAAATATTATTTCACCGCCAAACCGCCAAGATTTTATAGTAATTTACATTCAAAAAGAACTTAAATTCAATTTGCTACGGAGTTTTATGTTTTAAAAAGTGAAACAGAATTTTCCTCTTCGAAGTAGAAAATATCTCAAAGGTTGTTCAGTCAACTGTATTGCCTTCAGAAGATTGTTAGACAAACTCTTGATATCTAACGTTGATTCGCCGTTGACAAAATATTATGGAACAATTTTGATGAAATATAATTTATTTTACACACACCCAACCCACCAACTAATAAATAAATTTTTAAAGAAATGTTAACGTTAAATAAATTCTATAATGCAGTTAAAAACATTACATTAGCGACTCCTGTTTGTGATTTCAAATCAAATTAAAAACTCGTTGTTCAAGTATGCCTTTATAGCACTTTTGCGTCGTCAAATTTTTTACCCACATATTATTTCCAATGTACAATTAATCATAAAGTCAAAGAACGACTTAAATAGATCAGAGGATTCCTTTGATTTTCCAAATTAAATAACAATAACTTGCTTGTGCTTCCGTAATATTTAGTACGTTTTCTAAAAAAGTAATTTTCTTGGATATAAAAATTTAAACTGAACACCTGTTGAATCGAATTAAAATGTCGATGGTCATTAAAAATAAAATATAATGAATCATGTTTTACAGAGTCATTGTGAGTCGATTCCGTGTTATGCACGCGATATACCTCACGTAACCTACTGGTATCAGATTTCATTTACAACTTAAATGTTTTTTCTATAAAATTTCTTAAAAGCTAATTAAATTACTTTACAACAAATAGATCATCTTATAGTGTTGGATCTTAAAATCCTACGTGCCAAATGTTTCCTCAGGACATTTTTAGATGTGCACCCCTATTTCTTTCTCCAGTATGTGGATATCATCCATATTCTTCTTCCATATTAGAATGTAAGCAGCCTTTATTAAATTTGCCAAAATTTTTATTTCATTTACTTAGAAATTAAAAGTTGCTATCTTTAAAATATCTATTGACCCATCACGATACCTCTTGAACCATAAGGCGTCTCTACGGCTTAAGTCTCTACTTGAAATTTGGTAGGAATATTATCAATTTGCCAAAATTAATGAAATTGCTTCCCAAAAACATTCCACGCAGACGAAGTATATTATTATAGATATACTTACTATATTATTTGAAAACAGTATCATACTAAATAATGCTAAAATGCAATTTGTAGAATAATAAAAATATATTATGGAATATAAATATTATATGAGTACTAGGAATCTGAGTGAGGAGGACTGCTGATAGCAGTTATATGAATATCTTGCTTTCTTCCATCACAAATTTAAAGCCTTATAAGTTATAAATATTTATTATAAACGATATATTTCGGTATCGCATGTCTAAGTACTGCACCACCATGGACATCGAATTTCATTTATTTCATTAATTCAATATTTCGAAAAATAATTTGTGAATGCACGTTACAAAGGCACAAGTGCCTCTCATAATGAACAACATTGTATGCAGATTGTTTCGTTACATTCATTATAATGAATAAATGATCGCGTATACTTGAAAAATCCTTTTCGAGTATGCAGGAGCGCTTATTGTGATTCCACATCAACATCATCACGTTTGCTTTGTAATGGGCATGGACAATCAATACGAGATCGTAAACAGTCGTAAATGACTCATTTTTAGTAGCATATATACAATACACGATGAATCATACGAAGAGAACGCAACGAGGCGTTAAGCATACGGCTTTGCCAGTTTGCACGTATTGAAGATTATTATAAATACATACAAGACAAACAAGCGTGCTAAAGGCGAATTGAATAACAATATCACTAGACCACTTTAGTGACAACACTCTTCACGGCGGCAAATTTCAATTAATACCACGGAGAACAGCTAGTAAGGAATAAAAAAGGATTATTACTTCACGTTTATAATAAGAACAGAATATTTGTCGGGAACGAAAAATTCCAGATGTAAAATTAAAATCAGGCTGATCTATTGTGAAGTATGATTTAATTTAGCCATTTTATTAGCGTAATAATATCGCGGCACATTGATGTGGTAACTCATAAAAATAACGTTACAGATGACATTGAGTCATATTGCATCTCAAATACACTCATGGTCACGGACATTTGATAACGCATATCGTAGCTTCTGGTTCAACGCAAATAAAACTATTTGTATATTTGCCCTTCACTGTTTTATTTCACCGTTCATGTAATGACTATAGACTATATAGCCATATTCTCACGTGTATCAAAATCTCATCATTTTCTTGCGCTTATCCCACTGGGTGTGGTCGGCACAGCATGATTCCTTTCGCCACTTCACTCTATCCGCTGTCATCTACATCCACACCCCTTAGACACATATCCTCCTTCACACAGTTCATCCACACTTTTTTTGGTCGCCCTCTCCCGGCCCTGCCGCTTACCATCATATTTAGGGCCCTCTTGCATACATGGCTATCCTCCCTTCTCATGACATGTCCATACCAGGATAGCTTTCCACTCCTTTAATTCTCTGTCAGTGGCGCTACTTTAGTACTTCCTCTAAATATATAAAATTCTCGTGTCACGGTGTTAGAAATTGAACTCCTCCGAAACAGCTCGACCGATTTCGTAAATCTTAGTGTGCTTATCGACTAGGATGGAGAATAGGGGAAACATCTATTTTTCATCCCCCTACATGTTAGGGGGATCCACCCCTAAGTATATTTTCTTGAATTTTTTTTTTTGATTACACCATAACTATTTTGATGATAACATAAAAATGGATAATGGTTTACCCTTTGGAGAAAAATATATGTTACTGCGGAGTTTTTTAATCGGTCATTTTAAATCTTTGAATGTTCTTATTTCCTTTTATTTACCAAGAGACACTGGGGGGAACAGTTACATAATATAAAATCCATAATAAACATAGTTTAAATTTGGCTTGGCTTGGCAGGCTTAGGACCTAACTCTCAATAAAGACGTAGAACGAAACGTTTAACCTAGTAAGATGTCGCGTAGTAATCAGCCTTATCTCCTAAAAATTAGCTTATTACCATCATAAGGGGATCGAACTTAAAACGTAAGCAATGTTCAACATTTTAGAGAAAATTTTAATCAGAAACAAAACGGAATCTCGAAACTTGTAATCGATATGAAAGTGAAACAAAAAGTTTGTAATCCGTTCCCCTTGCTTTCGACTGTATTTATTACGCGATTACGCGAAAACACTCCATTTTTCTCTTTGATTTAAATGAAAATTCAAAACTTTGCAATGAAACCTCTAAATTGAAACCTTTATAAGTTTTAACGTTGCAAATTAAACCAGTTCAAATTATTGCTTTGGTTGTAAAAATTGTACTCCATTCCATTGGAGAAAATATCCGTACAAATTTACAATCAATTTTGTGTTAATATAAAATATTGTACTAATTGAATGTGAGATTACCATACATTGGATAATTAAGCTACGAGATAATCACCCAAATGAGCATCGATAGCTAATTCTCGTATAACAATAACGAATAGTATCGAAGTAATAACGAAAGCTCTAATCAATGATATGGTAGTGAATCATAATATTCCAACTCGAAAAGTATTTAGCACAAATGTATTTTCCTATATTAATGCGACAATATGGCGAAGGGTTAATGACTGTATCAGGATAGACGGAAGGTCATTAAAAGATGTGTAATAGAACTCATATATTGGAGTCATCATAATTTACCAAGATTTCTTGAAATTCACCAACTACCCTTATGTTTTCACTATTAAAATGGTGACGAGGCACGGCCCAAGGGTTTCACAAGTGCAGCCCTAGGCAAGTTAGGAAATATTATTTCGTAGATATGGCTGAAATACCTAAATGCGTTTCTGAAACATAATAAGATAAAATTTGTTTCAACGCTTATTAGCAAGGATAACTTAACATGTTCCAGATCCCGTGAAAATATGGAATTGAATTGGTACTTCAAAGTATTCTTGAACCTACCTAAACACACACACAGAAAACCTCCTATTTTTTGCAGCCATTAAGTTGTGTGAAATAATTATATGTTGCTGTTTTGGATAAGAAATACAAAATTTCAGTGAAGGCCACAACGCAATGCCGAATAATTCAAATTTCATCGGTTGATGCTTTTCAAACGGCTCTTTTACATACATACATAATTTGCAGAATACACTAGTTCCAAAATCTTACTGTTTCCATAGATTTGTCGAATATCAACATTTGGGACCAAATGCTTATCACATTTGAGTACTTCAAAATAAAATATACACAGTTATCTCTGTATCGCAAATTCAACTCATTGATAACACATACACTGTGAGTAATAAATGTGTAGCAATCAGCTGCTTTAGCTTATAGTGCATTTATAATATAAAATCAGTTTATTCTATGATATTAATGCAATGACTAAATTGACAGCGTTTTCCATCTATTATTGGAAATCAGCACGACCTCGAGCACTGTCGTCCTCACATCAATATTTTTAAGATGTTATATATTATAATACACGCTTATAACTACACAAGTAATGGAAATTTTAGGTCTTAATATATAAAGTTTTCACTTATCAACCTTCAAATTTAACAGATTTCTTTCATTATATTTGAAAGTAAGTAAGTAAGTAGCATCCCATTAACGACCCACTGCTGGGCACAGGCCCCCTCACTCCGAGGTGCGAGGGTTTTTAGAGCATAGACCCACGCTGCTCCACTGCGGATTGGTAGGCATAGTACACAAGTGCACTCCCTATTCCTTCACTCTCATAGTCCGATGTGACGGGAATCCGACACGACCAGAGAGAGGTCAGGCGCAGGACCGACGGCTTAACGTGCTCTCCGAGGCACGGGGGTGGATCACTCCGCCAACTTCCCAACTTCGGGCAAATATTGAGAAAATCTTAATAGAAAACTCAATATAGATTTTTGAATTGGCCCGACCTGGAACTCGAACCCAGGACCTCATGTCTGTAGTCGAACATGCTAACCACTAGACCAATAAGGCAGTTCATTACATTTATTTAATGTAATTTTAACAAAACAACAAATTACACGTCGCATCAAATAATAGTGTATAGTAAAGTCTATGATTTTGATTTGGACAGGCAAATTAACCCCGGGTAAAAACATCTCGGGAGTTATGAAAACTTATTTATCATCATAATCATATAGAAAGTTGTCTGCACTAACAAATGTCTAGATATTAAAATGTACACAAGTGTTTTGCTGTAGATATTGTCGAAATAACCATAAAGGCGTCGAGAAACGTCTCTACTTTACAGCCATAAGCAGATTGATCATTTTCATTGTGAATTTCAAAAGGAATGAAATCTCAAAAAATTGTAATAGCCTTGACACGGAGAACAGAAAATAATTTTAGTTAAATTAATTCTATAGACGTTTAATGACTCACTTCTATAACCGGAGCTGGTAAAATTGTTAGCGAATCTCGTTGTAAGGTTGAAGTTATTATGTTAAAAAATACTTTTATGTCAATAGCTTTCGAGTTTAATCTCGTTTAATTTGACGGGGAGAGCTTCATTTAGTAAAAAAAAAGGTTTTAATTAGTAAAAGTTGTGAGATTTCTGTTATTTAAAATGTTTAACCGAAAATTATTCTATTTTTATTTTTACAGAAAGTTTTTTGTTCATAAATATATGTCAACTATTGCGAGCTGTAGCACTCGCTCTTATTCAGACCTACAGATACCGAATTCAATTTTCAGTCCAGTGCCATTGAGGCGCTTTGTATTGCTTATAAGAGAGTTAAAACTCTTTACTCAATCTGGCTCTCATAGCACTTACAAATCATTATATCATACACATATTTATATTTAATTAACAAAGTGAAATTAATTTTCATTGCCTCAATTCTTTTTCTTCATCTATCGGGTGTCCCATCGCAACGCGGAAAAGCGAAAGGCACTCGGCAAAGTACCCAAAGCCAATATGGCGTTGCCCTTGGGTCTCAGCAGCTGTTTCACTTGCAGCGTTTTGCATTTTATAAAAGCACACAATGTTTTGTCTATTATATAAGTGAACATATTGCAGAAATTAATATATAAAGTTTCAAAGGTACCTTAAGGGAAGAGCAATCATTAAAATCTGCGTAAATAACATACGACGGTTCACATAAAACTGTTTTCTAAGTTAACTTGAAATTTAGTAAAGGTAATCCTTTCACAATGTAGAGTAAGAACCGATTTTTCATTATTATCACAGGATCGGGAACTAATCGGCGACAGTGGGATTAAAAGGTAATATCATATATACGTTTTTTAACTTATAATATTAATTTTGCGATGGAATATTCTCTTTAGCTAATATTTCACCTGCTGACAAAAGTTTAACCTTGTTAAAAAAAGCAAAAATGCTAGAAATACAGACAAAATTTTGTAAACAATGGACGCTCGAAGGCTGTCAGTTGACATCTAACTTTATTTTGAAGTCGTTTTGGAACTTTATCAAACTCGCACAAACGATGCAATTCGTGTTTATATTTGATTGTAAACTTTTGTACTTATTTCCCTTAAACTTCTATGTACTTCAAACCTCAATTACCTTGATTGTAAATATTTTGGTAACAAACATCATAGCCTAGTGGTACAAAATAATGTGTTATGTAATCAATTTTGATCACTCACTCCGTTATTTAGTCCACATTTCTCTATTAAAAGACTACATAGTTTTTTAAAGACATCCGTTATTCCAATAAGCCGAGCTACTAATTGGTACAAATTAACGAAGTTCATCATCGGTTATCTTGTAGGAATGTTGTTAGTCACATACACTAATTGTACTGAGTCAGGCGTCTTTTTGAAACACAACAATGTCCGTGTATTTAACAATTGAAATACTGTATTTCAGGACAACTGACTGAACTTGAAACTGAAAAATAGTAATATAAATTCCGAAAAGTTGGAACATTAATTGTAAAACGAAGCGAAAATGTATTAGTATAGAAAACAAAACATTGAGGATAGCTTATCTTTACGACGCGTAATATACTAAGGTAACCAATTATACTCATTTATTGAGTTTTATACTCTTTTTCGCAAACCGTATTCTTTCCAAATCTTGTACCCTGAAAGTACTCATTTGTATAATTTTATACTCTTACGTATTTATAAAATTTTATAGATTATTTTCATTAAATTTAATAACTTGACAAAAGATGGTTACAAATCTTTTAGAGTAGAACATATCCCACATGAAAATTTAAAAGATTTAATAGAAATCTCTTTATGTTGTCCAGGTAATAATGCTGCTGTTGAATGGGTATTTTCTCAAGGGTATGATTATTGGAGCAATGAGAAGTCGCAATTTTCTGTAAAAACATTATATGCCGTCTTAACATTCAAGTTTAATAATGTAGTAGTTAGGTATTTTTGTCTAATAAGACAAACATTCTAATTGAGCAAAATAAAAATCCACTCCGAAGAAAAATTAGTTTTTAAAAGAAAATAAAGGTTTTATCGTATTTTCTACTTTTTCTCTCCTAAGAATTACTTGTAAAGTGTACTCTTTTGGAACAAAATATAGTTGGTTACCTTATTAATATATACAATATGTTTATATCCTTCTTAGTTATACCTTCTTAATTATTATTTTAATTATAAATTCTTAAATATAATTATGAATTATAATTTTCGAATGAATATTTGGGATCGTATAGTCTAAGCTTTATTTTGACGAAATAGGAAATGATGTATTTTTCAAATTCAACTATTACTACATTTAAACCACAGGATCTTATTCAAGTTTAAAATGAAAATTGTAGATATTTAAATAAAATATTATTGAGTCGAAATATATAAAATTAATAACTTCGTAATAATTATAGCATTCAAATTAACAACTGGGCTCACATTGTTTCAGCTTTACTTAGATTAAATAGGAAATGGTTTATTCATCACATTAGACTACCAATATGATAATTTTGAATCACAAAAATTATGTCATGTTATGACTGAAAAATATGAGATATTTTAATAAAATATTATTTACTCGAAAGGCAAAGAATCATGTTTCTATTTTAATTACGTCAAAAGGAATATTTCTTTAAATATAGACCAACCATTTACCACATACTGTTCAAAAATGCTATTACTTACAATAATAGCGCCTCATTTACTTTAATATTATTTGCTCAAAGCAATTTGCGAGAGTTCGTCTCAATAAATACACCACCGGCAATCATTTCAAAGTAGGTAGGTTTCAATAGAAAATACAGGAACGTTCCGCACGTTGGAACTACATTCCTTATTAAAGATCCATTTGAAATTACTGAAAGAACTCGCGTATAAAAGAACCTGATCACAAAAGCAAAAATGGACCTCGAATAAAGTGAGCTTTATAGTTAATTTGTATTATAATCATTATATCAGTTGAATATTTAAAACTTAAACTATGAATTCTTGGAACTGTCCTTTACCTAAGTTTAGTAGATATCGTTTCCTTATTTTAAATGAGATTAATAAAGGTATACTAAATAGTACAAAATAACGGCTCAAATTATCTTATATATAAAATTTTTTGGTCAGGGGGTACACATCTTTGTCTATTTGTCCGATAGTCATAGTATGGTACACGGGTATGCGATCCCGGCTCCCCGAGCTATTACTGAATCTTCTCAGTCTTCCGAGTCAGTAATATCCTACTACCTTATATTTTCCTTTCTCTTCCTTACAAAGTTCCTATCTTTTTGACCCGTTCCCCCCTTTTATTCCATTTTCCTACCCACTTCCTGCCAGTCCAAGGTGTACCGTGCCGAGGGACTCATGGCTAGGGGCATTTGCCTAGTCGCAAGCGGTGGCCCTGGGACCGGGCGAACCCAGAAATAGGCTAGCCTTATTCTGGCATGCGGGGCTCTGCCAGAATGGACCTATGTTCCCTTGCTACTCGTGGGAACGCAATGGTGATATTATTACATTCCAAAAATGGCGGCGATGAGATTCGCAATCCATCACGTCACGTTCCTAATGGGGGCGAAAAGCGGGCTACCGAGAGCCGCTTTGCTACTTTGAATGTAAGAGGAGGAATGAATGAAAAGATTGATGAAGTATGCCAGATGATGCATGATAGGTGCATAGATGTACTCTGCGTGAATGAGACAAAGAGGAAAGGATGTGATACCACGAAACATAGCCCTTACACAGCTTACTGGTCTGGTGTAAGCAGTGATAAGAGAGGCTGTCAGGGAGTTGGTATCATACTTTCCGAAAGAATGGATGATTGTGTGAAAGAAGTGAAATACGTGAGTCCTAGACTCATCTGGATCAGGCTAAAAGTTGGACTTACTCGGATCTTTGTCTTGGGTGCTTATGCTCCGACGGATCTGGGCACCAGAAAGTCCAATAAAGCCCAAAAAGAAATAGATGAGTATTGGGAAAGTGTGAGTGATACGTTGAATGAATGTGAACCGAATGAGCGAATAATTATGTTAGGAGATTTTAATGGATGGGTAGGTGTGAAACGTGATGGATATGAAAGGACTCTTGGTATGTTTGGTGACAAACGGGTGAATGAAAATGGACGAAGTTTGCTTGGAATATGTGTGGAACATAGTCTTTTTGTGGCAAACACTATGTTTGAGCACAAGGGGATTCATGTGTATACAAGGGAAGAAGGGAATGCTAGAAGTATGATTGATTTTGTAATTGTGGACGAAAAACTGAAGAAGAAAGTTCTAGATGCTCGAGTATACCGCGGGGTCGACATCGATACTGACCACTACCTGGTCGTTGCCCGAATCGGTGGTCTTTTTAATCGGTGGCGCCATAGAAAGAAGGAAACCTCGAGCATTCTTGAACGAATAAAAGTGGAGAGATTGCAAGAAGAGGATGTTAGAGAAGAATATCTGAAAAATTTGAGTGGGCGATTCAAGAGTGAAGACGAAGGAAATGAGATTGAAAGTTTATGGAATAAATTTAAAGATGGAGTGGTTGGTGCTGCTATTGATGTATGTGGCGTGTCTAAAAGGAGGAAAGGTAAGAAAGAGAAGAATTTGTGGATGGACAAAAATGTTCAAGCAGCTGTGTGTGAAAAGAAGAAAGCTTGGTCCGATTGGTTGGCTACAAAAGCGAACCAACGAATGCAAAAGGCAACGAATGATGACGTAAAAAAGGCAAGAATGGAATACAAAAGGGTGAAAGTAATCGTGAAAGAAGCTGTAAGAAAGAAAAAAGAAGAATACAGTGATATGTATGATAGGAGACTTTCTGATGATTTTCAGTCAAACAAAAAGTTTTTCTGGAAATCAATACAATTTGCCCGAGGGAGATCTACTTCCTCGGAGCTTTGTAAAATCAGAAGTTTAGATGGAAGTTTAATAAAAGGAGAAGAATGGATATTGAAGAGATGGAAGGATCATTTTGAAAGTTTGTTTGAAAGAAATGAAGCAGAGGTAAATATGGCCTCTGCGGATAGCAATGAATGTAAGACAAGTGATAGCGAGATTAGTATGGATGACATCATGAAAGCGATAAAAGGTATGAAATCAGGTAAGGCTGCTGGGTATGACAGAGTGTCAGTCGAGATGCTGAAGGCTGGCCGCGGGATTGTGGTAGCTCAGCTGTACTGCCTTTTCAATATATGCTGGGAGAAAGGTCAAGTCCCAAGAGATTGGAGCAAGGCCGTAATTGTCCCTCTATATAAAGGAAAAGGGTCACAGCAGGAGTGCAAAAATTACCGCGGTATCAGCCTTCTTAGTGTCGTCGGCAAATTGTATGCAAAGATATTAATTGAAAGGGTGATTAATGAAACTGATGGGAAAATATGGGACGTGCAAGCGGGATTTAGAAGAGGAATGGGATGTACGGATCAGGTCTTTTCTTTACGGTGCATAACTGAAAAATGTTTGGCTAAACACCAAAAAGTTTATTGCGCGTTCGTAGATTTAGAAAAGGCCTATGATCGAGTGGTGAGGAATGAGCTGTGGTCAACGTTATCTACGTATGGGGTGAGCGGTTGTCTGATCCAAGCATTGAAGTCTCTCTATGAGGGTTCTAGTGCCTGTGTCAGAATAAACGGAGCGTACACGGAGTGGTTTCCTGTCGAAAGAGGTGTTCGACAGGGATGTGTTGCGTCACCATGGCTGTTCAACCTTTTCATGGATAAATGTTTGACAGATTTAAAAGAAAGTATGTATGGGTTAAGAATGAATGAATTACTCATCAAATGTTTACTCTACGCTGATGATCAAGTAATACTTGCGTCATCCGCTAACGAGCTTCAGGAGATGCTAAATATTATGAATGAAGCTTTGAAAGGGAAAGGAATGAAAGTGAATGTAAACAAAACGAAAGTTATGCTTTTTGAACGAGATGAATCTATGATGAATGGCAATATTTTGATAGATGGGGAACAAGTGGAAGAGGTGAAAGAATTTGTATACTTGGGATCTAAATTTACAAAAGATGGAACATGTGAAAGTGATATCGAAAGGAGAGTGAATGCAGGGAATATGGTAAATGGTGCTCTGCATGCTTTTATGAATAGCCAGATGGTGTCTCAAAGGGCTAGACTGGCAGTGCATGCTGGAGTGTTGGTGCCAACACTTATGTATGGTAGTGAAAGTTGGGTATGGCAGAAGAATCACAAAAGTAAAATAAATGCGGTAGAGATGAGAGCGTTGAGAAGCATGAGTGGATTAAAACTGAGTGACAGAGTAAGAAATAGTGTGATAAGAGAACGTTGTGGTATAAAAGAAGACGTAGTGACTAAAATTGAGAAAGGTATGCTTAGATGGTTTGGGCATGTAGAGAGAATGAATGAAAGGAGACTGACAAAAAGGATTTATGAGTCAAGAGTGAATGCGAAAGTTGGAAGGGGAAGACCGAGGCGAACGTTCCTGGACCAAATCCAGGACATTTTAAATAACGGCCAGGTCAAGAGTACTCTAAACCGACGAACTTGTATGAAAGATTTAATGAGATTGAAAGAAGCGAAGGAGATATGCAAGGATCGTGGCAAGTGGAAGGATGTTGTCTCTGCCTACCCCTATGGGAATAAGGCGTGATGCTATGTATGTATGTATGTATAAAATTTTCATGTCACAGTTTTCGTACCTATACTCCTCCGAAACGGCTGTACCGATCGTACCAAATTTTGTATGCGTATTCAGTAGGTCTGAGAATCGGCTACTATCTATTTTTCATGCCCCTGAGTGATAAAAGTTGTTCACCCCAAATTTTTTTTTTACATTTGGGACAAAATTATTTTTTTTTTTGTAATACAGCATACGAAAATATATACAACCCTAAATTTTCACCTTTCTATCACAACAACAATAGTAATTATATGGCAAAAAACGTTTGCGGGGTCAGCTAGTATACCTAATAAAACTTTGTTTTAATAGGACATTCTTTTAGTGATAAGATATTAAGTATTTGATTTCATAGTAAAATGAACTCTAAACATTAAAATTCAAAAAGGAGACGAGGTACAGAATGTGATGACGCAAACAAAAATATCACACGATTGAAGTGATGACATAAAGATATGTTGTATATGGATTGGAAGAATTACATAAAATTCATATGTTTAATAAATGTAAGTTCATTTTAATGATTACTCTCTTTATATATACTAGTAATAGTATATATATTTCCCAATGGAGTCTCCCTATTAGATAAACAAAGAACATACCTATTGTTTATTGTTCTTTTAACCTTTATATTTGCATATCACATTTCAGAATTTATAATTGCATTAGCCTGTTTATTTTACTTATTTAATTGTCTGTAAAACACATACATACATTGAATGTAAATGTATGTATGGCAGAAGAATAATACAATCTTAAAATAATCTTTACATAATTTAAAATCAATTCGCTTCCGCTAACTGTTGGCTTAGATCGTTTAAATATTAAATGGATTTTAATGCAGTTTTCCACAATAGATAGAGTGATTCAAGATAAAGATTTATATGTATAATACATATACGTTACAGTACAGGAAAGCCGAAAAATTCAATGATTTGTAATGTGATGTATAATTTATAAAGATACAAACGTTGAGTAAACCTTATGAGATAGATATTACCTTGTATTAATTCTATATCTTAAAAAGATGGAAACGAAAATCCACGACGGATAATAATCTCTAAAGGATAACCCACAGTTATCTGTTACATATTAGAATAAAAAACTGAATCAGTAACAATACGAGGAACAGCTAGATTATAGTATACAAAACAGAAGAAATATTACACAATTTATCAAACCGTGCCTAATTAACACAAGCAAGCTTTTTGTTTTTAAAACCAGTAGGATTTTGCAATTATTTGTATTTTTAATAAAATATATATAATGTTATAATTTCTCTTTGTTTAACATTACAATTCCTGTAAAGTAATATTATAAACAGGAAACATTTATGTTTTAGTACGTTTTTACGTCTGTAACGATTTCACACAAAAACTACTGGATCGATTTCAAAATTTTTTCACTATTACAAAAAGCTGCATTTTCACTGAGCGATATAGGCTATATTACTTTCTCAAAAAATAGGGATCTCTAATAAAAATGCATTAACGTAACCCAAACTGTGAAAAAATTAGTTCCAAAAATTCTGTCATCACGTGCGCTGCGGAAACTGTTCATGATAGAATAAAAAATATTATACAATATTGTAGAACGTATTAATATCAACAAAAAATTCTGTGATACCATATGTCCATATACTATAGTCATGCCACTATAATTACTTTTTTGAATTTTAAAAGTTAATAAAGTGCCTTCAATAATCATTCATACCTCTGTAATAATCCTTGTACTATACACCGGTATATATAGCGCAACAAAAAAATAATAATAAAGGTTTGATATCAGTATCATAACCTTATATGATACTGATATCAAAAAAAAATATGTTCCGCTAAATATGCCGGTGTATATATTATATATCTTATTAAAGAACGTTTTAATACCTGTAAAATACTTTTTAAATAATTGAACTCAAACATTCCATTCAAAAGAAATAACGAATTTAAAAATCTCAATCTAAAGAACATAATGTCTCCCGAATCGAACTCCCAGAGTGACAAATGTCGTATTTACAGAAGATCTAAGACAATATAGTATTACAATTAAATCTCTTCTCTAATATACTAGAAAAAAGTGTTGCATTTTGAATTTTTGCTTTTAATTTAACTATTTATAATAATCAAGCTAAAAATTACTGGACCTAAAAAATATTTAAATACCTGTAGAGAATTTTTCAATTTGTTAATGTCGGTAATTCTACGTAAATGATGAGTTTAAAAATGTCTCAGATGTATATTCATTGCAAAGTAAAATCTGTATATTAAATATATTAGGAATGTAAGATTGTATCTAATAATCTGAAAGGGACATACAACTTTTATGTTTACAAAAATAAATCTATAATCCGACTTGGTAGACCCTCTACGAGATCTGTATCTACGCGGGTGAAGCCGCGGAGCATTGTCAGTTCTATTATATTTCTATTACCCAAGAAGCGGTTACCATTACACCTGTAGATATTGGTTTTAACTTTTAGTTGTTGGTGTTTGTTTGTTTATATAAAACATTAGCAGTCATAGAGACTGCCGTTGAATGTGAAAACATACATCACATTAACATGTGGGTAACGGTGACGAGAACCCTTAAGATTTCCCCCTACCAAAAAGTGGTCAAGGCGGCTGAATATGTTTGCACTTAAAAAATTATCAGATGTTATCATTTATCGAATGTTAGGGGAGGATGGAGCAGGTAGGTGCCCCCTCGTTGAAATGGGTGAGGGTAAGGCGGCCCCCATTGCCTACGTCGCGTCGCTGACCACAAACCACCACTACTAATCAGGGGCACTTCCATTAAATACAACTCGCCTTTCTGTCGTACACAGCGTACTTCAATTTACTGCTTTAATAAAAGGATTTCAACAAAATACTCTTTTAGCGGTAACCGCTTAATTGCAAAAGACTAAATATAAAATATTATAATTAAAAAAATCTAGATATAGATTTAATCGCACCTCGCAGTTCTCATGGATTATTGACTACCTGTTCCCCACATAGTGCAGAATCCTTTGAGCTACTATTTGACCCAGCAATCGTTGTTTCTAATAACTATTATCGCTATTCAAAAATAGGGGTTGGTGATAGAAAGTTGAAAATTTAGTGTCGTGCGTATTTTTTAATAAAAAAATATGTCGAAAAAATAAAAATTTAATTTTACCTTAATATTTATGGGGATGAAAAATAGATGTCCGATTTTCCACCCTAGCCGATATGTAACGCTAAGATTCACGATAATCGGCCGAGCCGTTTCAGAGGAGTTCAACTTCCAACACCGTGACACGAGAATTTTATATATTAGATATTAATATTATAAAGGTGAAGAATTTCTTTGGTTGAAGGCACTAATCTCAGGAGCTACTCAAACCAGTGGATCCGATTTGAAAATTATTTTTCAGTGTTAAATAGCCCCTTTATCGAGGAAGGCTATAGTCTACATATCACCACGCTAAGACTCATAGGAACGGTACACCAAAGAATGGTTTTTAAATTGAGGTGATTTTTTCTTAAGAGAGCTTTGCCTGCGTGCGCTGCGAAAACGGTATCACAGAATTATTCCCCTTTAAAAGACCGTGCCATCATACATCTAACTTTTAAGGATGGCTCACTATAACCAAATGTGTTTCTCCACCGTGTATCTAAAGAGATGCAGACGGAGATGCATGGATCAGCTAGTAATAAATAATTTAATAAGTAAATCTTGAAAGAAATAGCTTTGCCAGATTCCAAGTCAACTAGGCGAATAATTTTGTAAGTCTCATGATGACACGGTGAGAAAGTCCCGTTCGCATGGTAAGAACGGGAGACCCGTTCTTATTGATAGGCTACCTCATTAAAAGAAAACATACGCAGATTTGAAGCGCATTTCGGTCATTTCGTTATACACCGAAAGATCAGACACAATGCAGACCAATCGAATTGAGTGTTGTTATTTGTGCTCTATATTTCTACAGGGGGGGAGGGGGTATAAGAAATGGTGAGGACCATTCTCATGTGCTACTACTATTCGAAATGTGACAGTTCTCAGTTTGTATCAACGTTGTCGTGTTGGACAATTGTTGTGTTTTAATACATTCTATTTTTCACACAAGAAGAGTAAAATGTAGAATATAATAATTATGAATTGGAAAATTGTGTTACTAATCCTATCAAATTATTGAGCGACTTTAAAAATAGGTAATATACAAATTATTAGGTATATATGATTAAATAAAATATATTTACACATTTTTGTGTTTTGGCGCTATATATCCTTTGAAAAAAAAAGAAACAGAGACCAGGTTTGCCAGGCTGTGCATTACGCGTTTATAAATATGTCACACTTTATAAATATTTAGAAAACTATGTGAAGTGCGCTCTTATGTTTAAGGAAAAAAACAATTATTGGCTAATTTGTCATTCGTAATTATAATAAGTTAAATTAAATATAATTCAATGACAAGTTTTATTCAAGTGCCTACTTGTTATTAATTTATTATTTATACTGAATTATCTTGCCTTAAGCATTGAAAAATACACCGCGAATTTATGATTGTTAAGAGCTTATTGTTAATATTCTATCAAACTTCCATCAACTTGATGAAAATCATCGAGGATGCAATGAATGCGTTTTTTTTATCACAGAACACTTCAGGTCATTGTTCACATTACAGACAGTCATTATTTTTCTTCACGCGGCAATATTCAGACAATAATGTGAACGCCTTTTTTCTTCAATACATTGTTATTTTTACTTTAACTTATTAAAAACACTGGCGGTTGTACCTCTTTAACATATGGTCTGTACACCTGATGTCAATATAAAATTTAAATTCGAATTCATTAACTTAGGCCATTACAGCACTTTTGAATCATCAAATATAGGTTTTCTACAGATTAATTTCAGTGTACGACTGAATCTAAAATCACAAGGGTGCATTCGCACCCTGTCCTTTTTTTCGCTGGGAAATGCCTTTATGCACTGGCCCCGACTATGTTTCAAGGGTTTGGGCCTTCGAGCAAGAAGGCCTCGCACTTCCCACTATAACCCATTGGAACCCTCATCGTCCATGAATGAGGCACCAGGAATTCAACTTTCGCATTCATCCCTGGTGTCCTGGATGAACCCGACTAAGAATTCTTGAAGGCAAAAGGACTTACGCTGCCTTGTACCCCGCCTCCTCCTCTCTCGTTCTTCAGTGAAATGATCATCTCACAGAAGATGGCCACTCCTGCCCAACATCTCTCACTAGATAGCATCGCGCCTACAACGCTGTCCAATGAGAGGTCCGCGCCGATCAGCGCAACAAAGAGGTGACGAAGTCCCCGGGTTGTACAATCTGCCAAAGTATGCTGTACTGAGTCTGAGAAGTAACCCACAAAAAACTCAAAGTGGTATCTTTTTTTAACTATCATCATTACAATGTAATGATAATTTATTATATACTAACAATGCCCCGCGCTTTCAACCGCGTTGATACCGATGGCGTGGTAGTGGAAGGCCTACTAAGTCGGACTATAGATTTATTTCAGTTAACATAAAGGTTTTATTTCACTTAGTTTTTAATTACTTTCGGACAAATATACAAATATGTGTACTAAATATTCCAGAAGAATTGTGCTAACGAATAAAAAGTCTTTTCTGTCTATACATGTGTATAAAATGGTACACTGCTAAAAAAATGAATATGGCCATCCGCTATACTACTTTATTTTCTTTATATTTTTATATTCGTTGTATTTTTTGAATGGAATGTCCGATTTTAAAAGTATTTTACAGGTATTGAATGGAATAAATGGGATAAGAACTAATATAGAAATATGGTTTATTGCCGACACTTTTATTAACTTTTAAATGTAAAAAAGTAGTTATAGTGGCATAACTATAGTAATTGGTCATATGGTATCATTGACTTTTATTTAGATATTAATACGTTCTATAATACTGCAAAACATGTTTTTGTTCTATCATCAATAGTTTCCGCAACACACGCGATGACAGATTTTTGTTACAAATTTTATGCATTTTTATTAGGGATCCTTTTTTTTTAGAAAATAATATAGCCTATGTCACTCAGCAGCTTTGGAATGGTAAAAAAAATTTGAAATTGGTTCAGTAATTTTTGTTTGAAAACATTACAAACATACAAATGTTTTCTCTTTATGGTATTAGTTTAGATAGATTAAAAGAATTCATTCACTCCTACGATTTTTTATTGTCTAAGTACTTTTTGAAATTACAGTCAGATTGTTCAATAAATTTTCTTTTAAGAAATGATTTGAATATATTAAGTGTCATCTCTAGAACGTCTTCTGCGAATTTTCATAACAATTTGTATAATATGTAATATAAATGTGTGAGTGTCTGTTGTAATGGTGCGTTTACTGGCTCTACTACCTTAGTTAGGTTTTGATTTCCCTTAAGACAAATTTTGAAAATTGTATTTTATAATTTGCTTATATCAAGTTAACTTATTTTATCCTTTATCACTCAACTGTATGTGCATCAGAAATAATTGTTCCATCGCATTGTCTAACCGCGATAAACTCCGAAACAACTCAACAGATTTCAAGGTTTTTTTTTTCATTTTGCTTTATTTGTTCATTAGGCTGTAGGATAGGTTTTTGTCATATGAACTTAATAACAAGACTTAATACATGTGCGATTGTTTCATTAAATATCAAAAAATTAACTTTAACTCCTTTTATCTTAACGTACTACTGGTTTTGTAATAAAGACACTTGCTATGCTAATTTAATAAGAAGCTTTATTGTTCCTGCTGCCTCCGTATCAAATTTAATTTGATATAGTGAAGGGTTTTCATGGCTTACATTTAAGTTTCACGAATAACAAATTACAAGAAAAAGTAATATGATACTTGGTACAATCTTTTAAAAATGAAAGATTAACAGTTTGGTTAATTATATAAGCAGTTTTTGAAGTGAAACTTCTTTAGCTGCATAAGGGTAATTTTTTTTCGGATGAAACGCGAGCTTAGCAACACGAAGATGTGTACCGTTTTTATGCTAATTCGTTTGAAGTTTAGGTAGTTTTAATGTCTACAAAAACCATGTAGCATTTTTACTTACAATTCGTCAATTGATTTTTCAATAAATGAAATAAATAAATAAAAGACCTTTTATTTTCTACTTCCACACTTCTCTGCACATTCAAACACAAACTACGTTTTTAACCACTGTGTACGTTATAAGTATGTGTCATACACAGTAATTATTACAGAAAAGTGTGATACCGAAAATAGGAACACCGCTCAGCTGTTGTTGGGTATCAACACAACGCTGGTTTTCAGGGGCGACCATTTAAATTAAATTATTTGTATAAAATTACGGCACTTTTTATATTCTAATGACAATTAAATTCCTAACATATATCCTTTGTTCCCTCCCTCTAAATCTAGTCTCGGAAATCTAAACTTATAGATTTATATAAATATAAACAAGACTTAAAAATTACTTTGCTAAAGAACTTTCACTTCTGACATGTGTACTTTGTAGACACGCAATTTAAATTATTTGTGTTGAATCCCTATCTCCATCTAATAGTTATTATAGAAATAAACCGGGAACATTACTCTTCATATAGACATTTGCAGAACCATTGTAAGTCGTCCAGGCCTTCCGTTTTAAAAATACTTTTTAAGCTTGTGTGCTTTTTTTTACCTCATAAAATATAATATTCTTTTATTTTTTACTACTTATATCAAATAGTAATCCGACTTCGCCATAAATAATCTGCGTAGAAAATTCAGCGCCAGGACTGATCTCTCCTTCTCCGTACTCTCCGGTCTTGTTTTCCGTAATCAAAACTGCGACGTTAATATTTTTAATTTGCCAATAAGATTGTATTAATACAATAATTTATTCTTGTTTATTGAAAAAGGTAACAACTTGTTATCGTCCCATTGATTTGTTCCTAATATATTCATTACTGCCAAACTCTACACATCTAAATATCTAAACCTACATATTAAGTGAAACTCACTGTTTCCCATTGTTTCATTGGCGTTAATTCATCTCGTGGATATATGGGAAAATACGTTCTTTGTGAGCACTTTCATTCAAAAGTATATAGATTTATACCAAAATGATAAAGTAAATCCTCGCCTTTTTATTATAAAAGGTCATCTGACTGGAATAATATTTATGCAATTCTCAAGCTTATAGCGTCAATCAAAATATCGTAATGTAATGGTCGTAAATACAATTATTAGACAGCGAATGAAACCATCAGGCATGTCTAACTAGTGCAGAAGCTACAAATATCTAATCTGTTACAATAAATTTTAAGCAGACAGCATTTATTTATTTATTTATTTGTAACAGGCCAGCGCTTGGCTGCAATCAAACCTGATGTTATTAAGTATTGATGCAGCCTAGGGTGGACCGCGCTTGCCATGGAGATGCCTATTCACTCTGCATTTGAAAGTACCCGGATTGTAGGAGTCAGGAAACACGGAAGCTGGTAAAGCATTCCACTCCTTTGCGGTGCGGTTCAGAAACGAAAGCATAAACAGCAAACCAGATTGCACAAGAAAAGCTAGCATTAAAATTGTATTTCATCGTCTAATACGTGTGTAAACTACGCGTGTAATCGTCCTATTAGCGAAGCAGAAACACTAATTTGTACAACCGTTCATTAAAAGTGTTATCTGCTATTGCGTTCTTTCATTCTATTGATCCAAATTGAAAGAACCCTTTGTTGGATAGTTAGTACAGCAGATTCAACTTCTATTGCGTAATACGCTTCAAAATTCTTGTAACGATTTGTTCTGCTATGCGATAATAGGTTTTAATTGCCTCTGAAATTTGGCCTCGTTTTTAAGTATCAGGTGTGTAAAAATGTTACTCGAATCTAGATTAACATACATGACCTCCCATTATACTCTCTACCTATACACGTCTTATCCAAAATTTCAATCGTTAAAGTATTTTTACCTTCATGCACTCAAATGTTAATACAGTTTTAGGTGGGAGTTGACTCTTATTAAGTGCTTTTTTTACATTACTTGCTAAAGAATTGTTGCGTAGATGGACTGCGCAGAGCACCATTCTTATATTCAAATATATTTTATTTCAATAAACATTGAATATTTTAATAAATATAATACAATTTACCTGTAAGTTCTTTGAAACAAATGCGCTACGTGCACTGACATGCAAAAACGAGCTTTTGTTACCTCTGGCATTTGCGCCAAATGTCATTTCAATATTACATAGTTCTGGATTCCTCTTAGTTTGCTGTCTTGTCTTCACACAAAAGGAAAATAGCATTTATGTCAAATAAATATAATAAACAAGTTAAATCTAGGACCCAAACTATTTTTCATTTTATAGTGAATCAAAATGTAACTAAATTTTGAAAAATTTATTTTTATATATTATAATTATTCATTCATGACAAGTAATATTCGAACAAAATATATGATTCTATTGAAGCTAACTAATCCTTTTATGAAACTACGATCCCCCATGGGAGCTGCGGGCAGAGGTCCTGGCGGCCACCTACCAGTAAAGGGCGTCTGTGAGAGCCAACAGAGAATGGCCTGAGGGTGATGGGATTCGTAGGATCAGGGTTCTAACCGACAGAGTCTTGATCCAGAGACGGACAGACGACCTTTTTGTCAGTATCTGGCGGTAGTAGTTCACCAAAGTGTTAGGTGTGAAGAAACAGCAGCCTACCAACAGTGTGGCACTCCAGTCGATACAGCCTACCACATGATAACAGTATGCCCGGCTTGGTTTTTTTTATATTTGTTTTTTTTATATAGCCTTGGCAGGCAAACGGGCTTGCGGGTCACCTGATGTTGAGTAATCACCGCCGCCCATGGACACCTGCAGCACCATAGGGACCGCCGATGCGTTGCCGACCTAAGAGATAGGAATTTATCCGCCTCTTAAAAGTATCTAGGTCATAGCCTTGCGGGAACACCGTTGGCGGGAGTTCGTTCCACATCTATGCTGTAGAACGTTTTTTCCTTCTTTTATTTTGGACCATGATAGAGATTGTTTTAATAATAGAAACAGGGGACAGAAGGATGAGAGATGCAACATCTGAGAACTCGGGGACAGATGGTTTAAGGGTAGGTTATGCCTAGTTCTAAAGGTAAGTGAGCCGCTGGCGGGGGGACGAAAGGGCCCCCGAACCAATCCATTAACTGACCGGTAGGTTCCACTCCGGTCTCCCACTCCGGCACCCCTGTCAGATAATGGACTTTTTTCATTGATAGTGGGACAGCCTCCGGGGCAGGGATAGTCCCGGTTCGGGTCCCCTACGAACCAACGGGCAACCAGCGATCAACCGTTTCATCGGGTCTCCCTGGCCCCCGCGCCAATTTATCACGCCTATAGAAATTGGAAAGCCTTTTCAAGTTTTACCGTGGCCTCCGATACTGCATCCACCCAATCAGGATGGGAAATGGGGAGAAGGAAGACTTGCTCTCCAGCGCTGCAGTCGGAACGCGTCACATGACACTGGGCGACTATTTTCGACTGGGGGGTGGCAGCTAGCCAGGCGGATTTTAAGTTAATCCTACCACCACGCAAAGATACCGATCAAGATTACACTGTATGGTACCGTGAAACAGCAACCCATAGGGGAACCGCAATCGCCAGAGCCTCGTTAGTTTATCAGCAGGGTGTACCGCGGGCAGGAGAGGTTAACTTTGGTCTTTTAGATGTAATGCAGAACACTTACACCCCTTGGTTAGCGGAACGACAGCTTTTGGTGCCACTGACGGGTGGGGAATTCTCGCTGGCGAACATCATAAATAGTATGTACGCCAGCGATACAAACTGGAGGGCAATTGCCTCCTTCAGCGAGTCGATCATTTTGCAGAAGGAGATACTAGGCAGGGAAAGGAAGGACGACGGGGATGCCTCTGCTCGCCGACGAAGAAGGCCTGGAGGACGAAGGCGGGTTTTTCCCGCCTCCTTCCTCCATCTTAAAATTTAATACTGTTCTGAAGGCAAACGAATCCGGGGTGTTAGAGTAGAATGTTTTCTCTGAGCCTCTGGTCCCTCACTAAAGGATCAAGATGGTTTTGCTGGGTTTTAGTGTGTATTCTGGTTTTGTCTAACAAGTCCCACGCTCCTAACCGATAACTGTTCGGTTGGGGTGCGAAAATGCATTACCCAGCGTAAAAAAAACTACTTTCCAATTCAGTACTTTTTCAAGCTAAATTCAATAAATCCTAATTAAGTATAAACGTAAAAGGTATTTTAGCTAACATAAATTTATAGATCTTCATTTATATATTGATATTTACAATAGGCAAAAGAATTCGTTGAATTTTAATCTACATAGGTATTTATGTTCTTGATTTCTCAGATTCTGTTGTTTTTCCTTCAAAATATATAATAATCATTCCAAGTTCCTTTAATGAACCGCGGGAGAGCAAAAAGCTCGTTTAAGTTTCCTATACAAAGCGCGGAGTTTCAATAACAAGTTCCCGTGCATGAGTTGTTGGAAAAATATTTTGCGTTAACTATAGTATTTTAAAGACTACATTGTAATGTTTGCATGTGTTAGGTTATACTCCCTATGTAATAAAAGCCTTGCTAATGGTATCGTAAATCGATATGATTATTTGCCTCCTACGTTTTTATGGATAAAAGAAAACGCAGGGTGCTTTTTCTTAACAAAGGCTTTGATATATATTTTTAGATGTCAAACTAAAGAATATAAATTCTATACGAGAGTCTTTCCCGTAACAAATATAAAAGCAAACTCATCATACAATAGGTGCAGAGCAATAATGTCATGACAATACAAATATAATATAAAATAATAATTACAAAAATGTTACTAAAATCGTAATTCTATTTCAATGCAAACTTTCAAAGTAAGCCAGCTTAAGAATTTTAATATGAAAATGACTTAGCGAAAATTTCCAATTCTCCGACAAGGTTTAGATTGTTTCGACGACACGAAGATTTCAAATGATTGAAATTACTGTTGAAAATTGAAAACTTCAATGCAAAATAGGGATTTAATAAAATATTTGGATTGCATGTACTCGTTTTTGTTCGCAGAAACTGCAGCGTGTCGTTATTTATTGCAATCTTAGATAACTATGTATCTGATAAGACAGTGGAATTTAAACGCTTTGACAAATCGTTCTAGTTTATTTCTGTGCTCTCTTTAAATGATTTTTATAAAATACAATAACTTGTACGAACTTCTCCTGATGACTGTAATGTATTCACGTAAAGGGTTCCACAAACGTCATCAAAACTAACAAAATATTGTAAATCGTCCGTAGTCTGTCCGTCGGTTAGAAGTCTACCAGTTCGCAAAGTTGATTCCGCTGAGAAAAAGCCAGCAAGGAACTCAACCGTTACTCCTTTAAATATAGTTTTATTAATTAGTTTAGTTTGTGTCTGCGTTTAGTTTCTATTTGCAACTGGAATTAAGTGCAACTATCTGTCGTGTAAATAATCTTAAACATTATAATATGACGTTTTTGACATATTTCTTAAAATTATGTAGAATCCAACATCAAAATAGAATCTTATTAAATATAGCAGAGAACTAAATTAGTCTTAGTATTTCTCTGTGATATGTGTATATAAGTTTAAAACACAAGTAGCAATATAGGTGATTTTTAAATTTATAGAAAACATAACATGTAAAATGTTTTTCTATAACGAGGAATAGACATTAACCACTATTTTATTTCCAATGATCTAAGATTTAATGAATTTTGTTTTCCATAAACGTTTAAATCATTTATATAATCCTAAAACTATGGTGTATCTCATTTATATTCGTATTTATTATTTAAAATCCATGACGCTGGTTTAGTAATTAGTTTTTAAATAGTGGAATCGATTTTATCTTGAAACTATATACTGTCACAGTGTTTGAACGCCATAAACACAGAACTTACACAACCGATTATATTTTTGTCTCATCTGGCTGAATTTGTTCCGACTTAGAATATAGCAACGGTTTCATTTTACTTTATAATCGTAAAAATATTTTATATAAAGTTTTAAGGATGATTTCTGCTGTGGAACATGACTGCTTGTCCCAGATTTAATTGTACGCAGATAAAGTTGCGCAGGTGAACTAGTACGATATAAAATATGTACATATGTATCTACCATTCTTTCTAAGAAGTCTGCAAAAGCCTATGAGATCGCATGTTAGGTTTACGATCACAAATAAAACTGAGTGCACATAATACATTTTTATCTCGAATAAACAAGTTACATCACGACTTTTATCTTTATATTAATTGATAGTGATATCTGCAGAAGAGATATGGATATATTACATTTATCTTTTTTTATGGCAAACCGTTTTCTTTTGTTAAACACTTATCAGCAAAGCGATGGCAAATTCCATGGTAACTGTAGAACCCCTATCATAGTAAAATTTCATTTGAAAGTTGACGAAAGTTATCACATGCTTTATAACGAAGATATACATACCGAATTATATACTGGAACCATTAATTAAAATGTTAACTAAAAAGCGATGATGTATATTGTCTTTAATAGTTATTACAAATATATAACAAAACTCATTTAGGAACAAAATATAAATATTGTGTTCAAAAATAATAGGCCCAGTTGATAAATACGGAAGTTATATTTATTTTTATTTTTATGTAAAAGCTTTCCTGTTCTGATGAACAATTTTTCATTTGCGAGTTACTAGGTGTCTGGTTTCCAGCGTCGATATAGTGGTAAAAAAAGCACCGAGGTTTTCCTCTAATACGAATGCCATCAATTATTTCCTTTTCTACGTTGCAAAACTAAAAAATAAAAAAGTGTAGCAACATGCGTACGGTATCATATTATAAAAAAAAGTATTAGAATATGATCCTTAAAGTGGAATTTTAAAATGAATATAAAATATTATGATTGATATATATATGATTTTAGATTTTATGTGGTTAAAAACTTGAAGATAATTCTTTCTATTTTTATATAAAATTTGCTTTTTTATGTGTTCTAAATCTTTTCAGTCAAATACAAGTTAGTAAAAAAAAGTAGCGACCCATAAACGTACCACTAGCACAGGCCTCCTCACTCATAGAAGAAGGGTTTTTAGAGCGTAAACCCACCACGCTGCTCCACTGCGGGTTGGCAGGCATTGCACACAAGTGTACTCCCTATTCCTTAATTCTCATAGTCCTAATGTGTCGGGAATTCAACACGATTAAAGAGTAATCAAGCGTAGGCGCGACGGTTTAACATGCTCTTCAAGGCACGGGGACGGATCACACCGCCATCTTCCTAACTTCGAGCAAATATTGAGAAAATCTTAATTGAAAACTCAATATCCATTTCTTAAATTAACCCGACCTGGGAGTCGAATCCAGGACCTCATATACTTGTAACTTGTAATTATTTACAATAGTGAATAATTTTTAAAACCTGCGTGTATATTCATGTTTGCCCTAACATTTCAATATATGGTTTAAATCACGTAACGAAAATAGTAAGACAAAATAAACACCTTTATAGATAATGGTTTAATGGTACAATGGATAAATCCTTTCTTATTTTTTACACCTTTATTGTTATTCGTCGTCGTCGTCGTCGCTTAAACCGATGGACGTCCACTGCTGGACATAGGTCTCACGTAATGACCGCCAAAAGGTCCGATCTTGCGCCGCCTGGCTCCAACGGCTACCGGCGACCCTCTTTATATCATCGGTCCACCTTGTGGGGGGTCTGCCTACACTGCGCCGTCCGGTGCGGGGTCGCCACACCAGCACTTTCGGTCCCCAACGTCCATCGGTCCTTCGAACTATGTGCCCCGCCTATTGCCACTTCAGGTTCGCGATTCGTAGGGCTATGTCGGTGACTTTGGTTCTACTACGGATCTCTTCATTTCGAATTCGATCACGTAGAGAAACTCGGAGCATAGCCCTCTCCATCGCACGCTGAGTGACTCTGAGCTTCCGCATGAGGCCCCAACCTAAAGTAATGATACCTACAAGGCAGCATTGTTATTATAATATATTAATTTATGCCTAATATAGTAGAATTTGCGACTGATTTTTGAAAAAATATGTAATTGTATGGTACCAAAACAGTTTTGTAAAGACATGTAAATACTCGTATATTAAGTCCAATCCATGAACTCTTGCTAAAGTCAAATCTTGAGCAGGCATCTCAAACTACGATTTATAATCAAACAATTTATTACTAAAATCATCCATTGTGCTTTCCACTGAAAGAAACCCATATATCTTGACAAAGATATCTGGGTTTATGTAGTTTATAACAACTGACAATAAAGTCGCAAAGTCGGTCTGAGCTCCGAAGCTTTTCTGCTACGAAAGACGAAGCTCCACCTATCAGTACGATGTTAACAGGCCTTACTTCTTTTTATCTCACGCGTTAATAATTTGTTATTAATTAACCATGATATCCATATTTATGTCAAATATTATTGAGGAGCCATCAGCGTCAATACCAAAACTTTGGTAATGATGGTTAAAAGTTAACCATGTTTTATATCAACCAGATAGTTAAATACCATAGACTCTTTTAATTTATAAACATATTTCTATTCAACATACATCATTGCTGAAGGTGATGCCTGTTCTGATACGCCTTATTGGCTGGATCGACAAGTAGCTACCATTTCTGCTGGAAGCACGAGTCTCTTTATATTCCTCATTTGATCGCACCAACAAACCTTCGACCCTTTGCACCACAACCAGTTTCTCCAGGTTATCTGGTTGTCTATGAATGATATGACCAAAATAGTGTAATAGTTGTTGGCAGCAGGTGGTGGATAGTTACTACTACTTCATTTTTATATTTACAATTACGATGCAAATTTCGAAACCGTTACAAACTGTATCGGCTGCATCCTTTTTTTAGAATGTAAAATCAAATACAATTCTTTATTCAAGTAAGCTCAAAAAGCACTTTTGAATCGTCAGCAGTCTGTCCATTGGTAACAAATCTACCACCGGTTCGGAAAGTTGATTCCGCTGAGAAGAAACCGGCAAGAAACTCAACGGTTACTCCTTTAAATATAGTTTTTTTGTAGGTTTCAATGTATTTAGCTTTCAAGTACTACTGGAATCAAGTCCAAACATCTTTGTCGCTTAAATAATCTTCAACATAATATGCCTTTTGTAATAGGACATTTTAACATACTTCTTAAAACTATATGGATTTTGGTATCTTATTAAATATGCGAATGCTCAATCCGACAACTGATTTTTGAACCTTTTTCACTCTATAATATGGCATTACAAGTTTGTTTCTATTACTTGTATTAAAATTGTGTTCCGCACCTTTTGCTGTATAAATGAATATTATCACGGATTTATAAAATGTTATTTAGTATACATCTTCGTGACATTGTAGTCAGTTGTACATAAAATCCTCGCTGGCGGAGTGGTACAATTACTCGCTTTGCTAGCAGATGTCACGGGTTTAACCACGGTAAGACAAATTTGGGGAATTAAATATTTTCTAATTTGTTTGAGGCTTCGATCGTTATCTTCAAGCAAATAGATTTGTGTTCCAACACGATGCTGTGTAGAAATCATAAGTGTCTTTTCCCAGATTAGCGCGCTTCATCACTTACCATCAGGTATGATCACAGTCAAGTGCTCAACGATCAGCAATAAAATAAACAAATTACATTATGCGAAAAAATTGACACTAACCTTTATTGTCAATCTAAACCTTAGATGTATATGTTAAACAGCTTTTGTAAAGGCAATTTGGCGTTCCCAAATTAAAATGAATAAGTTTCTAATTTAACATGAATATATCTTTGACAAATATCCCTGTAATTCTTGTTAAGTGTTTGCTTTAATGCTCGATACAATAGTCTGGTCATCCCCCTCGATTATTTGTATCCAGGCACTTGAATAGTTCAATGACACATCGGTACAACGACACACTCATTGAGTTCATTTTCAATAATATTCATTCTCTAAAATTTAAGAAAAACATCGAAAACAATATAAACAAATGTGCCAGTTCAATTTAAACGCAATTAAATAAAGATACGGGTACTTTTTCAGCATGTATGTAATTACAAGTAGCAAATAAATTAAGTTAAAGCCGGTTATCAAAAGAGTTAAGAAAATGTATGAGGTTACATTTTATCATGTTTAAAAAAAATTTAGGAATCAGGAATCAATATTTTTAAACATTTTTGTAATACCGATTCAAATTTTTAATAAAGACCCGTGAAAAATACTTTACATTAAATAAAAGCGGTTGAGATAAAACTCATTATCATACTAGTTTATATTTACTAAAGTTTCTGGAGGATTGCTCAAAAAGTTGTATTACAATAAAAGAAAAAAAATTCTCACACTTTTTCGATCAATTAGAAATCTATATGAATTTTCCATGCTAGAAATAAATTATTTTAGTGTGCAATAAGTCGGTTACCGCTATCAATCGTAAAAGCAAACCAATCACTATGATATTTTTAGTAATGGCGTAAGACCTGTGGAACGTCCGTCTGTACATCGCACAGCGACAAGTTTCAAAGTACTTTAGTTTGGAAATCAAAGTTTCTGACTCAATATAATTTTAATTCTTGGAGTTAACTTGGAAGATCCGTTGAAATCGACCGCGAGAATTCACGCAAGCGCGACGCCTACCCACAGTGGAGATTCGAAATTGTTAAACAATAATGCGCCAGCTCGCTCGCTTGCATAGCATGCCATAGGGGTTAAAGTGATCGCGCAGCACCACTTACCTGCTGCCAATAATTCTCCAATGACAGCTGCCATTCAAAATAGCCCGTGTCCGTGACATCCTGCAGCTCGCGGAATAGGTTACCGCTAGGTAGCACGTCCATCGTGCTTACATGTGACAGCGATCGAACTTTTTAGCACAACACACGTAATCCAATCGCTACAGAACGCGCACGACTGATTCGCCAGCGTACGATCGAAGTACGGTCCCCGCCCCACCCGCCGCCACCCCCGCTACTATCCTCAGCGTAGACTACTAACGAATAGAGAACATGATAGCTTTCTCTTTTTGATCCTTCAGGGATGTGTCTGCTGTCTCGCTGAATCACGTAAGCGCGCGAGGGACGGAGTGATACGGAAACGTTCAGTTTTAAAATTATTTTCCCATCTTTTTTGGGTAAATATATATGCAGATAAAATTAACAATAAAGTAATGTTTCAAAAATATATATACTTTCTAAAATTTCATTCAAAATTTTGAAGTAAAACTTTTCGCGTGATTAATGTCACGAAGATGTTGTTAGTTCATTTGAAGGTTAAGGAGATTTAATATTAACAAATAACATGTGGCATATTAATTGGCCACTCTTCAATTAATACACTATTGTTCATAAAATATAAAATAAAAGTATTGCATAAATTCTCTTTTCTAAATTTTAATTTCAAAAACAAAATTTCATTAATAATTTCTAATAATGAGAAAAAAACACGTGGCATTTTTATTTACATTTGAGATTTCCATAAATTATTTTTTTATTTTCGACACTTTTAATATTTTAATTACAATTCAATTCATGAAATTACTGTGATATCTTATTTGTTCCCTCTACGCCTCGCAAATCTAAAGATTTGTATAAATATAAACAAGACTTAAAAATTAGTTAACCAAAGAAGCTTCACTTCTGACATGTGTACTTTGTACGCTTTAATTTTAATTTATTGTTAAAATATATGTATTCAATGCTAAATAATTTTCAGTTATAACAAGTTTCAAAAGCAATACAGTTATTATAGCCAGGGATTGACCCGTGGCCAAATAAATAACTGCAATATAATTTAATTTGTTTAAATAATTGTAACATTATTTTATCAATGAAAAAGTTTTAGACATATGTAATAACAATATGTTTAATTAGTTTATTGTTTGGCAATAACAATTGATTCAACTTCTTGACTTTAAAGAATATAACCAATTTAATTAAATCATTAAAAAACATTGTATTAAAAAATATGGAACAATTTTAATCAGCACTAGTGCTCATCTTTAATATTTCAATTGCAATCAACCTTTCCAAGCGCCGCCACCAACGTAAATTATTAATTCTAATTATTGTAATTGGAACTGATAACTTCGTCACCAAATTGAAAAATATGTAATATATTTTTCAATGTTCATCATGCGGGAACTTTTGATAGGCACTATAACGGCAACCTTAGTAAATAATGGGTCCAATATATTCCAGATGTTTGAACTTCATAATATTTCTATCCTGGAGGAGGGCCTAGGTGAAGCCTGATTTAATTTTGTAAACCATGCTTGGTTGTAAAAGATTCGTTCCCAGTTTAGAAAATATCTCCTAATCATTCCCTATTGCACTGACACTGATTTGAAAATCTAGCTTTAGATTTCCATTTAAGTCATAAGTTCTTTAATGTACGACTAGAAACAAGCTAACGAAAAAAAACGGGACTAAAGGTACTAATGTAATAAAGCTTTTACACATTGTAAAACTACGATTAAAAAAATTTACGTTATGATTATTTATGATTCATCACGAATGTTAAATATTAATTTTGTTTCTTTAAGAGGTACACTGTTACAATGCACAAATTGTATATATATATAAAAATGTAAAAAACATTAAATATTCTATACTCTATTTACAAAAATTAAGAACGCAAACGCAAAAAAAAATGTTAAGTTGTGTCCAGAAAAGGTAATCGTTACAATACAGTGTGAAAAGACACTTGATGCAACAGGTTGCTTTTCTATGCAAGTCAAGTGAATTGTTTAATTATTTATGAAAATCAATTAAATCCAATCGTAATAAACTGTTTTAAAATTACTTCATTTAAAAATTATTTCAATCTCATTGTATGATGTTAGAAATTGTTTTCTAAAACTAAAAAAAAAACATGAAAACAAAACTTATATTATCATATAGAAATAGGAATACTTTTAATAGTATTAGATATTTTTATGACAATTTAACAATGAATAAACGCAGTAAAATATGTCATTAGAGTTGCCATCTATCTTTGCCTGTGTTTCTGATTGTAGTTTTTCAAACCCATGTATATAAATTTTTTGATGAATTTTATGTTAATTATATTTGTATGGTATTTTTTCGGATGACTTTAATCACATATTTATTAGATATCTAAGTCCGTTGCATAAAAAATACGTTAACTTTTTAAAAAGAATAAAAGTTTATCTTCTATTACAGGGAATTATTGTGAAACTTGCAACATTCTTCTTCTCCGAAAATAGTAGTGTGATATAGTAACGTTTTGGTACCACATTTTGTAGCATGAACGAAGTAGTCGGGAACCAACAACTAGGATAAATTAGGCAAAAATTAAAAACAACCAATTTCACATTACGGGATGTATATCGCAGTATAGGTCACTAAATATAGGTTTTCGCATAGCCCCACGGGATCGGAAACTACGCTAGTGACACTGTGGGAAACAGCTAGTGTAATTATAAAAGTGTTGAATCATAAATAATTGAGCAGTTTTTAAATAGTGCGTGAATCGTACTGCATTTTCTTGTTTAAATAGCTGTCTCTGCGCAGGAGTTACTCTGCGTTCTGTAAACAACAATTAACAAATCCCGCGCAACGCTGGTATGCAGACGGACGATACGACCGTTACGCGCATGCCAGGGTTCTCAACATCGAGGTTTCCCTATCATATTTAGAGGGTAATTTTGTGAGATTCAAAAAGGTAGCAGAAATTGCATTTTCTAATTAGTCTAGATTGGATTCTTGGAGGACTTCCAGTGTCGCTAGTTACCTACGTGTTAAAGTAAATTATTTGTTATCAGGTAACCGTGGTTCCACCTTAGACAATACCATCACTTACCATCAGGTGAGATCGCAATTGAGTAATAATCTGTCGGCAACGGAAAAAAAACATGCAAATTTGAATGCAAAGTTTTCGCTTGGCGACATGATAACATGGTAACAACTCGCAGTCTCCCACCATCAGAGACCTCAAAAATGCCAGGAGAGTCAAATGTATGTAAATAATTTGTATAAAATATACAATGCAATACAAAAATACTTTATTTCACAAAATTAGATCTAACATATACAATAAACACTTGTTAACATTAATACGCAATGACGGTCTTATCACTTATAGTGATCTCTTATAAACAACCTTACATATGACTTTGTACAGTTATTACACTATACTATTTTTTAATTTATTATTTTTTAAGTAATATTGTATAATTAGACATTGCTTCAAGGGTAAATTGTTGTGGGAGTTGGCAACACTGGCGCACGCGCAGTCGTCCATGCTAGCGCCATTCATACTCGTAACCTCACGCTACAAATTACAATCTGTATTCAAACACAATAATGTTAGCGTGGTCATTAGAGTGGAAAATATAGCGTTGTGAAAAACTACAACAGGTTTTGTTGCCCTACATACCTAATTATAATTTAAATTTTAGCTCTATAGAACACCTCACAGTGTCACCCAAGTAGTTCCCGATACTTTGGGTATATGGAACAGTCCTTTATTTATCGAATGTTGTGTTAGTTAGCGCTTGTATTGCAAAAGTATGGCGAATTTTAAGTTAACAAGGCGAACTAAATAGTTTTGGTGCTTATAATATATTTTAATTGCTTCCGACAGCATCACCGGCGTTGCTCCCGATTCCGAGGAAATATGAGAAAAGCCGTTATTTATCGGATCGAATTGTCAATTTAAGCTATTCTTGAATTGATACATTTAGCAAAATATAAAGTACACATGTCAAAAGTGAAACTTCTTTGGTAACCTAATTTTTACGTCTTGTTTATATTTATACAAATCTAAAACTTAAGATTTCCGAGACTTAGTGAGAAAAAGGGATATGTTAGGAATTTAATGAATTTAATAGTCATTAAATATTACGTGATGAAAGTTAATACAAATAATTTATAGAAATATCAAATGACGAATTGTAAACAAAAATGCCACGTGTTTTTATTAATATTTGAAATTGAATTTTGTTTTTGAATTTAAAATTTTTGAAATATTTTTATTTTATATTTTATGAAAATAGTATATTAAGTGACAAATTAAAATGCCACTAAAATATGGCCAAATGCATAGGTTTGGTGCATAAATGAAACAAGAGGATATAAATTGTTGTGTAATGAATACCTTACCTACTATGAAATGCAATTTTTCAATTAAGTTTAGAAATAGGGCCCATTCATCAGGTGTTTTTTTTTTTCTATAAATAAATCGAGAAACGAGACAACAGTTCACCTGTGATTTACGTCGTAGACATACACGAGACGTATTGTTGTTGTTAAAGAATAGTGACATGACCCAAAAAAAGCTACTCTTACAGGAGAGACATTTGAAATTTTAAAAAAAGCAACTTTACATCAATCAATGACAATTACATGTAATGGTGCCACGACGCTATTTCTGCTGATTTCAATATGAGTGGTTTTCACAAGAGATTATACATTATTATTGGTTCCGCCGTATCCATAAATGAAGTATATAAAACTTTGAATGGAGTAATTATTCATCCAAAGCTAGGTCATAATATATAAAACCAGTAAAAAAGAAAGTGCAGCTTCAATAATTGGCAATCTTTCCTCATTTAAATTCCTTTGATATGGAGTTCTCGCATTCATGTAACAAAATGCAGCGAGGTAATGTGTCTTTTATATATTGAACCACAATACATTGAACAAGTACAAATAATGAATCAGTGACTGACCACAGACGGTCTTTACCACTAATAAATTTACTAATGGCAGTATTAACAAATACTGCCACTAGTAAATTTCGGTAGGAGGTAGTTTATGTAGGAAAGTACATGGAGCACTGTTTGTGCCGAATTTTCTGATTGAACGGGATAATTTAAAGTACATTAATCTAATCAAACTTTCTTCAAGTTATTTTACAGCTCTTTTGAATCGTCAAATATAGATCGATCCACATTTGACATATGTATCGTGTGTATAATCCTCCAAACCGATCACCGTGGAAGAGTACGACCACAACCCTCCAAAAAATAGATACAACAAAGGTTAAGAGTGGAAACAAAGATAAATAACAATATTTTGACTTGGAGGAGGCGTTTACCCTACCTAGGGACCTTGCTTATAATAGTGTTATTGATGAAATAGCAAATTAACAGTACCTCAATGAAGAAGCAATGTAGCATGATCAGATAAAGGTTTTTTATTTATTTATTTTATTATCGTTTGTACATATACCTTCATGTAATCGAATAACTTTCAAAGCTATAAGACATGGTACTGCATTTGCCTCTCGTCATACCAACGTCCTTGGGCCCCGCACATATATAATAATAATAAAATACTGAAGATTCTACCACTTTCCCAGTCAAAGTGCATAGCCGTTGTGCTAGATTGGTTACAAAAGCTATAATACTTTGAAACTGCACAATTACTAAAACTAATTTTATAACATCACACTTGAACATACGAGTATACATCATACAATAAACATACACTCACACATTTTACATTATAAGCTTATACTACATTTTTTGTTTTGTTGTTTTTGTATATTTTTTAGTTTTTCTATTGTAATTGATTTTTTGTATTTGTATTAGATTTTTCTAACCTTTATATGTTACAGTAAGGTACGAAGAAAGGTGAAGATACTTGCTATACAGGTTTACCTAGTGCAAGTGTCTAAGCATCCTTTCATTTTGTAACTATAATTTTAATGTAACCTTTTTTGTCACATTGAAATAGTTTTGTAACTTTTATTTATAAATAATTAAATATTCTTTTAGTGGAATAGCATGTATAATATAACACACCATTCCTCCAATTGAGCTAAAACTTTTTGAAATTACTTGTGGAGATTCGTACATAAACATACATATACCTATTTTTACAATCAAATTGTTGTCAGGGTGCGTTAATCATATAAAGTGGTACTGCATAACAGATTAAATAGCCAATGCTGTCAAGTTAAACCTTCGTTAGTTCCCCAGAATACTCAGTTTATAAGAAAAGTAATACTTGCTTAAAACACGACAGAAGTGAAAACTTTATTATGGCAAGGTTAATAACACGAAATGCAATATAGTTGTTTATTCTATATGCATATAGTAATAACGTTTACAATATATACCTAATATATAAAATTCTCGTGTCACGGTGTTAGAAATTGAACTCCTCCGAAACGGCTCGACCAATTTTCGTGAATCTTTGCGTGCATATCGGCTAGGGTGGAGAAACGGACATCTATTTTTCATCCCCCTAAATGTTTCTGTTTTTAATTTTTTATAATACAGCATCAAAAAATATATACAACCCTAAATTTCACCTTTCTATCACCAACCCCTATTTTTTAATAGCGATAATAGTTAGATATATATGGCAAAATATCGTTTACTGGGTCAGTTAGTATATAAATCATTATTTTAGTAGCCGTCGATCGTGCTTCAACCGATGGATGTCCACAGCAGGACACTGGTCTAACCTAATAATGTCCACAAGGCACGATCTTGTTGTAATTATGTCATTGTATTAACTGAAATACATGTATTGGTAGTAATGAAATAAATTACAATATAGAGTGGACTATATATCGCTATCTACCCACTTACGTCGCAAAACTTTATATAATCGAACGTGATGACTCAGTATCATGCGATACTCAAAAAAAATAAGTGCACAGCGTAAATAAAATAGTTTCACTTCAAATAGACGCAAAATTACGAAACTTATTTAATATAGACGACCACCGATGTTTCAAGAGAGTTGCTGTTTGGATATACTTCAGTCCTTTGCTCACCGCGTACTGCGAAGGCACTTCACATTTCTCAGTAAATTAGCTGACCCATATTATTGAATATACATTCATGTAAAAGTGGGTATAAAAATAACGCAAATCAAATGAATATGTTGGGATTTTTATATCTAATTCTCGATTATAAATAAAAATTAGCCACAGCTAGTTATAGTGCGGTATAGTTGGTATACCCACTCGAGACTATCTTTATTTTATTTTCAGTAACGCTTGCAACTCGAATATACTCTACCCTAGTTATTATTTTAACGGTACCTATATTTATACTCAAAGCTGATTAATCCCATCGCGTGTTATCTTTTGTGCGCGGAAAAACCAACTGTATTTTATGTTACACTGTTGTGTGCCAATATAGAAAAATATTTCAACGGTTTGAAATAAAATAACGCATTTGTATAACAAATTACGACTACGAATAATTAAGAACTTGCAATCATAATTTGAAATATCCTTTATTTAATATAGAAATTTGGTATTGTTACAGTATGAGACTTTATTACCTGTACTTAAGAGGCAAGATGAATTACGACTACAAGTGGATATTCGAGATTCAAAGCATTGAGCGAGCAGCTTGCCTCTTTAATTAATCATTCGGAAGGAGTCTTAGCGCAAGCGGAGCTCTTCAGCAACTTGATACTTCCAAAGAAAGTTCAACCGCCGTAAACGCCTCATTTTCCTGATAAGTTTGTTGAAAATAGGGTTTTCTAAATTATTAATGTACATGATGAGGGCTATGCTGTAAGTCCAATTAAATTTTATATATTTTTTAATTTGCTACACTGTATTGCCTCTGTGTGTATACTCAAAAGTATTTTGAAGGATTTCAAATGCTGTTTTGTCAAAAATTAATATCTCTGTTATTTATCTTTATATATGTCGGAGTGCAGTAGTCTGTTAACGCTGGCGCCATCTATCTATCGGAGTCATGTGTCGTAAGCTGGCGGCGGACGCGTGAGTTCTCGGGTGACCCGAGGCCATGGCGGTCGACTATTGAAACTGTCGCGTTCCTAGCTATTATTATTAATGAGTTTGTGTAAATTTTTATCGGGAACATTAGGTAAATAAATTAATAAAGTGTTTGAATCCACCAACATTACCCACCAAAGCCCACAGTATGGAGATGGAAATATAGATGCCACTAATGTCGATGTCGGCGGATAACCCTACGCCGCTATGCTTTATGCTTCTTCTCTCTCTTATTCTCCGACATATATATATTTAGAAGAAGACAAAGGGCTCACTTGTCTAAACCAATTTTTTGGCCTTTGTTCAGACTGTTTAGTAGATGGTTTATGTGAAGCTTGCACAAAATCGGTCGAACGGTTCTTCATTTCATAATTTTTGTAGCAAATAGTTTCAATAAATGGTGGATCATTTTGTTAATGGGGATTTTACTGTCATATTGAAATTTTTCAGTGTAGCTGCTAGTATCCTATAAAAGCCATTAAAAGGAAGACACGATAATTATTTTGTTAAAAATCTTGAAAGATAATCTAAAAATGTTAAATTTCGAAGTATCTTCATACAGATAAAACCTAAACCACTATTAAAACTGGAATATCGGGACAGCGCACAAAACGTGCCCGGGTGGTTTTCGAACAAAAGTTTAAGGGCTTTTTTATTTGTCGAACTCGATGCCACAACGTTTTTGAACTAAAATGATTCTCTTTAGACACGAAAAATAACGATCTCGCTTTTCTGTAAAAAATGAAATTTATCGCAATATTGCATTCATCATAATTTATTGAATTTATCGTGAATCCAAACGAACATGTAATTTCTATATTGATAATTACAACAGTAAACATCAAGTTAATTTTAACATTTTATGACGTTTGGTCATTGTGTAACTGTGGAGGGAGAAGGATCCAATCAAGTTAGCGGAATCCTTCTCCATTATTATATGGGTCTGCTCTCTTTCGTATTTAGACAATCTGACAAACCAAATAAAGCTTATCCACTCGCTTCACGGCATATCATTAACGGTCCTGAAATCATAGATTATAATCTTTATTCATCAAAATAGACGATAATCTAAATCAAGGTCGGCGTTGCCACCGTTTGATTCATATCGATAAAAGGGCTTGCTCAACATTTAGAAAAAATATTTGCTACAATAACAGCGCACCACAATTTGGGAAAATTAAAGGAAAAGGAGGTATAAAATCCCTAAGTTAACGTAAACAAAATCCTCTTAACATTATTTATTAATTAACAAGCTTAAGCTATTAAGAATGTTGAGAAAACATCGTGCGTTCAAAAATAAAAGAAGAAAAGCGGCGCGCCGTATTAAACTTTGAAACAGTGTTTGTTGAAAAATAATACTATGTTTTCGAAAAAGTTTTGACAAAAGTAAAGCACAGGTTCTTGTGTAAAAATATTTGATCTATTTTATCAATATTAAATTGCATTCCCAAGCTCATTTTCTCGTATATTTATTGTTTATTGTGGACTTTTTTTTACCCTGGGAAATGCATTTACGCACCCCGACTATGGGGTCGGGAGTGTGGGACTCGACGAGGGGAAAGAACTCGAAATACCCACTAAAACCCAGCGGGACCGTCGTCAACCATGAGTGGGGAGCCAGAGGCTCGTTGAGGCATTCCTCTCTGACCCCTCGGTTGTATTCGGCTCACAGATATTCTACAGGGGGAGGAGTTGCATGAACCTCCGCCTCCTGTTTCCTACTCCCCTTCGTCTGGGCCAGAGTGTCTCAGCGGCATTCACCCTCTCCCTTTGTCGTGCCTCCTTAAACGAGATGACAGTCTTTCAAAAGGACGCAACCGCTCTCCAGGCCTGCTCCCTGATGAGCATTACATCTATAATATTCGCCAGTGAGAGGTTTGTGCCGATCAGCGACGTCAAAATGAGTCGCTGAGAACCCCAGGTGGGACATACTGCCACCGTCTGGTAAGCTGTATCTAACGAGGCACCACACTCGTAACAGCTGGCCGACGGCTCACAGCCAACAGTTTGATACAGGTATTTACCGAAGCAACCATGACTGGTAAGCACCTGTACCAACCTGTAGGAGAGCGATCCGTGCTCTCTGCCCAGCCACTTATCCAGATGAGGGCGGATCGCCTCTACTATAGCCACGCCCGCCGCTGGGGACCCGAGATCCTCCTGCCACCTTTGGGTCAAAGCTCTGTCAGCTAGAACCCTGGCCCTTCTTACTTCATCAGCGTCTGGTAATTCCCCTCTGGTTCTCGCGGCTACTCTGTACTGGTAAGCAGTCGTGAGAACTTCCGCCCTGAGCTCCCATGGAGGATCACCTGCCAGGAATGTGGCTGCCGTCCAAGATACTGTACGGTACCCCCATATAGCTCTAATCGCTATTACCCTCTGTGCCCGCCGTAACAGGGTTTTATTTGATGCGGTTAGGGCGTTGATCCATACGGGTGCGCCATACAGTGCCATACTGGCAATTATTCCCGCATACAGTTATAATATATGTAGTAATAACTATACAGCTGTAACTATACGACTACAAATAGTAAAAATCAGCCACAGGTTGATGGCATTTTTAAAAATATTATTATTAAATAAATGAAAGATAAACAAAAATATAAAATTATTCTAAATATATATAAAACATTTTTATGCGTGTTTTATGCACGTCCATATAATCTTCTGGAGCGACGATTTCATTAGTCGTTAAAAGTTCCAAATATCCAAAGTACTTACCAAAATGTTTGAAATTCCGCAATAACAAGTCGCCCACCTTGAGAAATGGTTATCCAGAGGGTATGAGGAGCTCTTCTACAGACTGGTACAGGTGCTTGTGATCGGACACTTTTGCTTTGGTAAATAGCTGCTCCTGCTTGTCGGCTATGAGGAATCAGCCGCTTGCCATGAGTGTAGTGCCTTAACAGATTTGGCGCATGTGTGTTCTGCTGAGGGATCTCATTCTGATAAGTTTTAATGTCGCCGATTGGAGAGAACCTCCGATTAGTGAACACAGTTGGGGTAATGTTTGCTAACGAGGTGGGTTCGAGGGTAGTTGTCTCCTTCTGAAATTCTGTTAAGTCGCTGAATTTGAGATCGAAGATGGAGAGACAGGATGTCGTCAATGCTCCCTCGCTCCGACGAGGAAGGACGAGAAGCAGAAAACATAGACGAATCTCTGATTCTCCACTCAATGACGTTCAAGGTTCCGCCGGATTTTTGTGGGCATTCTGAATTGTTAGTGACTATAAAATGCACAGATTAATGTAATAAGTCTATTAAAAATACTTGATATTAGATGTCATTTGCCTTTCCTATCGTTCATAGTAGACAGATAGAAATGGAAATACACTGCTTTGTATAGGAATACTAGATAACGAAGTTAACAACCAAGGTGTACGTGGTGTACATAGATCTAATCGAGATCCACTCAGCAATTTAATTAGTAATCAACCGAGGTTCTAACGTAATACTACGACCCAATATGAGGTATGGTCTACTTAATTAGATCTATTTTACACAGTTTCGGAATGCAAGTTCACAACGTATTCATTACTGGCAGACTACACATATCCCGAAAATAAATAACGATTTGCAGTTACTTCACCGAAAAGAGCAATGATATTATGCGCATAAGTTTTACAAAGACTACGATTCTTACCCATAGACCATCACGGCTCCTTTTTTAAACCCATATGATATCAGTTTTTGTATTTGTAGGAAAGCTCCGAAACGGCTGCAATGACTTTCAAAGTAAATAACTCTATATATCTAAACAATCTGTCACAGTGTTTGACCAAGATGAACTCCGAAACTATACTATCGGTATTGATATATATTTGTTTCATTTTGCTACAATTGTTCGGACTTTTGACCTAAGATGGGTTTAATTTTAATTTCTTTCCGTTCTATTACTGTCTTGATCGCTTTTCTCGGTCGTTAGCAATTCTGGCTTAAGAAAATTTTACTACATTAGTGAATATCGATCGCGTCTCAAGTGGCTATCCGTTAAACAACGTCGCAACTTTCATGCTCTTTCTCTACTTTATTATTTTCTCCATTTGCCTAGCTTATAGAACATTTTCACCTTATACTCCGATGACATGAATACTCACAAAGAACTCCGCTCTCTGTCCAATAATAAGCGAATACATCCAGTTTATCATACTTACTTTTACAAAAATTCATTCACTGTCCAAGTTATAAATTTATGGAATATTTTACCAGATAACATCCGTCACTTACAGTCATTAGCCATCTTTAAAACACGTCTTAAAGAGTTCCATTTAACTGAAAACTGCTGTGAATAACACGTTTATATCTTTTCATTTTCTTTATAATGTATATTTTTATTTTATATCTTTTATGTAAATATGTTCAATATATATTTATAGATTCCTATTACATATATGTATATATTTTATACACAAATACGTTAGATATTTGTGAACAAAAAATTATTTTTGTATATTATATTTAAATTTCTGGCAATGTTCTGCCCTATTATTTATTTTACTCATCATGCCAAGGTTGTCTGGAAGAGATTGCTTGTAGAAATAAGACCGCCTATGCACGCTTACTTCATAGTAATAAGTCTCTTAGTTTATATGTTTTTTTATTTTTATCATGTGTGCTTTAAAGTGTTTTCTCTTTCTCTCTATCCCGTATTCCTTGAGGCCCTTCTTTATTGCAGCGATCGATGTGCTCAGGTTTATCACAGTATTTTGGGACTAGTTCGAGTTTCTATAAAAACTTAACCTTGTCCGAGGCCTAATTCTCATGATTTAAAATTTCCAGCGCATGCGCATTTCTGTAAAATTCTCTGATATTGGCTTCCTTTCAATTTATAATCAAAAAGTTAGTTTTATTGCATTTTTTGTTAATTAGTAGATTATAAATACAAGCTTCACAATTAAAGCCTTACAACGTAAAATTTTAGCAAAACATATTTTCCGAAAACTCTGGGTCCTATCTAGCGTGGGAAACTAGATTTGTGGTGTAAATTTGAATGGCGATTTTTTCAATTAATTTAAAATTACTGAATAATAGTAGATGCTAAGCCCTTGTCGCTATAAAACGTAAGCATCAAAGTCATAGTCAAAATATCTTTATTCACGTAGGCCTATTACAGCACTTATGAATCGTCAAATATCTTTTTTTATGAATATAATATTTAAATGAATGACTGGTGATAACATTAAAGAACGACTTACAATCTAAAGTTAGGAGGGTTCCTTCGCGCCCCGATCCGAGAAGGGCCCACAACAAACTCAGTCGGGTGTACTTTTTTTTTGTCATCATCATTACAATATATGTTTTAAATTTATTCTATATCAAGATGTATATAGAGCAATTCATTCACTCCCACGGTTTTTTGTCTTCTAAATATTCCTTCAAATTATAAAATGATTTCTCTATTAGCTTTCTTTTAATGAAAGATTTAAATTTCCCGATAGACATCTTTGTAACTTCTTCTGGGAGTTTGTTATAGAAACGTATACAGTTACCCTTGAATGACTTGTCAATTTTATGTAACCTACTAGAATTTACAGCAATTTTATTTTTATTTCTTAAGTTATATGAGGTGCACTCACTTTTTTTCGTAAAAGAGTCAATATATTTATGGACATATAACAAGTTTTCTAATGTATATATGCCGTGAACTGTCACTATTTTCACTGCTCTGAATTTGTTTCTTAGCGACTTTCTTGGGCCCATATTGTAGATCGCACGAACATCCCTTTTCTGCAGTACAAAGATTGCATCAATATCAGCAGCATTTCCCCAAAGTAAAATACCACATGTCATAATGCTGTGAAAATAACTGAAATAGTCTAGTCTGGCAGTTTCAACGTCCGTAAGACGGCGAATTCTTTTAACCGCGTAAGCCGCAGAGCTGAGCCTGTTCGATAGACCACTTACATGTGCCTCCAGTGTAATTTACTATCTAATGTAATGCCTAAGAAAATGGTACTGTCTACCAGATCAAGTTCCTCATTATTATGTTTTCACTTGGTTTACGTTTGGCAGTGTAAATTTAATACATTTTTTTCCCGTTCAGTAATAAATTGTTTGATTCAAACCATTGTACTACTTTATTGAGACATCAAATGGATGGCGCCATATTTCAAATCACAAGTAAACGCAGACGAAGCTATGCGCGGTAGTTTGTATTGGTAGTAATAACGATAAAGGCTGCCTATAACTGAATTTCTTTTGTAAGATTGTGAAAATTGTTTAGTTCCAAATGGCTAGACTGATTTTAATGACCTTTTACCTGATAGATAACAAACGGTATAAGGAATAATATAGTTGTTCTATGGTTATTTATTAGTCGCTTTACCTAGTTGATTAAATTTCACACAAAAAACTGCAAAGCCAAATACTGTTGCATTCACAGTAAAAGTTCGAAAACTCGAAACGTTGGAAAAAATGTGAAAACTAATTCCATTATTTATTTCAATATGGTTTGAAATAACACGAATAAACAACATCGATAACGCAAATTGAAAAAGGCGTGCATAAAGATTATTAAATCCAAGTAATTTAATTGATTCCCGCAATTGAATATATTTTTCGATTTCACTGAAAACACAGTGAGAATGAAAAAATATTTCTCACGTATATGTGTAGCCTTACAACATTGCTTTATTGGTTTTGTAAACTTGTTGATGTTAAAAGCGATTGGCTTTTTTGATAGTTTTAAATAACATTATGTTACATATATTAATATAATGCAAGCAATGGCCTATTGACGTCCCATTGCTGGGTATAGGCTTCTTCCTTCCTAGGCGAGATGGTTTTTAAAGCGTAGACCAATGACTTGCTACATTACTTGTTGGTAGGGTACATTTATTATTTACTTTAGTTTTATTATCTCATCAGTAAAAATACCATAAATATTCTTTTTAAGGGGTGGAAACACAAACTCTCAAGACGTTTTCCGTGCACCATGTAGTTTTTATAAAATGACATATGGATTATTATAAATATAATTACAAAATAATATAACATAATTCACATACAGGTGAATTTTCCTATCAAAGAAGTGGTCATTTATACTACGTATGTGTGTTATGTTGTTTGTATATAGTATTGTTTTAGTTTATATTTAATATTCTTCTTAGTTAAGACTTCCCTCATTCAAAGTCAAAGTTAAAATATCTTTATTCAAGTACTTTTGATTCGTCAAATTTTTTTTTTTACTCACTAATTCTAGTATACGACTGAAGTATTAAAGAACGACCTAATTTCTAAAGTTACGAGGGTAATATGTTTAAAGAAGCTGATTTGTAATGCAGTCGTCTTTTACCATATAAGTTATTATATCTAGGTAGAATAGTAAGATTTTTCAATTAATTTTTACTTTAATACATTATTTGATGATATATTGAATATATAATTGGCAAATACGTGAAATATTAATTTGATTGTACAATCAGGCATTGTAAGTTGGTGCAGTTGTTTAATAATCCAGATTACATTGGCGATCTAGTATCTATAGATCAAAGAATTTGAAGAATTTTGAGCAACATTGAGAAAAGTGATTAGATATCTATTTTAACTACTCAATGTGCATTGGTTGAATCCTCTTTATTGGAAGTATACAAGACAATCCCTGGAATAAAATGAAAAAAGAAAAAATGTAAAAAGCACCTGAGGATTATGTTAATGATATGTTAATTTAATATAATTTAGTATCATATAAATATTATATATTTTTGTTAGTTTTAAATTTTTATATTTTTATTTTTATGTCTCAACAATCTATTACCTCCTCTCACCAAGGAAGTGCCAGCAACCAACCCACCACCAATAAATCTGCAGAGTTAGTACAATGTCCACATTGCTCTAATCTACGTTTGTTTAAAGGACAAAGAGGACTAAATATACATTTAGGTAAATCACATAATTTTAATCAGTCATCCCATAATCAAAATTCTCAGTTAGATTTCAATTCATCCACCAATAGTCCTTTGGAATTGCAAAAACCATTTTGGAAGTTTATTTATAAGTTAAAATCATCAGTACCTGTTGTTAAGCGTATTCCAAAGGGTGCCCGAATATGTATTGCCACAAAATTGTCGCAAACTATTAGAAACGTCCTAAAGAAAAATGATTTGTGCAGTTGGGAACAATATTTTACTTTTTCGTATAACATCCTACATGCTAATTCAGACCCAAATAAATCATTAACTCAAAAATTAAAATCAAATTGTTTGGAACCTTTTTCTGTTTTTAATAATTCATTTGGAAAACAAAATTTTAAACATCGTTCAAAACTAAACATTGTAGAGAAAAAAATAAGCGATGGGGACATTAAGGGTGCTGCGGATTTACTTTTTTCAAGTGATGTACTAGCGCCTGATTCCCCCGAAACACTTTCAGCATTAAATTCTAAACACCCCTCTCCTACAGTACCACTTCATCTTCTAAATTTACCTCTAAATTCCTGTTCACCTCTAACAGTCTCTAGCAAAGAGGTTTATGCGGCTTTAATGACATTCAAGCCTGGTTCTGCTGGCGGTTTAGACGGATTGACGCCACAACATTTTAAAGATCTTATTTGTGGTGTTACCGGGGAAGCCGGAAATACCTTATTGCTTGACATTACAAGCCTCATAAACTTAATGCTCTCTGGTAATGTCAATAAAGACGTTACATGTATTTTATACGGTGCTCAACTCTGCGCTCTCCAAAAAAGAGATGGAGGAATTAGGCCTATTGCAGTTGGCAATACAATTAGGCGATTAGCTTCTAAAGTATGTTGTAAAAACGTTTTCTCTAAATTACAAGGAATATTCCAACCCATCCAATTAGGTTTCGGTTCAAAAGGAGGCTGTGAAGCTGCGGTTCATAGTCTTAGAAGTTATTTGCTTAATTGTAAAGATGAAGTAGTACTTAAGGTGGATGTCAAAAATGCTTTCAATTCAGTGGATCGTAAAATCTTTTTATCAGAAATATATAACACTGTTCCAGAAATATATTCATTCCTAAAACAGTCATACAGTACTCCATCTCATTTAGTATTTAATAACAATTTAATAAGTTCAACAGTAGGTTGCCAGCAAGGTGATCCTTTAGGGCCTGCAATTTTCGGCTTAGCAATTCATCCAATTATTTCGAAACTAAATTCAAAATTAAACATTTGGTATCTTGATGATGGAACTTTTGGAGGTGAAGCGACAACAGTTCTTGAAGACTTAAATATTATTATTGATAACTTTAAAACTTTAGGTTTGGAATTAAATTTTAACAAATGTGAATTATACGTCCCAAACACCTTTCCATACATAGAAAGAAAAAAAGTTATTGATAAATTTAATGAGTTAGCTCCAAATATCAAAATTATAGACATAGAATCGCTACGCCTATTAGGTGCACCAGTTTTAGAAGACTCTATTCCTTCTTTTTTAGAAGATCAAATTTCAAAATTCATAAACATTTTTGATAACCTTAGCAAAATTAATGTACATATGGCATATCACATTATTCGGTTTTGTTTATTTGTTCCAAAATTTACTTATTTTTTGAGATGCTGCCCTATCTGGAAATTTCTAAATCACCTCAATTTAATAGACTCGTCCATTCAAGACATACTCATCAAAACGCTAAATTGTTCATTAACTGAACAGTCTTGGCGCCAAGCTTCTTTGCCAATACGGTTTGGAGGTATTGGCATAAGAAAAGTTTCATCAGTTGCACTTCCGGCTTTTTTGTCATCTGTTCATAGCACAAAATCTTTATTCGAAAAAATTACACACTCTTTGGATTTATCACAAAATGAAATTCCGTATTGTACAGAAGCCAAAGCAGCTTGGGTGGATGCATGTCCAGGTGAATCCCTTCCTGTTTCTTTGGCTTCACAAAGGCTGTGGGACGAGCCGCTCTGTAAACTTGAATATAACCGACTTCTAAACGAGTCTAAGAATCCTACAGAGCGTGCTCGTCTTCTTGCTGTTTCGACTAGGGAATCAGGTTTTTGGTTGCAAGCTCTTCCATCGCCTAATTTAGGAACGTTATTAGACAACAATTCTTTTTGTATTAGTATAGGTTTACGTTTAGGTTTGCCATTAGTTCATCCTCATTGCTGTCCTTGCGGAGTCCAAGTCGACCGCTTAGGACACCATGGTCTATCTTGTCAGCGCAGTGCCGGTCGCCTTTCAAGACATGCAGCTTTGAATGATATTATTCGTAGAGCTCTTGCCACTGCTAACGTACCGGCTCAATTAGAGCCGAACGGTGTTGTACGTAGCGATGGCAAGAGACCTGACGGAATTACTTTAATTCCATGGAAGAATGGAAGGTGCCTGGTATGGGATGCGACTTGTGTTGATACCATGGCGCCTTCACATTTAAAATTATCTTCATCGTTGCCTGGTATTGTGGCGACTGACGCCGAAATTAAAAAATTGCAGAAATATGGATCTATTACACAAGATCACATATTTCTGCCATTTGGCGTGGAAACTATGGGACCGTGGGGCTCTGAAGCCAAAATATTTTTTAAACATCTTTCTAAGCGGTTACTGGATTCCACAAGTGACCTCAAAGCTGGCGCTTACCTTGGGCAAAGGATCAGCTTAGCTATCCAAAGAGGTAATGTTGCCAGTATTTTAGGAACACACCCTATGGACAGCAATTTGGATGCGGCTTATTATTTGATTTAATTCATTTTATTTGTTATTTTTTTATATTCTTGTATGTAACTGATGTTATTAGGTTAAAAATGTCGAAAATTAATACAAGTAAATTATTCAGCTGTATTAAAAACTTATCTAGGTAGTTGGAGTTATTGATCGTCAAGTCTTTGGGCAGCATACGTTTTCTGTATTTTTTGAAAGTTTTCATTAAAATAATTTTCGGTAACTGGGTTAATTAATTTTTTTTAGGTAATAGGTATAATTTTACAAAATGCAAATAGTTTACTGTAGACATCATCACATGATTTTTAATTTTTTTAGGGACTATATCTTTTAGAATTCGCAACTCAAGTGAAAAAGTTTTGTCAAGATAGGTTTTCAATGTTCTTCCATAACTTGATCGCTCATAAGATACTAAACAGTATTTTATGAGCGAAGTGTGCCTCGAAGAGAACATTAAGCCGGTAATCGATACAGCGATTCTTTGATCTCTCTTCACAAAACCGACACTCGTGGAGAGAGATCTGGCGCGGGACAGGTCATCTCATCCGACTATTAGTATAATTGCGTATACAACTTACTATAATATACTACTATATACTATAATATATAACACTGCATAATATGTAATACTATATAATATAAAATACTGCGTGCACTATAACATCTTCTGCAAGTCATTAATCTCTGCATGAAAGTGATCATTGTGGACTAAATTTGGTTAGGCGAGAGTTTATATTATTATTTTGTTTCTAAAACAAGCTCAAGCCTTTATTAAGCCACTAAGTAACATTGACTAATCGTTGTACAAAGCCATAAATTACCGTGTTGTGCACCGTCTCAAGTTTGTTTCGCCGCTACTCAACGAGAGTTAAGTTAAGGAGGAAACTTCATCGATGCAAGTAGTTAACCAAAACTCAAGTATCTTTAGCTGCTCTTTCACTAGGTAAGTTCGTGTGATATACTATAGGTTGGACACCTAACTTTTGCAAGTGTTCCTCGAAGTTATCCCGTTTATTGATCGACGTAAAAAGATATGGAACTTTTTTTCCAAAGTTTTTATACAAGCAAGTGTAGCAAGTGCCTATGCAGATAAATCTTAGGAGAGAATGTTATTAATTTACACATACACAACAACAAAACGTTACCTTCGCTTCTAAGTATAGTGAGACCAGGAATTTAAAATCTTTTAAGTTAGAGGTGGTTGTGCAGCGCCATTAGACGGCCTAGGATTAATTGAAGAAATACATGGTATAAAAAATCATATTAGTAGGAAAATAGGTTAATAAATAAATTGTTTAATTTTTTCTTCAAATCCTTTCAATTAGAAAGTACAGTACGATTTGCGTAGGGGCTAGCTGTACATGCTTCAGGTATGCAAATTTTTTAAAATATTTTACGTCAATGAAAGTTCTTATATTTTATGATCTTGAAATAAATTTTATAAAAGGTAGATCATGACACATTACAAATGTTATAATTACTTGTGTGTTTTTATATTCAATATTAAATATTTCAAGGTTGAAAACGTCTGAATGTCCGTTGTGTAAATTTATGCAATTTCGAAACAAAGGCTATTTATTCAATTAGAACATTTTTAAATAAGGTTGTTGCCAAACCAAAGTCTAAATATATTATAAAGTTTACGACCTATTTGTCTCTTTCCGGAGTGTTTCTCCTTAGCATTTTGGAAATTAGAAGGATATATCTCTTTGAGTACTATATTCAATCCACGAGAGACCTAAAAACGAAGGCGGTTTTGATTTTAAAAATATGTTAATAAGCACATAATGTTTATTTAACGATAAAATTTTATTAAAGCAAATACAAATGCTATTGAATATTTACATTTACAATGTTCGGAATATTCCACTATAGAGCTTTGAATATGCTCATATTTTATTTGCTGCTCTCATATATTTAATTGCGGTTGACTGCGTTTTCAAGAGAAGAGGAAAATGTTGGAAATGAAACCTTATTTTTAATTCTGCTCGTAAAGTTTTGTATGAATTCCCCGCCTCTAGAATATTTTACTGTGCCATTAGCCTGTGCTAATGTACAATTAGGTCATAATAGCATCTTTATCTATAAACTACTTGCAATTGTTTGTTCGTTTGAGTTATTTTCTATTTTCATATTTAAAAAGAGGACCAATTGTCATTTGAGACGCAATTTTAAACCATATATATTTAAATCTTATAAATTATTTACCTATTCTTATCACTCAAAGGAATAATTATACCTTTGAGTGATAAGAATAATGGGACAATTAATCGTTGCGCCCATATCATAGAGCGCGCGAGAAGCTTCGAACGCGAGGCGCCCCTGTCATAGAGACTCTGCAACGGACTTTTTGAACGACTAGTGTCGGAATTATTTCCGGCCCCGTCAAGCCATATTACACCGCCGGCTATGACTTCACTTACCAGCAACGGGGATACAGAGACTGTTACCTCTTTTACTCCCCCTCTAATCTCAGATGAGGAAATGGAGCTGGTTCTGGAGCGCTGAGGACCAGAAAAACTATGCCGGGTCCCGATGGTATTCCGGGCAGGATCCTTTTTCTTGCATTGGAGTAGCTAGGTGGGTGGCTTCGGGAACTGTTTGACGAATGTCTTCTTACAGGACAATTCCCGAAAAGTTGGAAGGTGGGGAGGATGTGCCTGTTGCGGAAAGGAGGACGACCACTTGTGTCACCATCTGCATATAGGCAAATCGTTCTCCTAAACGAGGTGGGGAAGGTCTTCGAGAAGATCTTCACAGACCGCCTCGTTCACTATCTAGAGGAAGTGGGGCCTGGGTTGTGCGCCTCACTATTTGGATTTCGGAGGGGTCAATCGACAATAGACGCTTTGTTATCCCTACGAGGTCTGGCGACACACGCGGTTCAGGGGGGAGAGGTTGTTCTTGGGGTATCGCTCGACATAGCGAATGCCTTCAACAGGTTCCCCCATAAAACTTTTTTGGAGGCGCTCCGATATCACGGAGTACCACATTATCTTGGGAGGCTGTTGGAGGCTTATCTTCAGGACAGGGAGGTTCTATGGGAGAGTGGCGGATGGCTGTTACGACGTCGTGTAAGCCGAGGCATGTCGATATTGGAGCCGATTAGAGCCGATTGTCGATATTGGCTAGCCCCGCGGCTTATCAACGCCGTAGCTGCGCTCGGCAGATTGTTGCCTAATCTGGGGGGACCTGGATCGCCCTGTCGGAGACTATACGCTGGGATCATCGCCAGTATGGCTTCGAACGGTGCACCTGTATAGGTCGATGCCCTGACTGCACCGAATATCCTCTACTTGCATAAGACAGAGAGTCTACCGACATAGAGTGGCGGCGAGAGCGCAGAGCCTGTGGGCTGATGCCGAAGAGGTTCGGAGGATCAGAACTCCGGCTAACCGGCCCTGGTCCTAAAATCCCAGTAGTGGGCGTGATCATTGTGGCGGCGATCCGACCTCATCTGGAACAATTGCTTTCCAGAGAGCACGGATCGCTATCCTATAGATTGGTGCAGGTTCTGACCGGGCATGGATGTTTCGGAAAGTTCCTGCATCTAATAGGCCGGAAGGAGTCACCGGCTTGCCAACAGTGTGGTGCAGCAGTCGACTCAACGCATCACACTGTGGCAGATTGTGCAGCCTAGGGACTTCAACTTCACCTCCTGGTGGCGCAAATTGGCGGTGATCTCTCGCTGGGGAGCATTATAGGTGCGATGCTCTCCAATGATAGGATGTGGGTCGGAGTATCCTACTTCTGCGAGACCGTATTCTCGCGGCGCGTGATTGCGCGCCTCCTTCCACCTCCTTGAATCCTCAGTTGGACTTATCTGAGGTACCAGGGACGAATGCGAACGTTGAACACCTGGTGCCTCACTTACGGATGAAGAGGGTTCCGCTGGCTTTTAGTGGGTATTGCGAGGTCTCCTCCCTCGCCGAGTCCCACACTCCTGACCCGTAGGTCGGGGTTCGTCGTCGTTCGTTCGGGGGTCGGAAAAAAAAGGGACAATTAATCGTGTATAGTCACATACTCTTTACTCATAACAATTGCAAACTAACTATTGAATTATATACCATTTCAAAGTGATTGAGTGATTTCAATTGTATATAAACATATTCATAATTCAATATATTTCCTATCACCAAACCGCTTAGAAATTATAAAAATCTTTACACGGAACCATCGTATTTTTTAATTCGATTTTAAAAATATTACGTGTGTACAGAAACGCAAGCTCAACATTTACAAAAAAGTATTTAATAAAAAGCGAATGAAAAATGAATGAATATTTCTCTTACAAACACCATGCGGAAAAATAAAATTTCCGTTACAAAATTCACTCGAATCTACGGATTCAAGCCTGCAGGCGGATCCACTCTAGCTTGATGTTATAATGGAACAGAAATGGTCTCAAGTGTCACTAACTAACAAACGGATAAAATCTGCTTAATTAATATCATTACACGATTCTACGCAATTCTTTACGTGGAAAATTTTTTTCCGTGACAGTTGTCCTGACAGCTCTTCATAAATATGGAAAAGCTGCGTTATGCTCATTTGATTTTCCACGTTTATATTAGTGTCACACACATTGTACCGTTTCGTAGTTGCTTATTCTATATAAATATATGAAAACAGAATATCTCTTTGTAATTTCAAATTAACAATTTTTCACTAAATGCGTTTCAAAGTTTATGTACTTATATCGAAAAATAAATTTTGAAAATTTCTGTCTGCGTCTGTTTCTGTTGGTAGATCTCTGGAATGACTGGACCGATTTTGACGAAATTTTATTTGACAGATAGCTGACGATGTAGTAACTAGAAGTAGTAACTCAAAATATTTTTATTTTAGAAAAAATAACGGGCTACGCTAAAACATATAAAATCGTACCACAAGGATCCTACGTTCATGTTGCCACGATTGACTTATGACTATAATTTTATGTTTTTCTTATACAAATATTCAGTTTTAATCTATTTAAAATCATCGAAGTCATGTTTACCGAAATAATATGTAAGTATATCTTTAAGCTGGGCAACAAGTACTTGTTAAATTTTTTTTATTCATAACAGGCCTGCGCTTGGCTGCAATCAAACCTGATGTTAAGTGTTAATGCAGCCTAGGGTAGACCGCGTTTGCCTAGGAGATGCCTATTCACTCTGCATTTGAAAGTATTGTAAGATTTGTAGGAGTCAGGAAACACGGAAGCCGGTAAAGCATTCCACTCCTTTGCGATGTGGTTCACAAACGATTGGGTAAAAACGGTTAGTACGAATTCGTGGGATGTCTACTACGTACCGATGCCAATCGTTTCTGTGCCTTGATGATCTTAAGTAAAAATGCGACGGAGGAACAAGATCGTACAGTTCCTGTGCACACTCTCCGAAATAAATTCAGTAGAATACCGACAGACAGGAACGTTGCGTGGATGTTGCAGGCTTGCCATTCTCTTATCGAGGTTTGTGTCACCTATGAGTCTCCTGGCACGGCGATTCATCGAATCCAGAGCACCAAGCTAGTACTTGACTGAGCCGTCCCAAAGATGGCTACAGTACTCCTACATTATCGAACTTGAACTTGGTATAGATTCGAAAGCTGTTCCGGCGTGAAGTAATGTTTGACCTTATTAAGGACACCAAGCTTTGGTAAGGCAATTTAGCTGAACCATATTTAATTTATATTATTCCATTTCTAAGGCGACCGGAGCGAAATAAGGCGCTGGACCATGGCTTAATATGCTCTCCGAAGTACAAGGATATAGCACACCACCCACTGTCTATCTTAGAACAAATACTGAGAATTTTGTAATCAGGAATGCCTCTATCATCTTTAAGTTGGACCAAGATCTGTAGCTGGACAAAATGTCCCCTACACTGAGTGATATCTATACAAAGGGTCCAATCAACCGACTACAAGGTTATATACATATATAAAAGTATCGATAGAGTGCTTTGATCGATCCATTTAACTGTCGGCGTCCCATCCTGGTGGTGTATTGAGTCAGGAAATAGGTAATTTAGCTTATTTAGTTCACCGAGCCATTTTATTACGTTGCGGTGCAGTCATAATGGCGGGCTTATTTTAAAATATTTTTTAGCGAATACAATAGATTATACATTGTTGAATAGAAGAAAAGCAAATCATTATTTCTCCAATTATAATTACAATAAGAATTTCATTTTCCCATTCCCCATTCTCTTAAAAATAAACATTTGTAGTATTTTGTAGCTACAATTTAATTTCTACTATAAGCTTACACATTCCTTATATATCTTGTTCAAATTGTGAACCATCAATAAAATACTTTTTATCTGTCCACTCTAGTTCAAATCTTGTAATAAACTTGATAGATTACGTACTAATTAAATTTATTTTACGAAAAATTATACAGTGATTTTTATTAAAAGCTTGGAACAATGCAATAAGGTTAAGAAGTCTGTGGCGTAGGAATTGATTTTTTAAATTGTTTGACATTACTTCTTTTGTAGTTATCAAGCTCTCCTATTAACATTTGCGTGTTAATTATTTATTATACACTTGGTACTTATACTAAATTGGTATTGATATCCCACAATTGCGATGTTTATTTTCGGAGCGCACTTACAACTTTCTTAGTGACAGGCGACGGCGTAAATCTTTGTCGATGATAAGAATAAGAACAAAAATATGTAAGGATATTAGATGGTGACCGAAACTGTGAAGACATTGTGCTCAAGTTCTTATGAATCAAACAGAATACATATAAAATAAATGTCTTCACCGATAATTATAAAAATAACTAATTACATTGGACGTCACGTTTAAATTTTCTCTATGTCCACGGAGTGTACAGCGGTCAGACCATTTAAAACAGCTATCAAAATAGCAATATTGGCCGTTTTGAAAGCGACTCCAAAGGGTTGCTTGCCAATAATGGAAGCTGTATCTCTATAAGTCAAGGGTTACAAACGTTGATCACTACATAAAAAAATGAAACGATCTTGTATTTAAGTGGATTTCACAAAAAAGCCTTCTCACCAAATGTATTATTATAAAAAAAATAACAAACTATTAATTTCTCATTAAAGTTTTCCTCCTCAGTTTTCGCTGCAAAAGCTTCCGTCTTCCAAGACTTATAATCTACTTTTGTTACAATATTCATCGAACTTGATTCAGTTGTTTACACTTGAAAAGGTTTAAAACATAATGTCGTTTATGCAACGTTAGTATACATGTGGCCGTTATAAAGGAGAATAAATAATACTCAGACCTTAAAAATTAAATACAATGATTTTGTTTCACAATTAAACCTAAAAGAGAAAATGTATTATAATCCGTTAATATCGGATTGCAGATCAAAGAGAACACGTAATATAAAGTGTAAATAGAAGATGTATTAACATAAAAAAGAGATAATCCATTAGTTTGATTGTTCTGATTTAAAAATGTGACTGATAAATAGCTTTACTTTGAATTGCACGTAATTCGCTCTCCAACAAATGTTAAATAATCACGGCCACTCGTGTAAACAAAATTGCTTAAAATAGAAAAAAAGTGAAGTCCGTGAAATGTTTCGTTGCATTTAACATTTCGCTTTATCATAGAAAACGTCCTTACCGTAGATTTTGATATAAAGATATGCATTCATAGTGTATGTATGTAGTTAAATATTAGAAGTTTAGAAACGTCGCGTATCATTTCGCTGTACATTAATAGAACTGTTTTATAAAATAAAAAAGGTACAAGCTCAGCATTCTACTGTATGGTCCAAGCAAATGTTGAAACATACAGCGCTGATTTTCAGCAAATACCTTAATCAAGGTGACGCCACGGATAGGACGCAGTCGTACACTAATATTTTTAATTAAATTACTACTATTACTATTCTAATAGAACTAAGCTAATCTTAAAATTATATTTTCGTATTTACTAAATAAAGTAAAAGGATTCCAACAAAAAATTAATACAAAAAAATAAAATAATAATAGATAACCAACTAAGTAACTAAAAGCGTAATATATTAAATAAATAATAATAATTAATTAAATTTTAAGCTATCCGTATCTACTATATCAACCTGCTTCATTAGTAGAAATTCTCTCAACTTCCTCTTAAATCCAAATTTATTTTTAATGTTCACTATTGGAGGAGGAATGTTATTCTAACATTTTGTGGCGGAGTATGCAAATTAGCCCCTGAACGCTGCTGTTCGGTGAAAGGGAACAAAAAGAGAATTACGACTACTTCGAAAACCTCTGCCACCGTCAGCAATCCAATTTAACTTATTTATTAAGTACAAAGGCTTGCCTTGTGCTATGACGCCAAAGAGGAGACCTGCAAGATGTAGCTTCCTCCTAGACCTCATTTTTAACAGCCGATGGTTATTCAAGAATGGAGTAACATGGATTCTAGGAGGAATCTCAAAACAAAATCTTGCACATGCATTTTGCACTCTCTGTATGAGACGCATCCTACGACACAGTAATCGAGGTCCGAAAACAACATCCGCGTCATTGAGTTTAACAGAACTAAAGCCTCTACCAGCTGCGAACGCACTTCAACTGAAAGATACTCACGAACTTTGTAGAGGATCTTTAGTCTGCAAAAGCAGTTTTGAACTACCTCCGCTATATGGTCTTCGAACCTCAAACCTGCGTCCATCAGCAATTCCAAATTACGCGCCTTGTCAACTCTCTCAATGATGGTACCCCCAATACTTAAATTTACATGTGGACCAATAACACGGAGTTGCTTAGCAGAGCTCATTAACATAAATTTTGATTTAGATGAATTTAAAACTTATGAATATTACTTGGTCATAAGTGAATAGACTAAACATTTGATGAGTAATTAATTCATTCTTAACCCATACATACTTTCTTTTAAAGTTGTCAAACAGTTATCCATGAATAGGATGAACAGCCACGGTAACGCAACACAACCCTGTCGAACACCTCTTTCGACAATAAACGTAATCCGTAACGTAATACACAGGTACTAGAATCCTCATAGAGAGACTTCAATGCTTGAATCAGATTACCGCTCACCCCATACGTAGAAAACGTTGACCACAGCTCATTCCTGCATTCAGCACAAAAAATTTACACATAATAATATATAATATTTTCATTTACGTTAATTATCCCAAAATATTCAACTTTTTATAACAGTTGTAGTTATAAAAAAGTTTTCTTGACAGTCTTTGCTCTCTCTACTATGTAATATGTTGACGTAAACTAACAAACTAAACCTTATCACCTCTAGAACATTTTATAGTACTTCTACAACATTGCGCTTTGTGTATTTGAAACATTAAGATACATTTTTTTAAAGTGGTCTGGTGTATCTAATTCCTACAAATTTATAAAATCTGTGATATCAAAATAAAAACAAGTTACTCAAGTTCATATTCAAGTGTATACATATACACGAATGTATACACATGAATAAAAAAACATGTTTCATAATTCAAAATGATATTCTGAAAGCCTGGAATGAAAGTCCGTATCAAATCCGAAAGATATTTTACTTACTTTAAATTTTCAAGAGGCTTTACCTGTTCACCTTTCCAATAAAGTAGGATAATATTTTTCAATACTCTGGCAATTTCCCTGAGCTAATGATGACCTAGTATCGGTTTCTTATTATTTGTAGTTTTTTATACTTTTATTGTCAGGAGAATTATGACAATTATAATTTTAAAAATCCTGACGTATTATAAAACCAAGGCTTAGGTTTATGCGCGATAAAAACAAAAAGTGCTGAACGGTTATTCGTACAGTTTTCACCAAAATAGATGATTCTTGATGAAAATTACATGTGTAAATTGTCAAGATTTTATGTAAATTGCTTGAAATGAATCCGCCTGGGAGTTATCATCTAAAAGACTATCCATCTAATTAATCTCTTAGAAACATGGGAGTATACAATATTTGGGAGGATAAGTCCTCTTTAATAGATCTATAAAAAAGTTTATGAAATCATATATCTAACGTATCTCTTAAGGATAGCTCGCTATACCCATTTTATCTTCTAAAAATTGGTCGAGTCTAATGTGATAATTGGAAAACAGATATTGCGGTATTAATCCTCAGCAAATAATAAAAAATATATTAGTTAATTAAAAAATTTTATGCAAAATATATTGATCCGTTATGCCCTAATGCAGGTTGGATGAAGTGGAGGCAGGTCTCGGGAACAATTTGCGATGCCAGAATGCCCCTTAAACTAAAGGGGAAGATTTATAAGACGATCGTAAGACCTGTCATCCTGTATGGATCAGAGTGCTGGGCCACCAAAGGGGAGAATGAAAGGAAATTGCATGCAGCGGAGATGCGAATGTTGAGATGGATGTGTGGAGTGACAAAATTGGATAAGATTAAGAATGAGTATATTAGAGGAAGTGTGAAAGTAGCACCAGTGACCGAGAAGTTAAGGAGTGGAAGGTTAGCCTGGTATGGACATGTAATGAGAAGGGAGGATAGCCATGTATGTAAGAGGGTCCTAAATATGATGGTAAGCGGCAGGGTCGGGAGAGGGCGACCAAAAAAATGTGGATGAATTGTGTGAAAGAGAATACGTGTATTAAGGGTGTGAATGTAGAAATGAGAGCGGATAGAGTGAAGTGGTGAAAGGAAACATTCTGTGCCGACCCCACCTAGTGGGATAAGGGCAAGAAAACAACATACCCTATAATTTAAAAAAATCGATCGACAAACGAAAAAATGATTAAAATTATGTACGTAAAGATATACATAGTCTAGTGCTTGACTACTGTTACACTTGAAGGTATATGATGTAGCCTAACACGAAGATATCTATTTAATCATGCTTTAAATATTGCAAGAGTTAGGAGAGACAGTCGGAAGAAGAGCGATCAATACCTTTGTAACAAGGATTACAAACGAGGATCCAAACTGTTTTGTGTAGATTTGTTGAAGATTAAGTACAAAAGGATGTAAATCTTGACAGTGCTTAGACGTTTTCGCAAATGAAATGCCAAGTGAAATAACTCGTGATGTTCCCGAGTCTACGGGTAAATTCATATCCAAGATAATAATGTTTGTGTATTACTATGATTTCTTAAGAATTCTTTATTAATTTATAAGGTTTTATTCAAATTCATTTGTTTATTGCGTAACATAACATTCATATAAAAAAATCATTGGCGTGAATCGAAGAACGATATTCCTTGGAGAGGTTAATTTCAATGCTGTTTATTGTTTTTATTATTTACAAACAAGAAACAATAGGCGAGGCGATATAACAAATAAGGTTGTCTTGCTGTGAATTATATGTGAAATCAAACTCAATAAATGCTTATAAGCTGATATTTTCAAAAATTTAACTAAATTATGGCAAACAGATAGGTGCCCAAAAGACTGGCAGCATTACCTATTTGGTTCGCGATAAGTACTCGCTGTCCAAATTACCAACGCTACGAAAACATGACAGACCCTGGTGTTCGAGTTGATTCACCCACTCACAACATTTTGTCTGTTGTTGTCTGTGTATTCAAACGGAGAAGTACAAAAAGGTCTTGTCTAGATGGTACCAACGTAAGCAGATGTAAGCGCATGTACCCAGAAACCTCACGCGCGTTCTGAAAGAGCGAACGAAGCGAAGCCTCTCTGTGACAACTTTCCTCTCCCTCCCCCTTCAACCGATGGACTTCCACTGCTAGACATAGGTCTCACGATATGATGCCCACAAAGCCCGATTCAGCGCTGCCTGGTTCCAGCAGCTCCCGACGACCGTCTTTATATCATCGGTTCAAATTGTGGAGGGTCTACCTACACTGCGCCTTCCGTTGCGGGGTCGCTACTCCAGCACCTTCAGGCGCCAACGTCCATCGGTCTGTCGGATTATTTGCCCCGCCCATTGTCACTTCAGGTTCGCTATTCATAGGGCTATCTCGGTGACTTTGGTTCTCCTATGGATCTCCTCATACCCCAAACTCCGAGCATAACCCACTTTATCGCACGATGAGTGACTCTGAGCTTTCATATGAGGCCCATAATCAGCGACCACATTTCGGTGCCGTAGGTCATCACTGGCAACAGGCACTGTTCGAAGAGCTTTGTCTTCAGACACTGAGGGATATTAGACGAATATTTAGATGTCAGTAATACATTAAAAGCGGTTCCTCCCATAAGTTTTAAGAAGATAAAAAAATAGATGAACTACGTCTTGAGCAAGCTAAGAACGAATTCTGATGCTGAGCTGATATTGTTAATAAGAATTTTTGTCCCAAACTTACATAATATAATCTCAAAAGACCAATCTCGATAATAACTTATGGCTTTGGACGCGAATATCTTAGGAATTGTATTCTCTAATATTGTACAAAAGTTTGGGACAACAACAGGAATAACAAACATTGGTCATATATTTAGAACAAATATCAGCTTCAAATACAGTAAAAATCAAATATCAACCCGTCGTTTCCGCATGAAATTTATCTCTGATCATATCACTCAAGTATTCCATGGGACTATGAGCGCAAAGAAATGATGCATCTTTATTTACACACGTGGTTGTATATCGTAGTATCTCATGCAGTTATTCCCTTTCGGAGACTAGGCATCATGACCCCATTGTACACATTTACAGCTAAGATTGGTAACATTGTATTCTCTCAACATAGTAGTTTTATAGAATATATTGATATTACCAAAGGTATAGATGTCTCATTATTCACAATTACATCATTTACTTATCCATGTAATATTTATTACATCCTTATGAATGACTTTATACTTGTTTTATCGTCCGTAGCTAAGATAATTGGTTAAAGATCAGTGGCAACAGTTCTTACAAAGTAAATGAAGAAGTTATACAACATATCATTGTGATTATGAAGCATGCGTTGTCAAATTAATTCCGTTTGTGGTTTTAATGAATTAAAGAATAACCTAAGTAACTTTTTCTGATAAAAATCACTTATAAAGCCTGACGTCATCTGGGAACGTTCTAGAAACTTCTTTGTAAATGCTAATTTATCTTACATTCTTCATTTTTTTATGTACCGTGTGATGTTTTAAATATTGTGTCATAAACACTTACCTATACTTTACGAACTAGTTTCTTTTAATAAAGTTTAATACAACTTACGCTCCAATTTTTTTATTCCTACTATTATTTCACACTTCATCTTATTCATATTTTTAATCGTTAATGTATTAATTTTTAATTCATCCAATCAAGTTTTATTTGTAATCTAGGGCACTTAATATTGAAACAGTTTTCAAATAGTCAATCATACAATTTATTTTCCAAAAAAATGTTCGGTGTCACCTATTGAAAAGTTTTGTAAAAATTTTAAACATTTTTTTTGTGCGAGAAGGTCAGCACTGCGATCACCAACCCGCCTGCCAAGCGTGGTGATTATGGCAAATCCACGTATGATCATAACAAGGCAGCAACGGCCCCCAGTCCCCGGCAGCCCCGCTATTCCTAGCTCTGGCAGCGGTTACGGTAACGGCGGGGCAGGGGGTGCTAAGAATCTCCGGAAGAGATTCCGCTGCCAACCCCGACGACTTGACCTGGCAACATACAACGCACGCACTTTGAGGACCGACGAAAAGATCTTCGAACTGGAAGAAGCAGTAAACAAGTTACACTGGGATATTATAGGATTGTCGGAAGTCCGTAGAGAGGGGGAGGACACGATAATCCTCAAATCCGGTAACTTGTTCTACTACCGGGAGGGCGAACACCAGTCCCAAGGTGGTGTCGGGTTCCTCGTCCACAAATCTCTCGTCAACAGCGTTGTAGAAGTTAACAGCGTGTCCAACAGGGTAGCGTACCTGATACTCAGAATTACCAAACGGTATTCGTTGAAGGTCATCCAGGTTTACGCACCCACATCATCGCATCCAGATGATGATGTAGAGGTTATGTATGAGGACATTTCCAAAGCCATGCATACCTCTAGGACCTTCTACAACGTTGTTATGGGTGATTTCAACGCAAAACTCGGCGAACGAAGCGGGGCAGAGTTGAGAGTGGGGCAATTTGGGTATGGGCAACGGAACCAGAGGGGACAGATGCTCGCTGATTTCATGGAAAAGGAGGGACTCTATATGATGAACTCTTTTTTCAAGAAACAGCCGCTCCGAAAATGGACCTGGCTGAGTCCTGATGGTTCCACGAGAAACGAGATTGACTTCATCATGTCTACGAAACGGAACATATTCAATGATGTCTCTGTGATCAATCAAGTGAAAACTGGGAGCGATCACCGTATGGTAAGAGGCACATTGAATATCAACGTACACCGAGAGCGGTTCAGACTGGTGAAGTCTACGCTCCGACCCACTCGCGCGCATATCCAAAACCCCGAGAGCTTTCAACTAGAGCTGCAAAACCGCTTCGCCTGCCTCGAGGATTGCGAATCTGTGGACGAGCTAAACGATAGGCTAGTGGAAACTGTCCATACGGTTGGGATGAAATTTTATAAACCCCGTAAAAAGCAAACCAAGAGATTCTCAGACCATACTCTTAATCTCATGGAACAGAGACATGCAATGAGCTTGCAGTCTACAGCAGACGCGTCCGCATATCGGCAGATCAATAGACAGATCTCTAAATCGCAAAAGCGTGATGTGCGACACTTTAATGCCGAGCGTATACGAGATACCATCGAACGCAACAAAGGCACTAAAGTGTTCGCAAAAGATTTGTCTATCGGTCAGAGCCAGTTGACGCGGCTGAAGACCCATAACGGCGAACTCATTGCATCTGGACCTGAGATTCGGAGGGAGGTTGAGAGTTTCTATGGACAGTTGTACACATCGACTTGCAAGCCTATTGATAGTTTGGCTAAAGATCCCCGTGCCAAACTGACCCGGCATTATACCGAAGATATCCCGGACGTCAGCTTGTACGAGATTAGTATGGCTCTCAAACAGATGAAGAACGGCAAGGCACCGGGTGATGACGGAATCACAGCGGAACTCCTGAAGGCGGGTGGAAAACCCATTCTTAAAGTCCTTCAGCGAATGTTCAATTCCGTCATTCTGGAAGGCACGGTGCCCAAGGCATGGCATAGGAGCGTGGTAGTTCTGTTCTTCAAGAAAGGTGACAACACCTTATTGAAGAACTATAGACCTATTGCGCTGCTAAGTCATGTCTATAAGCTGTTCTCGAGGGTCATTACGAATCGTCTCGCTCGCAAGTTTGACGACTTCCAGCCCCCCGAACAAGCCGGATTCCGAAAAGGCTTTAGTACCATAGACCACATCTTTACGCTGCGGCAGATTATACAGAAGACCGAGGAGTATAATCGGCCACTTTGCTTGGCGTTCGTGGACTATGAGAAAGCCTTCGATTCGGTGGAAACATGGGCCGTGTTGAGATCTTTGCAGAGATGCCGAATTGACCACCGGTACATACACGTGTTGAAGTGTTTGTACGAAAACGCCACCATGTCAGTCCGTATACAGGACCAAAGCACAGAGTCTATCCAACTGCAGCGTGGAGTGCGACAGGGAGATGTTATCTCCCCGAAGCTCTTTACTGCGGCGTTGGAGGACCTGTTTAAGCTTATGGAGTGGAACGGACTGGGCATCAACATCAACGGCGAGTACATCACTCATCTACGGTTTGCCGACGACGTGGTCATTATGGCAGAGACTCTGGAAGATCTCAATGCAATGCTCGATGACCTCAGCAGAGCTTCTCGACAGGTGGGCCTAAAAATGAACATGGATAAGACGAAAGTTATGTCCAATATCCATGTTCCGCTCCACCCAGTCATCGTTGAGAACTCAGCACTCGAAATTGTAGACGAATATACATACCTGGGACACATTGTCCAGCTAGGTAGGTCCAATTTCGAGAAAGAGGTCAACCGCCGAATCCAACTCGGTTGGGCAGCGTTCGGGAAACTACGCCAGATATTTTCGTCCGATACTCCTCAGTGCTTGAAGACAAAGCTCTTCGAACAGTGCGTGTTGCCAGTGATGACCTACGGCTCCGAAACGTGGTCGCTGACTATGGGCCTCATACGAAAGCTCAGAGTCGCTCAGCGTGCGATGGAGAGGGCTATGCTCGGAATTTCTCTACGTGATCAAATCAGAAATGAGGAGATCCGTAGCAGAACCAAAGTCACCGACATAGCCCTACGAATCGCGAACCTGAAGTGGCAATGGGCGGGGCACATAGTCCGACGGACCGATGGACGTTGGGGCCCGAAGGTGCTGGAGTGGCGACCCCGCACCGGGCGGCGCAGTGTAGGGAGACCCCCCACAAGGTGGACCGACGACATAAAGAGGGTCGCCGGTAGCCGCTGGAGCCAGGCGGCGCAAGATCGGGCCTTGTGGACATCATTACGTGAGACCTATGTCCAGCAGTGGACGTCCATCGGTTGAAGCGACGAATGACTTAAAGAAGTTCGTGATAAATCGCGTAGGAGTTGACTATATTTTTGGTAATATGTATTACTTATAGATTTCTCTAAAGTGGTATATAGGCCGTTCTCCATGCCTCCATTATATTAATAGACATCGGCAAATACGTTACGGCAATTTGAAAAGTCATCGATCTATCTTTTAGTAACCTTGAGGATGTTTTATGAATAGATTACTCCATGCTGATTGACCATAATACAATATGTTAATTAAAATAAGCTTGAACTAGATGAGAACAAGATGTACACACGATAACTATGGTAAAAGTAAAATTTGTCAAAATTTAAATGCTAGACCACGTATTAAAGTAGATCAGTCGTAGGCGTAGGTTCCATGAAATATACTGCGTTAATTACCAAAATTAACCAAAGTAAAATCTGTTTCAATCAAAGATCATTTAAAATTAGTAGCTGTTCACGATCCTGTGGAGATATGGGTAAATTCGTTATTTATCGGATCAAATTGTCAGTCTAAACCTTGCATCGAACCCACATGAAGACATACAAAAAATTTCAATAAAATCGGTCCAGCCGGTTAGTTCAATGACATACACATGCACATAATAATTAAATATATAAATATGGTAAAAGACTACAAATGAATCATTTTTTTACAAATTATATGTACTATGTAATATTTAAGAAAGGAGAACCTAATGCTCAAACATTTTATAAACGTACTTGTTAACCCAGGAAACGTTGTTTTATCATACAATTACTATTATCGCTATTAAAAAATAAGGGTTGGTGATAAAAAGGTACAATTTAGGCTTGTATGTATTTTTGTATGCTGTATCATAAAAAAAAACAAAATTTTTTGACAAAAAACATAAAAAATGAAATTTTGGGGTGGGAAATTTCCCTTAACATTTAGTGGTTTGAAAAATAGATAGTAGCCGATTTTCAGACTTACTAAATATGTATAAAAAATATCATAAGAATCTATCAAGTCGCTTCGGAGGAGTATGGGAACGAATATTGTGACGCGAGAATTTTATATATTAGATATTAAAGAAAGGAGAACCTAATTCTGAACATTTTATAAACGTACGAGTATATTCTTCCTAAAGAAGTTGCGTGATCAAATTTTGGACAGTTTTTCTTTTTAAAAATTAGACGTACCTAATTCTTTTATCAACTATTGTTATGCTTGCTACACCAGAAACACGTGAATAAAAAAAATTTCATTCGCGGTTCTCACGGTACCATCAAGATATACCATGGTTCATCATAATCGGATAAGGACCATTGCTAATACAATATTTGTTTTTAATCTTTTAGTATGCACGCTGTCGTAAAATTTACTACACTGCGCTTTCATATCAGACTTGCAAAGAAGGGTTTATTTGTGATGGTATTACATGTGATAAGTCTCCACTTGCAGTTTTGCATAATTTGAGAAATGAGAGGTACCAATAAGACCTGAAAACAGGCTAAAACGCGGAACTTGTCATTAATGTGTTTATTAAAATAAGATTATCTGTTTCAAATGGGTCTACGTGTAAACATCATTATCTAACGCAAATAACGTGCACCTACTTCAGTAAATTAAATTCAGCATCAGATGATTCAAATTCGTTACATAATTATAACATTCTCATTTACGACGATACGTGGCCTTTTTATTAGTAGATACCGATCTCGTGGCCGTGGAAAGTTTACTAGGTCAGACTATAGATTTGTTTTTGTTGATATAAAAGTTTTATTTCACTTAGTTTTTAATGGCTTTAGGACAGATATACTAATATGGATACGGAATATGTGTGTTCGATGACATGTGAATAAAATGGTCCACTGTGAACAAAATGTATATAGCCATCGCTTTACTGCTACATTATATTCTTTGTTGACATTTAAATTCTTTATATCTCTTGAATGGCCAGTTTACTTTTAATAATTTAAAAAGTACTTTACAGGTATTGAAAATGTTTTTAATAAAATAGGGTAAGGAATAATACAGACATATTAATAAATATGGTTTGATTATTGTCGGCGCTTTTATTAACTATTAAAATGTAAAAAAGTAGTTGTTGTGGTATGACTACAGTACTTGGGCATATAGTATCGCAGTTGTTGTTGATATTAATATTTTCTATAATATTAGAGAACATTTTTTTGGTTTTGTCATCAATAGTTACCGCAGTGCCTGCGATGACGATTCACATTACATTAATGCATTTTTATTTGGGATCCCGATTTTTTTGAGAAAGTTATATACCCTAATTCACTTAGTGAAAATGCAGCTTTCTAATGGTGCATACATTTTTGAAATCGGTCCAATCGTTTTTGTGTGAAAACGCTACAATTAAGCAGAAATACTAACATACAAAGACAAAAATGTTTCCTCTTTATAATATTAGTTTTTGAAATACTTGCATATATAATTCCTTATTTTATTCGTTTTCTAATTTTATATAGCTGTATATCAGTAAAACATCAACGGAGGCAATATTTATTCATTAAATTTTGTTGTAAAAATTACGACGCAAAACTGCACGGGTTAAATATTAGCGCGCGACAGCTGGACGGAAAATACAAGATAACCTTTAATTTTAGGAAAATGAGTTTAACAAATAACTTTACTTATATTAGTTATACATTATTTCTTACAAATTATTGCTATACCTTCGCGGTATAACTTGGATGTATCTGATTGAACCAAAACATTTCTCCGTTAAGATTTTAAAATATTTCAATGTTTTAAAACCTTGAATAATAATTGGAATTTAAATTCGTATCATACTATTTTACAAATAAATTGTTACCAAATGAAAAATGTGCAATTTAAATGGAAATCTTAAGACTATTTGAAATGGTAGAAATGTTTTAAATATAATTTGAAAACGGCGGTTCGTTCGCGGTCTACTTATTAAATCACTAGAAAACCTCGCTACGCTTCGTTATGGCCCTTAAAGGAATATCTTTCAGATTTTAATGCAGTATATATATATATATATATATAAGCTTGTAAAATCCAGTTCTTATTGTTATTTGATAATAAAAATTACCTCATGTGATAAATTGAATAACTTACTTAAAACTTAATGAAGATTATTGTTGAAGATTAAGGCGGCTCGTTATCGTCAACGTATTTCTTGACTGGTAATTTCTTATCTTTTTCTAATTACCGACAAAAATGCGAAGAAACAAATAAAAACGATTTCGTTTAATAAGATAGCCTACAGAGACTACTATAAAGCTAAAACTACTTTTATTACTTAAGACAGTATTGCTTTTCTTTTATTAAATAAAAATTTGGGTAAATAAATATATACATACATACGCCTCATTCCCATAGTGGTAGGCAGAGACAACGTCCTTCCACTTGCCACGATCCTTGCATATCTCCTTTGCTTCTTTCATTCTCATTAAACCTTTCATACAAGTTCGTCGGTATAGAGTACTCTCGACCTGGCCCTTATTTAAAATATCCTGGATTTGGTCCAGGAACGTTCGCTTTGGTCTTCCCCGTCCAACTTTCGCATTCACTCTTGACTCATAAATCCTTTTTGTCAGTCTCCTTTCATTCATTCTCTCTACATGCCAAAAATATCGAAGACATTTATCCATGGTGACGCACTACATCCCTGTCGAACACCTCTTTCGACAGCAAACCACTCCGTGTACGCCCCGTTTATTCTGACATAAACACAAGAACACTCATAGAGAGACTTCAATGCTTGAATCAGATTATCGCTCACCCCATACGTAGATAACGTTGACCACAGCTCATTCCTCACCACTCGATCATAGGCTATTAATGTATATCAATGATAAAAACTAAATTCTGCTACCTTTATGGTTCCTGGAACTGATCACTTTTATGGGAAAAGGCTGCCTTTGTATACTAGTCTTAATTTTTGAAGTGACACTTCTTTAACTTTAGTATCACAAAGATGTGCAGCGTTTTTTTACGCTAATTCGTTTGAACGTTCGGTAGTTTTCATATTTACAAATAACATGTGGCATTTTAATTTGCCACTCGTCATTTAATAATTTAATATACTATTATTCATAAAAATATTTCATAAATTCTCTTTTGTAAATTTTAAATTTTAAAAACAAAATTTAATTAATAATTTCTAATATTGACGAAAACATTGTTGGCATTGTTATTTACAATTCGTCATTTGCCATTTCAATAAATTATTTATATTAATTTTCGACAATTTTAATATTTCAATGACATTTAAACTTTTCCTCTCTCTAAGTGTCGGAAATCTAATGTTGTAGATTTTAGATTTGATAAACAAGACTAAAAATCACTTTGCCTAAGAAGTTCCACTTCTGACATATATACTTTGTACGTACGCACTTTTTCTTTATTTATATGAATGAATGAAAACTGTTTTCACCTGGAACCGTTATATACTTTAAATCCATTTAACCGATGTGCAACAAATCTATCGAATTCATCTCGCAAATTAAACTGCCACTAAAAACGGATTTAACCATATACACACGGGATTGGGAACTAAGTGTATGACACTAGGAAACAGCCCGTACTATATATTTCTTTAGATAGATATAGATAGAAACACTTTATTGCTCACAAACACATACAGGAAATACAAAACTGAGAATAAAAACCTAAATTTAAGAACGAGCAAAGGCGGTCTTATTGCTGCAACCAATCTCTTCCAGACAACCTTTGTAAAAGTGGATGCTTATTTAATAAATTAATTAATGGGACAGAACAATGCCAGAAATAAATATTTGTTTAGGTATAATTTGAAACACATTATACTACTACTGATAATAAAATAAAGTAATACAGTATATATATATGAAGTGAGACAGAAAGAAATATAGAGGTTTCACAGCAATTTTGAGCCAAATAGTTATTCTTACAAACGATTTTTGAAAATGGGTAATAACTCTGAGTGACGGACATTATCAGGTAGCCCATTCCATAAATTTATTACCTGGATAGTAAATGAACTCTTGTAATAATTAGTTTTACATAATGGATGTTTTAGTTTATTATTAAATCGGGAGCAAAGGTCAATGGTAAGTTCTAAGATCATCACACTGAAAAGTGAAACGTTCTTTAAGGTAGGAAAGTAAGACGTAAATAGAGAACAGAATAAAGTAAGTAAAGAGAATGAATGTTGCGACATTCTAGCCATTTGAGACGAGAACGATATTCACTAATGTGGTCAAACTTTCTTAATCCGAATATAAATCTAATACACAAATTATGCAGTCTTTCCAATTTGTTTTGTAAATTTACACCAAGATCCAAATAGCTAATGTCTGCATAATCCAGGATAGGTAAGATAATTGATTCAACCAAAGTAATCTTGCTTTTAAGAGGTAGGAGATTTTTCCACCCGATAGTCTAAAAAAATTTTTTACTCGCTGTGGTTGCCAAGTGAAATTACAGTCCATAACTATTCCAACATTTTTGAACGATTCATTACATGGCAACACAGTGCTGTCTAGTAAAACTGGGGATAACTTGGTAAAATCTATTTTGTTAATTTGTTTTGCATTACCTACAATGCGACTTATTGGGATTGATCATTAGGCCAAACGATTTACTCCAGGAACAAATTTTTTTAAGATCCGCATTGATTTTATCAACACCTAATTTCTGAAGCAGGGGCAGAAATGTATATCTGCAAGTCATCAACGTATAAATGTATCCTTTTCCTAAATGGCATATATCTTAATCATATACATTTTTCATGTATATTATAAAGCAGTTAAATCATAACATTCTAGGTTATATTGCCAATTAAACTATACATACATTTAGCATGTTTGCTGTGTAATTTGTACACTAATTGACAGGTGTTATCGCAGTCAAGTCAATAGCCAATTATGCCCGTCGTCCGGTCATATTCACGTAATGAGACTAATTAAAAGCTTATTGATTTACCAGTTCTAGCTTAAAGATATTTTTGGTTCATAGGACCTAATCTGACCCATCTTATTTATTTCAAGCTTGTAGAAAAGCATTGATAGCCCAGGTGTTAGATTCTTTTTGTAAAAAAAGTTGCGAGATCTAATCCTTTACGGATAACATTAATTTAAAGTATTCTCTCTATAATGACTGTGTGTAATTGTTATTTAAAATTTATTGATGAAAACAAGGGAAAACACGTGCAAAATCGAAAAATTAAACTATTACTTTATATTAAGTAAATATAAGAATCATAAATAAATACCGTATAACATTTTTACAAAGGGACGAAGGGAAATAGTGAAAAAATTAAAAATAAAACTATATTATATTATTCTTTTTCCTTTCTTGTTTATTTCTTTTTCCTTTTTTTGATTAAATTTTCATCTATATGTATTACATGTCTAAGTCTATCTAATGTCTAAGTATGTAATGTCATTTCATCTGTATGTATATGTTCACTTAGGATTGATATATGTATAAGTAAATATGTCCTAGTTTATTTTATTTGTATTGTGAATGTTAATATTGTTAGGGTCCTTAATAAAGAAATAAATAAATTAAAAAAATCTAAATTAAATGTAATGTATGTTAATAAACTGCTACTTATATTCTTACTTTGTAGGTGCGATAGCCAAATTTGAATAAAAGTCTAAAGAATAAAAATTTAACGTATTTGATTAAATTTATTTTTAGAAATAAATTTATAGTAAATATAATAAAATAATACGATAAAAGTGGACATGCAATATATTTATAAACGTGTTGGAATTGCCTTTATTGAGCGTATCTCGGAAAATTTTAGACGGAACATTTTCCTTCAAAGGGATTTATCAAAAGACACGACTTGTATACAAACGCTACGTTAAAGAGCTTCTTGCATTTGTAAGTCTGTATCAAGTAAAAGGTGGAATTAAGTTTTAGATAAAACATCTTTCTGAAGAGTTGCACTTGTTTCAAGCACTTTTAAACATATTAAAATGTTTGAGTAGGAAATAAGTTAATACAACTTGCACAATTAGGAACAATAATCACTCGCTCACCACTCTAGAGATCCAAAGTTATTTGCCCGAGTGACTTAAAATTCGGTATACATGTTCACTTTGTTCAGTTCTTTCACTAACAACGGACTACCCCGTTTTCCCACGGGATTGGAGTCACCGCGAGAAATAGACAGTGTAAGCTATGACGGACACGGCCTTACTTAAAAAAATATATGATGTATAGAATATATATATATATATATATAGAAATTATATACATATATATAAAATTCTCGTGTCACAATGTTCTTTCCCATACTCCTCCGAAACGGCTTGATGGATTCTTATGAAAACCTCTAAATATTATGGGTGATGCCACCCAAAATTTGATTTTAATGTTTTGTTTTTATTTTTTTTGTGATACAGCATACAAAACACTAAGGTTCGATATAATGTTATCATGATTAATTGTATAATTATGTCCTACCGATGTCAGTAAAGCCTTGTTAAGAATAAATTGCATACAAAAATACATACAACCCTAAATTTTCACCTTTCTATCACCAACCCTTATTTTTTAATAGCGATAATAGTAATTATATGGCTAAACAACGTTTGCGGGGTCAGCTAGTGTAAATGTAAAAATAATTAAGCTCGTTATATGTATTCAGAAATATTATTTATATACATCCCGTTTTTAATTAATTATATTATAGAAAATAAATAGGAAACGAGATGTCCATGGGGGATTTTACGCGAGAAGACGAAGGATGATTTTTCTCGGCTAGTTTTTTTACGAATATAGTTTTATCTTTTAAAATAGAGTTTCGTGTAAATTAATAAAGTGGTGAGGTGGTTGAAACATAGAGGGACTGGAGTAAGATGTTATAACATTATTATATATAATATATTTAAGTATAAATACATAAAATGCGTGTCACATGTATATATTGTTATTTTTATTTAAGTCAGTTCCAATATCATCGTTATTAGTATTACATAATAATTATATACTGGGTTAGATAGATCCACATATACTGTAATGGCATATATGTGTATATTATTTAACTATATCTACAATATTTGTAATTGTTAAATTGTTTTCAATAAAAAACTATATCTTGTTTTTTTGAACAAGCGTGCTTCGGCATGCCTACAGTTGGTGTGGCGATGCTACCTTTCATTAGGAGAGGCTGGGGTTCGATTCCAGCTTGACAGCAGAAATCCAAAGTTACTGTAGTTGTTTTGGGTGATATTGGTTGTGTTTCAGGCCCGTGATAATCTCGGTTAGAGCAGCGAGCCTCGCATAACGTTGGACGCCTCTTACTCTAGAGTAGTGCTAATTGTGGTTACATTGTGGTTTCTGAAATTTTACTGATTGATGATGATGTGTCGCTATCGGTAGTATTGGAACATTGATCTTGTGGGCTTGCTCACAAGTGAAGTGTTCACCTGATAGGGTGAATCTTTTAGCTTACTATTAAATGTAATAAAAATGTACATTGTAGCACGATATAGTTATAGGGCCGCTGATCGGGCCTTTAGTAACATGACTGCAGACTAGCTTATAGGCAGTGTGGCCTGCAGATCCAACAAATGCTTTTGTTGGATTAAACTCAGCAATTGGAGACTCTGTGTGGGTGTGTGACGCGGCATGTGTGGATCAATGACATATTATGTTATGATACAACGGTCCCACCAAGGTGGTGACGGCATTATACATATAAGAAAGTCGATCACAAGACTTAGAATATGTGAATAATATCATACTACGAAACCCACCGAGATAAGGATACATACATCGATCTAGTCTAACACGGGACTAAAACATGTGTAAAATATCAGATTAGATGCTCCTGAAGTTTTCTAATTAATCTAACAAAATGCATTGGTGATTTATATGTCTGATTTAAAATGACACCGCGCTTTGCGCTTTACAAACATGGCTATTGCCTCATCACAGCATTGGCTGACAATGTATATGGATTTCGATCCTCGTTTGAAATACCTTAGAGACTTGTCTATACATGTTTATGAAATATATCCGGGCTTTAGTCCCAATGACACACCCTTCGATTGATCATTCGCCGCAGGCGCACTATAAACAGGAATACTCTAACTATAGGGAGGGAGCTCAGAGCAAGAGTCGAAGCTCATCGTCGACTGGCGGGTGTGGTGCCAGGTGCCCATATAATAATTATAATATAAATAATATTAGAAGGTGCCAGAGTCACAAAGCGAAAACGTGTCTGCTTTATCACTTTTACAACAATATAGCATTCAATTTAATCTTAATTGCATCATTTTATGTCTTCTTAAAATGTACAGATCCCACTGAAATAATTCAGAAAGAAAACTCGTAACAGGGAAACTAACCCACAATAGTTATGAAACTATGATTTTCTCGATACAATTGTGAGCTTTGTAGTCTTAAGAAATGTATTATTATCAAAGCCTTACGCTATTCCATGACGACAAGAAAACTTGTAAAAACACTCACTCCACGAATCGAAGATTGATCCCACAGCGGTGAAATTTAAATAATGGTGTTTTCTGAGCATAAAATACTATTAGCATAAGAGGTTTCCCGTTCGATCTCAGACGGAATAAATTTAGGTTATAGATACTTTGAAAATATGAGACAAAATATTTTAATCGTATTGGTAAATATTGCAAAGCTTTATTAGTTAAAAGTAAACTTGGGCGCTTGATTAAAATCACAAAGGAGTGAAAACTTTTTCAAAGCGAGGATAATAACACGGAATAAAACCTTTTTGTTCTATATACAAAAATTTATAATTGTATAGAACTAATTCTCAGCCGTTATTCTCGTAACTTCCTCATTGGTCTAGTAGTTAGCATGTTTGACTACAGACATGAGGTCCTGGGGTCGGGCCAATTAAAAAATCAATATTGAATTTTCTATTAAAATTTTCTCAATATTTGCCCGAAGTTGGGAAGTTGGCGGTGTGATTCGTCCCCGTGCCTCGGAGAGCATGTTAAGCCGTCGCGTCGGTCATGCGCCTGATCTCTCTTCGGTCGTGTCGGATTGCCTCACATCGGACTATGAGAGTAAAGGAATAGAGTGCACTTGAGTACTTTGCTCTAAAACCCTCTCTCATATGAATGTGGAGGCTTGTGCCCAGCAGTGGGACGTTAATGGGTTGTTACCTTACCTATTCTCAGTAATATTATATTAAATAACTAATTAAATCTCTCTAAAGAGCGTTACATAGCCAACCGTAACGGCTCAGTCTGATTTAATACACACAATATAATGCAAAGCGCGCCTCAAGAAGTTTACACTTTTAAAATTTTTCTTAAAGTAATTTTAGTTGAGAAAAGCAATGAAGAATTGATGACTGTAAAATGCTGGTAAGATTTACCAGTTCTTTGTCATTTTTATAAAAATGCCAACCAATTTCTTATAAGAAACATATATATTTACACATCCTAACCCTGAAATTTTACCCATAAGTCGTTGACCCGTTACCATCAAGTCTTAATTATTAGCGACAAGGAGGTGTAAGCTTAAAAATTCGTTATTATCTTTAAATATGTGTGACCTTCGAAACCGGTTGCACAAATATTTGTTACTCATACATAACACGTGGCTCTCAGGATATTTTAAAATATGCCAATATGACGGCTTGTTTGCAAAATGAGATTTTGCTATCGTTGAGATTTAGGATTTATGGTATTTTTTTCTATATTTCTCACGATATTAAGTGAAGAAACCTTTTGTCTTGAATCTAATAAAGTGAGTTTTTAATATTTAAAATGGCCACATCTTATACACTATAATTTATTAAAGGTAGGTGAACATAAAAATACAATACTTTATAAACTAAATACATAAACACTTACAGTAACTAAACATTAAATTATTTAATATATTATTATTTCAATTCTCTTCTCATCTGTGGAATAATGAGATTTAAAAAGAACTGTGAAAAGATGAATTCTGAAAAGTATTAAAATTAAACAATTTTGTGTTCGGTTACTTGAAATTTTATAAAGGTTATAATATAAATTAAAAAGTAACTATCTTGAGACGAAATGGACCTAGCAGAAAGAAATGTCGTCAAATTCAGTTGAGTACATTCTGAGTTTATCGCGATCAAACATTGTGTTTCAGATTTTATTTTAAATATGGGCTAACTGAACTGCGCTGCTTAGTATGGCGATTTAAAAATGAGATGGGGGTAGGAAAATGAAAAACACTTTGCGACCCATTCTACAACTTACAAAATATACACAAAAGATTTCACAGAAATCGGTTAAGCTGTTTTGGAGGAGATCCATAACAAACATTGTGACACGAGATTTTTGTATGCATACATAATAATAAATAAATATTTAAAGGCAAATCCCCATATATGTATAAAATTAACTAAAATTTAAAGTAATAATATAAAGAAAACAAAGAAATAATTAACAAAAAATATACTGGTATAACAACTACAATGATATAAGTAAATATATTATTAATATTCTTTGTACAATTAATTGAACGTCCTGTCACTACACTTGTAAATAAAATAATGATCATTATTGGATCTCGCTTGAACGCACTTAGTTTCACCATTACACGTTATTATAACTGCCTCATTGGTCTAGTGGTTAGCATGTTCGACTACAGACACGAGGTCCTGGGTTCGAGTCCCGGGTCGGGCCAATTCAAAAATGGATATTGAGTTTTCTATTAAGATTTTCTCAATATTAGCCCGAAGTTGGGAAGTCGGCTGTGTGATCCACCCCCGTGCCTCGGAGAGCACGTTAAGCCGTCGGTCCTGCGCCTGATCTCTCTCCGGTTGTGTCGAATTACCGTCACATCGGGCTATGAGAGTGAAGGAATAGAGAGTACACTTGTGTACTATGCCTGCCAATCCGCAGTGGAGCAGCGTGGTGGGTCTATGCTCTAAAAACCCTCTCTCATATGAGTGAGGAGGCCTGTGCCCAGCAGTGGGACGTTAATGGGCTGCTACTTACCTTACCTTACGTTATTATACTTTGCATTTTAATTGTAGCTGTATAGAAATACATGCTTATTCAACCATATTTCCTCATTATTAAATAGTAGACTTTGAAAAGTATTCATACCCTAAGCTTTGTCCGTAGTACACTTCATGCTATATTTATTTTTGTAAAGCTTCAGTGTCAGCTTTAAAGGGCAGAAGGAGGGATAGGAGAATACGTCACTTTTAATTATCCATATCACCTCAATCTCACTTGCACGCGTCCCTGGTGACAACTTGGTCGTAGTGGTCGTTGCTAGGCACTGGTAAGCGAGCATTGGCAGGATTACCATGTACTTGAGAACGTAAGGGATCAGAAAAAGCTACGACAGCCTTTATGTAAATCTATGCAGACGAAGTTTTGGGCACCGCCTAGTATCTCTACAGGTCTATCCTAGTCTAGGAACGAGGGCACAGCGTTGAAATTCATGCCTCATTATCCAGGCACGCGAAAAAGACCGTCAATAACGATTTATCGATGATTGTCAAGCTTCCACTTTGTGAAAATGAAATTTACTTCTTCGACGAGTATGTACTTCAATTGTTCGCTTTCCGTATTAAATTCAAGTTGTTTTTAGTAATAATTATTTCCTTTATTTTTGTATTGTACATACTTTACCTTTTCAGCTTGTAATATGCACTGCAACAAAAATCGATAGTTTAAAAATATAAAAAAAAACATTTCGATAAGCACAATACCTGTAGTTATTAAAATATTCCAAGTATTGTGAATTAAAATCTAGGAACTTAGAGGCTTATCTTATCGAACCGTAATAATTGATAACTTACGATTGTGAATCAAGTGTGGCATAAAATATGCATCATCGGTTTCCATAGCCATCGAAGCATTATTTTTCCGAATGGATAATTAATTATCAGTTTCATACATTGTAAAAGCGACCTTCATTTAAAAACTTATGTTTTTTATCAAACTGATTTTACCTTCCTACTAATTGTATTGCACAAATAAAGTTCAATATATTCTTGCTAGGTTTTTTAAAGGCACATCTCTGGACGATGATTGTGATCTAGATTGTGATTAGCATTTGTATTTGAGAATACGGGAAAAGAAAATTACAAGCTTGAAAGTATAATCAGTGTCAAAACAAAAATAAAAATTATATTAATTCAAATAAATATGCTGTTTATAGTTTGATTATTATATATAAATACAGTCATATAAATTATGTAAAATGCTATTATTTTACTGTTCATATAAGACACTTATTAAATATTTTTTTATATTGAGACAATTGTGCTCATTTAATGAGGGCTTTAATATTCTGTCGTGCGCTATTAATGTTCTTATGTCCCAAGTGAATACGTAGAGATTTGCCTAAATAATATTGCATTGTATGCAAAGTTAAGACTATCAAATTGTATGTAATATTTGCATGCTCCACTATTGGTAATGACACATATACATATACGAATACATTGTATGACGAATTTGTCTGGCTAAGAAACGTAATAAATATTTATAGATTCATTTAATGAATAGCATTCGATTACATAATCAAAAAACTATAAAGTTGATATTCAAAATCAAACTCTGTAAATAAAAGTAAACATTTTTAATGTTATACTCTAGTTTTGTCATAACTGGGTGGTAATACTTAAATCAGGCTACATAAACTCGACCTAGTTAATAGCTTATTCACGCTCGTATTAGACTTTATAAAGTAGTGTTTGTTATATTATGATGTATGCAATATGGATGATGATAGAGATGGTAAGTAAATAGCAGACTATTAGCATCCCACTGCTTGGGACAGGCCTATTCACTCATAGGACAGAGGGTTTTCAGAGTATAAACCAACCACGCTTCTCCACTACGGGTTGGTAGGCATAGTAAACAAGTGAACTCTCCATTCCTTCACTCTCATAGTCCGATATGACGGCAGTCCGACATGACCGGGGAGAGATCAGGTGTAGGACCGACGGCCTAATGTGCTCTCCGAGGCACGGAGGTGGAGCACACCGCCACTCTCCCAACTTCGGGCAAATATTAAGAAAATCTTAATAGAAGACTCAATATCATCTTTTAAATTGGACCGACCCGGGACTCGAACCCAGGACCGTCTGTAGCCGAAAAGACCAATGAGGCAGTATTTTTGAAGAGAGATTATAGTAAGTAACGCAAATATTACCATATAATAAGTAAATTACCAATGACACTAGATTAAATTAAACCACTTAAAACCCGTCTATCTATAATTTTAAATTAAATTGTCAAGTAATTCTCAAATCACAATATTATTTAAGAGATTACTTTTTCCATATTTAATACACTTTGAAATAACACCTAATAATTAAATTTATGTCAATAAGCAGAATGAAATGTTTTTTTATTTCTGTTTTTCATAACATTTTCTACAAAGCTTTTGTCTTAATTGGATATTATATATTTGTGTTAATTGGACAGCAATGTTAGATATTTTAGACGTAAATACCGGTTCGGTAATTCGAATCAAATATTGAAACAATGAGTTGCTGTATACCTTCAAATGAACCGAAAACCGAATTAATAGCAATTTGTTTATATGTTCGACTGGTTTATTAATTTGTTGGTACATTCTGAAATAATATAAGGTATATGTTAAATATAGATAATAGATACTGAAATGAAATGTCTATATCTAATTTATGTCGATAGATAGCTATTTTGTTGAAATCAACTATTTCCCAATATAATTGCAAACAAAAAGATAAAGTTTAATACCTGACAAGGAATGAGGACTGCTAAATATTTACTTAATCAACAAATTGCAAATATAATAAATTTATTGGAATAGCAATTCTTAAAACTACACAAACTAATAATACTAAAATAAAATATTAAGCAAACGTACACGTCTTCTATATTCATTAGATACTATAAGATAAGTAAAATTTCTTTAGGCGATAGGTTACCGACTTACGAATTCACAAGGAGAAAAAGTACCACAGCTCAATAATATTTATTAAGGATACACACTAAGCAACTTATATAAATTAACCTGTTTTGTATAAATATGCGTTTACAAGTGACAATAAAAAAGAGTGGTATCTTTAGTATATCTTCTGGAAAATAGACACGTATACAGTTACCCTTAAATGTGTTGTTAATTTTATGTAGTCTACCCGATCAATTATCTGTGTCAATTACTGGTTGACATAATACCACAGTATTATCTCAACTCGGGCAATCGGTAATAAAAGCACCCCTCTCTTTTTAAGTCATAATTTGTATTATTTCTTTCGCTTCTCGGTAACTGCCGTAACAACAAATATGCAAAATTTGCAAATATGCGTAGAGATAAGACCAGACTAAGCATGGGAATTATAGCTTTTGTTCAAAAATTTTAAGTCTGGCGTTATTATAGGTTCAATAACTGATATTTTATTAAATTATTTGTTACTAAAAAATTTATTTTAAGCATGGACTACATATTAGATACAAGATACTCTAATCATAGATTTAGTATATAGAGATATACTAAATATATGATAGACACTGACTATGAAGAAGATGGTCTAATACTTTGCTTTTTCCATTAAGAGGATCAATAAAAGTAAACAAAATAGTCTATACATATCTATCACATTTTATTACTCAAAATTTATAAAAAGTAGTTACATACATATTGGCATAATTACACATAAAAAACGCGTTGTAAAGTTGAAGTTTTTACATTATTTGGTTACTCCATTGTGAAAACATTGACAGTAACGTAATAACCCTCTTTTCCATTGAGGTTATTGTCGTTACTTGTTATTTTATCAGTAAAGTAACAAGTAACGAATAACAGATATGTTAGGTAGTTATCCCATGCTTCGACTAGACAATAGAAAAAAAATCAGTTACAAAGTGACCGTTAGTAACGGTGCGTGTGTGCGAAGTTTTTCTGTGGAATTTTATAAATCGTGAGTGATATTTATGTTTTTGATTATATAAGTGATGTGAATAATAATGAAAACCCTTGAGGTAAGTTTTAATTTTTAAGATATGGGCCTATGAATACAAGACGGACTTTTTGCACTATCTCATAATTTTAACGCAACCAGAGTCTTAATTTAAGAAACATAAGAAACTATTAGCAAACATAAAAATCATAATATTTGATAGTCTTTCACTAACATTTAAGTCCCAAGAGCCACTTCAAAGTCAATTGAACCGCGGGGCAATCGACGCAAAGATGTTTGTGCGGGGGCGTGGCAAACTACTATTATTTTCGTCAATCAAGCGCGGACAAATTACTGGGTTAAAACACGGCCGGACAGTCAAACGGTTACTATGTTGGTTGTAAGGTATGGTTTTATTTTTAATGTTATATGAGGTGCAACAAGTTTTCATTATGTATACTTCGCTTAAATTTTGTCTTAGCGACTTAAATTTAATTTGTTTTCTAAATAAGAAATGGAGAATGTACTAATAACCCAGACGAGTTTAGCATCGCATGGCTATCGGCATTTAGTTGACATAGTAAACTGCTATGGTACGTAGAAATTGGAATACCATAAACTCGATCAATATTGGCGGTATTCCCTGGGCAATATTACGCTCCATAGCAGTTCACAATATTCGTATGCGTTATTAAGGTGACGCTTATTTATGTACCCATTAATCTGTATACATAAAAAGTATGTCAACATAGGTACGTTATGGACTTTGAAAACATCCAACCGATGTATTCTAAATTGTTTCGATTACAAAGGCAAATATGCCTTTAGACCACTGAACTCACACTACACACACTACACAAGTTCTTCAGTAAAAAGTGACTTCTTTCGCAATGTAGATGGTGACTAAGTAAGGATTTTACCCACAAATAACTCTGCATTTGACTCCGCGGGTAACATTTCGTATTTAATAGATACATATTTGGACTTAATTCCAACTGTAAATGAAAGCTCAACTTCTTTGGCGAACTAATTTTTAAGTCTTGTTTAATTTTTTGTATAAATCTACAACTTTAGATTTCTGAGACTTAGAGAGAGGGAAAAGGGAAGATATGTTAGTAATTTAATGAATATAATTGTCAGTAAACCTATTTTAAGTGTCGAAAATTATTATAAATAATTTATTGAAATTTCAAACGACGAATTGTTAAAAAAATGCCACGTGTTTTTTTGTCAATATTAGAAATTAATAATTAAACTTTTAAGGAGTCATGAGTTTCTTGTCGGTTCTTATCGGTATTATCAACTTTTCGAACCAGTAGAAGATTCGTTACCAAACAACAAATTAACGATTCAAGGATGCTTAAACAACCTATTTGAATTATAAATAAATATATGTTGATTTTAAGGAACTACACTAGACTGAGAATTTGTTAAGCAGGTGATTTTTTGATTCCTCCCCAAACACACGTAAACAAAATATATATTAAAATAAATACTTGAATTGAAATGGATACAAAAATAGATAAGTACAAATGACAACTGTCAAAATTATAAACACCATTGAACTGAAATACGACTTGCATATTTCTTTCGCAACGTAGATTCTCACTAAGAACAGTTTTTCACCAAATTCCCATAGGCCGGGTTTTGTAAGCAAAACAATCGCTTACTGTAAGATCTCAGAAACTTTTCTCTTGATTATCTTAAAATTCGCCATGTATATGTCTTTCGCGATAGTGACTACTAAGCACGGCTTTTCCCATATTTAGTATCACCACAGGGAAGATCTATTTTTAAACAAGATTCGTTAATGCTAGATAATCAAATTCGTTATCAGTTAGTGAGAAAAATAAGTCACACAATTACGTCAGAGGTCTGTGAAATATAAATGGTTTCTTACCGCTTTATAGCTTATCGGTACTATTTTTCCGGTATTGCGTTAAGTATGTTATGAGGTTTCGATTAAAACAATAGTTTTTCCTGTATTGTTATAAAACCTTGCGTATTGTTGATAATTTTTGAATTGGTTATTTGTAACACCTATTATTAGATATGACAAGAGCACTTTGATATGCTTTTATCTCATATTATGCGTATTTTTTGGATTATATACGCAGTTTTTTGTAAAGAATTGATTAAAATTTTGAATCAAAGGCAATATAATTTGGTTTTTAATTTTTTTTATTTTTGAGGTAAGTTTTTTTTCACTAGTTCGGTACGCAGCGGTAACGTTAACGAGTACTTGTATTAGGAATGGTTAGGATACTGCTTTTGATTCGAACGTAACATTGATTTATGTTTTTTTTTATATTATAAATTTGAATAAGAAAAACAAATACGGTGTTTGTTTGGACATAAACACTCCCCATAAATTTCTTGGTTATTTTTGAAATCGTTAATTAAATATATTTTATTCATTCAGTTTCATAAAATTAACCAGTGAATTGGTTCTGCTGTTACTATATTATAAAATAGTTTTGAGCGCTATGTCGTCATTTCGGAGAAGTTCGCGAGTAAATAATATTTTATTTTATCAGAATACTTTTATTTCTTACAATGTATAATGTACGGGTATAAAGTGCAACGATAATATTAGTTATCATTATATAAAAAACGTTGCCGTACATAAATTTATGACCTGAAAGCAATTATCTACATTTCAGGATTTTTATATTTATTACAGTTAATTTATTTATGAAGTTTTGATCGCAATTGTGATCAACTATATGTATGCGATAACTCAATAAGCTATTTCATGTTGCGAAAAATTGTCCAGCTATATTTTATAAAGGTTTAAAATCTTCTTTATATGATTCTTCTTTAACGAATTTAAGAAGTCTGTGCTAGACAGCGAAATAAAGCGAGAAACGAGCATTGGGTTCATCTCCAGTGTTACGTGAATTTGTCGCAAACCTTTGCAGATCCAACAGAACTGTTAAAATATTGACGTTTAAAAGAGTTTGGACTCTTGGCAGTTGGATTCCATACCCCCTCAAAGCCCTGACCATTTTTTTTACCCTGCGAATAATTGCAATTTAAATGTTATGCCAGACTTCCACCTACTAAAGCTCATGGGATCGCTGTCATATTACTCTACTGGAATATGCCCTAGCAAAAGCCTAACAACCACCGATTTCGGTTAGGCTGAATTCGGTGGCCAATGGGTCACCCGGCCCCATCCAACTCGCCTCCGATAGAGAGCTGGAATCAGTTCATCATCAGCCAAGCTAACTCAACTGCATGCGGGTTACAGCTGGGCTTTACTACTGTTGACAAGAGGACTACAAAATCATTTAATTTAGTGTCTCAATAATTATTACATGATATTGTTGTAAATTATGTAAAATATATATTTATATTTTATTAAAAGTTATCGTAAAAAAAGGTTGTATGACATTTATAGTAGTTCAAACGTATATCTAAGTACAAAAGTTCTGACTATGATGTAAATTATCAAAATCTGTATAATTTAATGACGAAAATTGTGTTGACCCGTATTATTAAAGTTTTTCTTTAAAATTTACCATAATAGTAAAGGACATCGTACCTTTTGCAATTAATTTGGATACAAAAGAAAATCGCCAGTGAAAATAGATTATGGCACGTAATTAGATATCTTGCCCTTTGATCTGTGATAGTTTAATGATGGAATATCTGAATTAGCGTGGTTATTGTAAATGTAAGCCGCGGGGAAAGGGTGTGAATAGGATTAGCGCCAAATGTATAGTTTGAATAGGCAAATGGAGGACATTCGAAGTAGAATATCAACAGTATGCTGTATCAAATACGTTAAAATAAAGGTGATAGGGGCGATTAATTGTGATATATTGAAACCCCCATATACATTTTGCAAAAGTGAACCATTCTTAAGTAATCGAGTTTTTGGCTTTTTATTCAAAATCAGTTTAAATTGCAGCTTCAAAAGTTAATTACAGAAAAACTATCCATTTAAATCTTTTTTTTTCTTAATTCTGATTATTTGTCAACATTTTTCGATCTACGTATAAAAATGCGAATCTAAGAACGATACAATTAATTATAATATATTTGAAATTACTTTTCATTGAAATGTCTTAAAAATAAATAAAAAAACCCTTATGTATCTTAGCTTGCAGATTATTTTAAAAACAGCCGTTTTCTTAGCTCTCCAACAATGCATAAAACTAGAAACTTATATCAAAGAACCTTTAAAACAAACATTCATAAAGAAAGGAGGTGTAAATTCATATTCGAATTAACTGAAGTTAGTTATTTTAGAAATGATTATAAAACAATACCAAATGTAAAAAAAACAAACATATAATACTAGTAACTTATCAAACTCACCGCATAAATTTAACTACTCAATAAATCCTGCCAGGATTCTTCTGCCTGGGTCTGCAGGGGTGCCAGGGTCTGGACTCTTCTGCCACAGGGGTAACTTCCACCCTTAAAAGAAAGCTCCAGCATTTTTATATGTTAAAGGTTTTTTTTTGCTGGGAAATGCTTTTAGGCACGAACTCCGATGTACAGGTCAGGAGTGTGGGACTCGGCGAGGGAGGAGACCTCGCAATACTCACTAAAACCCAGCGGAACCATCTTCATCCGTATGTGAGGCACCAGGTGTTCAACTTTCGCATTCGCCCCTGGTATCTCAGATGAGTCCAACTGGGGATTCGAAGAGGCGGAAGGAGGCGCGCAGACACGCGCCGCCTAGTACCCTGCCTCCTTCGGCGGTGAGGGGGAGCATCCGCTGCATTCTCCCTCTCTCGCTTATGGGCTTCCTTAAGTGAGATTACGGACTCACAGAAGTAGGATACTCCGGCCCACATCCTATCGTTGGAGAGCATCGCACCTATAATGCTTCCTAGCGAGAGATCACCGCCAATCAGCGCCACCAGGAGGTGACGTTGAGGTCCCCACGCTGCACAATCTGCCACAGTGTGATGCGTTGAGTCGACAGCTGCACCACACTGTTGGCAAGCGGGTGACTCCACCCGGCTAATTCGATGCAGGAACTTTCCGAAGCATCCATGCCCGGTCAGAACCTGCACCAATCTATATGTTAAAGTGCTGAAGTTAATAAAAAACTATTTTTATTTTATTATATATTAAATCCAAATCAAGTTTGATTAGATAGAATAATATATATTTTATTTTATTTAGTTTCTAAATAACATCCTTTCAGATTATTAGATACACGCTTACATTCATAATCTAATCAATATACAAATTTTACCTTATAACGAATATTCGTCGTAAAATAAAATTTATCAAACTCATATATTTTTAAATTCGTTGCATCATTTACGTAGAAAGTCCGATATAAGTCTATTTAAAAATACTCTACAGGTATTGAAAGAATTTTTTACATCGCCCCAGAAATTTTTTGATTTTTCAGATTTGCATTTTAAAATTTGTTATATGTTTTTGATAATTTAAAAAGTATTTAACAGGTATTGAAACGGTCATTAATACAATAGGATAAAGATTAATACAGAGGTACGTATAATATGGTTTAATTATTGTCGGCACGTTTATTAACTTTTAAAATGCAAAAAAGTAGTTATAATGGCATTGCTACAGTAGTTGGACAAACGGTTTATACATATTAATACGTTCTATAATATAGTAGAACATTTTTTGTTCTATCTTCAATAATTTCCGCAGCGCACGGGACAACAGATTTTTTGTTTCACACCTTGGTTTACATTAATGCATTTTTCTTAGGGATCCCTACTTTTTTGAGAAAGTGATATAGACTATGTCGCTCAGTGAAAATTCAGCTTTCTAACAGTGAAAAAATTTTTGAAATCGGTCTAAACGTACATATAACCATACATACTTACATACAAAAACACATCTTTATAATATTATTTTCAATTACATCATATTTTGAGGTTTACAAAAGAGATTTCACGTATACATAAATTATTAATTAAAATTAAATTAAGAACTTCCAATAAATATAAAAATTATAAATACATTATTATTACGCACACTCATAAATTAAATGAAGTGAAATTGAAATTAAAATTAAAGTTAACCTAAACCTACGTATACTTGAATACGGTTTATAATAATAAAATATAATAAAGACAATTCAAATACCTCTGCGCCGTCCGGTGCGGGGTCGCCACTCCAGCACCTTTGGCCCCCAACGTCCATCGGTCCTTCGGACTATGTGCCCCGNCGACATAAAGAGGGTCGCCGGTAGCCGCTGGAGCCAGGCGGCGCAAGATCGGGCCTTGTGGACGTCATTACGTGAGACCTATGTCCAGCAGTGGACGTCCATCGGTTGAAGCGACGACGACGACGACGACGACATACCTCTGGATTAACATTTTCTAAAACATATCTCTATTTTTATTAAATTACTACTCTTACCTGACAATCTCACTGAAATAGGATTTTATTCACCTATACAAGTTCAAATATTTATTTAAAACTTGTAACAGGTGACACTTTTTTGCATATATTAATTAAGTAGTTAAAAATATTTAGCGACATTGACTTTGATGAAATATTTTGTAAAGTGTGTTTAAATGGATTTAAGAATGGGGTATATCATCAATTCGATACGATAAATAACGGATTTCCCATGTCTCTGTGGTCGGGGACTACGATGATGACATTATATGGAGTGTCGCGAACAGGTTGTATTATATAAATAAATAACAACCTTACATTTTCTACTACCCACTGAAAATATAACTGTCAAAGGAATTATGCAAAACTACGACTAGTTTTAAACTCATTCGGTCTACTGTAATGAACTAGTTATGTAACGGGGCCGCGACGGGAACTGAACAATTGTAATAGAAGTTTACAATCATAAGAAATGTAATGGTTGTATTTAGCACAAGAGATTCGTACGTAAAAATCATGGTGTTGGCCTCGATTATGTCTACGATTCCTCGTTATAACGCTATATTCTGGGCACCTTGCCAAAATATCAGCCAAGCATTAAGAATTTCCAGAAGCGAGTTACTACGGATTTGTGAATATGATGTTGTATAAGAACGTGCTTGTATAATGAGTTAAGAACAAATTTCTCAGTTTACGCTTGCTATAGAATATTCTAATTTGGTGGAGTTATAAATTTAAATAGCAATATATTTGAAAAGATTATGTGCTAATATTTTTGAGATATTCAACTTTAATTTTAAGGATTCGACAAAATTTAAAGCTAAAAATCAATATTTATTTTCATATAAATTTTAAAATCGGGTTTAACAATTTTAACCGTTTTGGCATTTTTAATTGCAGAAAAAATAAGTATTCTCCAGACAAGTATATATTAAAATAGAGATCGTTAATAATTATATCGAAAGAATTGCCAAAGCTCATCAACAAAGACTTCCCCATCACGAGAATCCCAAAGCTGCTAAACTTCTGGATATCACACGGAGAAAGAGAAGTCTTAAAAGAACAAAACCTTTTGAGTTAGTGAAAGTGCAGTGACACAATATAGTGTCATAAGGTGCTTTTAAGCAAGAGCTCAGGAACAGTGTGAGCCAATAAACATTATAATGAGTGAACTAAGCGTAGTCGTTTGACTCTATACTTGAATAATACAAGCACGTATTAAGTAGAATAGGCCAAAATATTATCAATACATACTTAAATATAACGCAATACTTTTAAATTACGTTATTGCTCACCATACTTCAAAGGCGCCCTACAATTTTAATCTTCAAATTGATTTGAGAGAAAATTCTTTAAAATATACAGTAAACAATTTTATTCCTTTAATTACTGAAACGTTTTAGTCAAACAGTATTTCAGACTATTTGTATTGACTTACCTTTGAAACACTTGCATTCAAAAGCGAAGTATTAGAGCGGAAGAGGTTAAATTATCTGTTTGAATTTCGTGAGCTTAGTGCACTGCTCCGGACTATTACGCTCAACTTTTGCTAATAAAAGTTGAAATCAGTATTTAAAGGTGTTTCATGTAGTATAGAATGAAATAGTAACCAATTTATAACTTATTAACTAATGATGTATGCACGATATCCTTACATTTTAGTAATCACTTTATTTCTACAAGGTAAGCAGCAGCCCATTAACGTCCCACTGGGCTTAGGCCACCTCACTTATAGGAGAGAGACAGTTTTTAGAGCATAGAATCACTTAGCTGTTCTACTGCGAGTTTGCAGGCGTAGTGTACAAATGTATGCACGTACTAACACAAGTTCACACTCTGTTCTTTCAGTCTCATAGTCCGATCAGGCTTCATGTGCTCTTCGAGGCACGGAGGTAAAACTAAACCAACTTCCCTAATTCGTGTAATTATTGCGAAAATCTTAATAGAAAACTCAATATCAATTTTTGAGTTCACCTGACCCGGGATTCGAACCCAGGACCTCAAGTCTGTAGCCGAGCATGCCTAACCACTAGATCAATTAGGCAATTCATTTCTACAAATCGTTATCTAGATGTCTAAAACACAAAAAAATAAATCTATCTATGTTATATATAGAATTTGAAACCATCTATGTGTCCAAAAACGGTTCCACTAGAAAGGCAAGGTTTCAGACTTGAAGATGGTATTAGACGACTAAAGTAAAAATTTTTGGTAAACCTTCGCAGTGTAGACCATAGCCAAGCACGGCTTTCACCATGTTCCTACGGAATATATAACACTGAGCTCCCTCTGTTCACTAGTCAAAATCACCCACATTATGTTGAGAGCGTCATCTGCTAATCAGTAAATTGTAAAAAGGTAAGTAGCAGCCCATTAACGTCCCACTGCTGGGCACAGGCTTTCTCACTCATAGTAGAGAGGGTTTTCTATTTTAATCAGTACTAAATTATAATATATCTTAAATTTATCGCTGTGTCCTAACATATTTAATCGGAAGTTACGTCGTGATTACAACCAATATAACTGTGTGATAATATCGACAAAATATATAAATTCGCCTTTGTGGTATATACTCGTTAAAGCATTTTCGACAAAAATATCGCTATTGTAATTGTGTGAATTTTATGTTTTTTAAAACACGCGCGTCTGGCCATTTCGCGATCTGGTTTTGCGATCCCTTCTTTTAATTCCCCACCCGAGACTCCATTGCTTCACCTACCACAAGAACATTGTCCAGTATCTGTGTATCATTACCACGAGACGGAGAGTATCGTAACGTTTCCTTTCCTTAATCTCCTTTATACTGAAGCATCCGTATTGCTGTTTCAAAAATTGTCCGTAAAACCAGTGAAGCTGAACATATCATAGATCTTTTCAAGGTAATGACAAACTGATAATGTATTTCGTTAATTAACTTATTGTCAAAATTATTCTTGTTTACTTAAAAAACGATGATTTTATTTATCATATTATGTAATAAACTTTTGTAATTTAATCTATATCACGAACGCTTTGCGAAAGTATTTTTTTAATAATGTTAACATGATTTTCAAATGAAATTAACTAAAGCTTCTTAAGTTGTTAAGTATTGTAACATAGCGAATTAGTATACATGCAATTTATAATTCAATTTCCGTTGATTACGTTGATTTTGTTCGGTGAAACGTTTTCGTATCCTCAAATTGTGAAACGGTTGGTTTTGTTCCGGTTTATTCTGACATCCTTTTTTTGTAGGTCCAAAAGAGTATTTCATAATAACCTAGTGACATAACTTTACATAATTGTTTGCAAATAGTAATAATATACATATTAACACATTGCGAGATACATCTTAACATTTTAACATAAAAATACAAATTATTTGAAATGTGAGACGCGTATGTAATGTTTAATATTTAATGATTTATGTAATTTTTCGATGTACACAGTATCGGTTTTGAACTTCGTCTAGCGTGTATGTGTAAAGCAGTGTCTATTTAAATTAATTGTAGAAATAGCTGCAATATCATCAAGAAATTTTCAATACCTAGTACATTAAAGGTATGCTCAATACTATAAAGCAGTAGCATATTTATGGATGGAATTGCTAAATTATTTCCTAGCAAGTGCGGTGAAAATAACATGCACTATTTCGCATTGAAAGTGTTACGTGCAGTCAATACACTTGAATATATACAATATCTTATCCATGTTGTGATTAACCGATATATTACGAGATTTCCGATTGTTCAAATTTTTTGTTCAGTTTAGTTCACTGAAAATTTTGGCCACTACAAAACTATCAGCCAATGTGATGTCGCAGTGGTTAAAATAAAGTTACATAATTCGACCTATTTTGTGAAATTTTGCAAGGTTTTTTTATTATGTTATTGACCTTCTATTGCGATTCTCTTAGTACGGTACGTAACACCTATTTCGGTGGGCTACAACGTCTGTTGTTATGGTGGAATATTAGCTCTGTGAATTCAGGTCGACTCACGTACATACATACGTCATTTTTGCAACTTCAATATGAGCTATCGTTAAATCTGAATTCGGCTATGTCCTTAACTAAAATTCGGGATTGTATGGTTAATGAACTAAGCCGGTGACATTATATTTTGGTGTGCTTGTGTTGTGTATAATACAATAATGCGTTTTTGACGCTACCGGCTTTCCCAGTGAAACCAGTTCCGAATGTGTTAGTGTGCGAATTCTTGCATTATACAAGTTACACCTAGTATTCTTTACATAATCGGCTGGTTTGCGTCTTGTGGCCATTTCTTGCGCAAGCTAACGGTTCTTTGATGCTTGACGTATTTTATTAATACCTATTTATTAAATGTCCGCGATTTCAGTCGCGATCAGAGGCTACAATTATAGTCATTGGTTTATATATTACGTAAAGACAACACCAGAGCGCCGACGAATGTCACTGCATTTCATCTTAAAATTCACATTTGGCGCTATTAAGCACTGAAAATAAGAATATAAAAGATATATCAAAATATATTTAAAATATATATTGAATTGATCAGAAATGAAATAATATACTCTTATGTACGTACGACTTTCGTTAATAATAAAATTTAGACGGACGGACATTTATCGCGTATGTAACAAATGTTATATATAACATGTATTTTCCTATAGAGATGACCATAGATACTATAAAGTTTTCTTAATATCGGGATATAATTCATAACGTTTAGCATAATATAATTTTTTTAATAAGTGAACTGTAAATAAAAACTGCCTCATTGGTCTAGTGGTTAGAATGTTCGACTACAGACATAAGGTCCTGGGTTCAAGTCCCGGGTTGGGCCAATTTAAATATCAATATTGAGTTTTCTATTAAGATTTTCTCAATATTTGCCCGAAGTTGGAAAGTTGGCGGTGTGATCCATCCCCGTGCCTCGGAGAGCACGTTAAGCCGTCGGTCCTAAGCTTGATCTCTCTCCGTTCGTGTCGGATTCTCCCGTCACATCGGAGTGAGAGTAAAGGAATAGAAAGTGCACTTGTGTACTATGCCTGCCAATCCGCCCTGGAGCAGCGTGGTGGGTCTATGCTCTAAAAACCCTAGCTCCTCGGAGTAAGGAGGCCTGTGCCCAGCAGTGGGACGTTAATGTGCTGCTACCTACTTACTTACTTTAAATAAAAATATTTTGACCATATAAGGTTTAAAAATGTATAAAGTCATTGTTTCATCAAAAGATCGAATTTTAATTTCTTGATTTAAAATGATATGCCTTTATCTCTCCACCCCTTTTTACCTCTTCAAACATGGGCGCTAAAAAGGTGACAGGAAAGTGTTTTCGAGATATTCTAAATATCGTACTTGATTTGGAATATACATATATTTATAACTACTAATAATCTTAAGCGAAGAGAAAATAATATTATCGATGTTTTTATAACAACCCATTATTACGGAATTATTATGGTAGTTTATAAGATGAAATTGATGCGTTAAACCTTGATCATCTTAATTAATTAATAAACAAGCAAGTAAGCAAATTGTTTCTTAAAATTTTCAATTCTACGGCAGTAATCCTTCATAATTGGTAAATTCCCCACGTAATATAATGTCGCAGTTGGCGTTTTAATTCAATTAATGCAAACATATTTCACTATAACGTTTTCATAAAATACTCGATTCTCCCAACATAATAATTGCGACAGTTATTGTCGAGGAGATACGAATTTTTTAATTAGTTTGCTTATTGCAATGGCGATTCCAATGAAATCCAAACCTATTTATTTGGTTATATGTAATATTACTGTCAATATTTTACACAGACAATTTATAATTTAATTATTAGTGGCGCGATGTATCCTTGCTTAATATCCTGTCTTCTACGAGGGAGGCGGCCTATGCCAAGTAGCGGATTCTTATTTGTTTGGTACCACTTTCGAAAATAGACAACTTTCTGTCCATTTCTCTAATTAAAAGATTTCATACGAAAGAAGATTTATCTCAACGGAGGCTGCGCTCGATTGCGGGTTAGCAAGCTACTCATATAACAGGCTATACAAAAGTGAAAGTCTATATTAAAATAAAAGTTAGGTTGTTTACAGAACTTAAAACTGATATCCTGTGACATATTTATTGTGTTCCTGTGACACGCCTCCTTGCTGTTTTTGAACGCGAATCAGGTTTCTGGCTACTTGCACTTTCTTCTGCATCCGTAGGCACCTTGTTAGACAAGATGAGGTTATCTATATCTACGTGTCTGCGTCTGGGTGTGAAAACAACAGAGCCCCATCCATTGTAAACGTGGTGAGTGGGTGAATCAACTCGGTCACCACGGTCTGTCTTGTCCTTGTAGCGCTGGTCAACCCCCGAGACACTGTAATCAACGACATCAGCAGAAGGACCTTTGTCACCATTAACGTGCTCGCTAATCTCGAGCCGAATGGAATTGCGCGTGATGATGGTAAGACACCTGATGGTATGTCGTTGATGTTTTGGAAAAAAGGAAGGTCGTTGATGTGGGATGCTGCTTGTGTTGATACGCTCGCACCATCACACATTGACGCTACCTCCAAATCAGCCGGAGCGGGGGCATCATTAGCTGAAAACGCCAAGAGGGGCAAATATGAGAGCCTTGCATTAGAATATTATCCATGACCCTAAGGCCGGGTACTTTGGACAACGTATAAGTATCGCTGTCCAAAGAGGTAACACTGCCAGCCTTATGGATACCCATCCATTTGCCTCTGATGGCGCGTTTTAATTACTTTTATTTTTCTTTTTACTTATGTTAATGTTAGGTTTAAATATAAATGTTAAAACAGTATATTTATTTATTAAAAAAGCGTCCAAATTATGCGTAGGTTGCCTCAAATCTCTAAATGAACAGTGTCTTAACACATGTACATAAAATATTTTTTCTACCTATATCTGCTATAGATTTTGAAATCAATAAACCGATGTGCCCCGAAACGGTTTAATTAGAAAGGCAATGGATGGTTTTAAATTATTATCTGATAATGTTAAAGTAATAAAGGTAAATATTTAATGCGACTTATTAGCTCAAAATAAACTTGACAAAAATATTCTTAGCTTAAAGTAAAATATAAACATTTCTAAGACTTTTTTATATTTTAGCGTTGCTGTATATAACTCGTTCCGGAAGAAGTATGCCATAATACAAATCCTTATGGGAATTCCAATATACTGCAAAATTTACCAGTATAAATATGGATTTTTTTACTCTACAATCTCATAAGTTTGAATCCTACATTTGTTTGTTTGATTGCGGTATAGTTTAGTCAAGGATATCTCAACATAAAATTCTGCATTTCAAACTTCTAGTAGTTGCCGCTCCGTACATTATAAGGATATATGCATACACAAACACACACACGCAATACCACATATGCATATATGCGATCAACATCTCTTATAAAGTTATATAATTGACCTACTTTCCAGTTATTTATGGACTTAATAATGAGGATAAATAAATTCGTAGGTAAAAACAGAGTTACATTGTATATAATTGAATAATGTACGAAAGTTATTAAATTTATTGAAACCTATTGTTATCAGCTTTACAAGATTAGACTATTTGCAATGAAACCTTACGTTCTTTATTAAAAGTGGAAAAACATTTTAAATGAGATTATTATGCTTTGTTTATGGAGCACGGATTATTATGTTACGGACACGTTTGGATTGGAATTATAACTATTACATAGAAATCTATGTTAACCTTTTAGACGATTTTTATTACATGTTTAAAACAGTATACATATAGGATCAGCTAACTACTAGACTAAAGATCAAATGATATTTTTGTATAAAACCTACGATATCAACGACGAAGGAGATAAAAAAAAACTAAGGGTTTCTCCGACAAATATAAATAGCCTGATACGGGGTTCAATGTATTGTTTTATGTAAATGAATTTACTGTTATGTGATATTTAGTTGATATCAAAATATGCAGAAAGGTGCGTTTTCAAAAGTTTCTTTAATAAAAACCATTTTATAACGGATCCTAAAATAAAACATCGAACTGTAAGGCGAAAACATAATAAGGTCCAAAATTAGGTTGTATGTGAGCTCGTCAGTATTATAACACCTTTCTACACGTCACATAAATCTAATCAATGATGATTGAGTTCAAATTCCCTTCACTAAACCTCTTTATGAGCCAAAGCGAGCCCGAACATGCAATATTGGATTTCCGAGGTGCTGTAAGCTCCACAATTCCAAACGTGTTGCATTTATCAGCTACGAAGCCAGTTATGTGCTCCCAGGAATATGGAGGTAGTCAATTTTCGTTGGTTCGTCGGTAATAAGATTTTTATTTACTATAAAAATAAAATAAAATTGGCTCAATTGATAAGTCACGTTCTTTTATCGTATTATGAGATTGATATAACAGTGTTTCTTTGTATGTGTGTAGGGCATATAATAATGCACGAATACCCCTGTAGTGTTTGTTCACTGTCATAGTTCTATAAGACCAAGTTTTACACGACCAGACACGGATTTCAGATCATGTTCTAGTAACATGATTTGTAGTTTAAATAATTGTAAAGAAATTACGGTATATTTAAAAATGCCTATCGACAGACCGTACCGATGCGTTGTGCTAAATTAAAATATAGGCAGGCTTTCAATCAATGTTATACTCGTATGTTGCTTCACCATAGCTGTTGAATTTATTCATGGATAACTGTTTGACAAATTTAAAAGAAAGTATGTACGGGTTAAGAATGGTGTATGTATGTAATGAATTACTCATCAAATGTTTACTCTGCGCTGATGATTAGGTAATATTTTCATCATCTGCAAATGAGCTACAGGAGATGGTAAATATTATGTATGAAGCTTTGAAAAGGAAAGGAATGAAGGTGAAGATAAACAAAACGAAAGTTACGCTTTTTGAAAGAGATGAATCTATGATGAATGCCAATATTTTGATAAAAGCGGAAAGAGTGGAAGAGGTGAAAGAATTTGTTTACTTGGGATCTAAATTGACAAAAGATGGAACATGTGAAAGTGATATTGAAAGGAGAGTGAATGCAGGGAGTACGGTAAATGGTGCACTGCACGTCTTTATGAATAGCCAGATGGTATCCCAAAGGGCCAGACTGGCTGTGCATGCTGGAGTGTTGGTGCCAACACTTATGTATGGTAGAGATAGTTTGGTATGGCAAAAGAATCACAAAAGTAAAAATGCGGTAGAGATGAGACCTTTGAGAAGTAGGAGTGAAAGTGACAAAGTAAGAAATAGTAGGATAAGAGAACGTTGTGGTACAAAAGAGGATGTAGTGGACGATGAATGAAATTTAGTGGTGGATGAATGAAAGGAGACTGACAAAAAGATTTATGAGTCATGAACGAATGGGAAAGTTGGAAGGGGAAGACCAAAGCGAACGTTTCTGGACTAAATCCAGGACATTTTAAATAAGGGCCAGGTCTAGAGTACCATAAACCGACGAACTTGTATGAAAGGTTTAATGAAAATAAAAGAGGTGAAGTAGATATGCAAAGATCGTGGCAAGTAGAAGGACGTGGTCTCTGCATATCCCTATGGAAATGAGGCGTGACGCTATGTATGTATTTATGTATTTGGGATAAGTGTAGTATACCGAATGGTTGATAAATATTTGCTAATAATAGTACCTCATAATGACCACGAAGATAAGAATTTCTGATTTGAAAGCTTGGACCAAATAGATTTTAATATATGAACACATTATTTATTGCACGTTGTTCCCTTTATGATAAAACTCTTCACAAAAGCGGCTATAATGTATAATTGTCGGATAAATGTATTCCGACTAATAAGTTTCCATAATAGTAATTTAAACTAACTACATCTTAGACATATTATCTATTTTCCTTTTTTGTATCTTGTTCTTTGATTATAAAGTACCGTGCCAAACGCCATATTTTGTTATTAACTGTAACTGAACATCATTCTATACGCAGTTTAGCTCAAATTTCTTTCTATATAATAGTGATATGATTGGCTCAGTTTCCGTTATATCCAATAAGCTTAAATCCCAGCCGGCTATTGTGACTTTAATAGGCATCTAGAAGAATAAACCGCTTATTCTCTATAAAATCCTCAGATTCTTGTCTCTTTATTGAATATCGGTTTTATTGGAACTGGATTATTCCCTGAGCGAATAGACATTTCAATTAAAAAGTAAACTGAATCGGCGTCAAGAAAATAAGCATGCGCCTTATTATAACAGGGTTATAAATTTTCTTCCATTTAACTATTTTGTTGTGTTTTGTTCTATGAACATAATCAATAGGTAATTGAAATGAGTAGGTAGGTAGGAATCAATAGGTAATACAAAATCCTTCGTATAATAATCGGGCAAATAAAGTTACCAGCAAATTAAAAAAGGTCCAGAAATGTGCTCATACGACACTGTAAATAGATTTTAAAGAGAAGTTGCACATTGCAACTTGCATACTATCATAAGCCGTTAATTCGCTAGTGATAAAGTTCTATTAATCCTACGAGTGTTCATAATTCCTTGACCGGAAATAATTTGATAATAAGTCCAGTTATTTCTCCTATTTAAATGTTAATTACTTAATATATATCAATTTACATATCATTTATTTTTTAATCTCTATTATTTACAGATGTGGCTGACAGCACTCGTGATTGCATCAATAATTGGGCTTTTCTTGTATCTAGACACCGTAAAGCCCAAGAACTTTCCACCTGGTCCCAAATGGTTACCAATTGTAGGCAGTGCCGTGGAGGTAAACAAGATGCGAGAAAAAACTGGGTATTTGTACAAAAGCATTATGGCGTTGGCAAGTATTTATTGTGATAATGGGCCATTGATTGGCCTCAAAATCGGAAAAGACCGAATAGTCATGGTAAATACAGTAGAAGCCAACAAAGAAATGCTTCATAACGAAGACATAGATGGAAGACCAAAGGGTATCTTTTATCAAACAAGAACTTGGGGTAAACGACGAGGAATTCTACTTACAGATGGTGAATTATGGAAAGAGCAAAGAAGGTTTCTAATAAAACATTTAAGAGAATTCGGTTTTGGTAGAAATGGTATGAAAGAAATAGCATTTGCTGAAGCAGGACATATGGTTAACGACGTCATTGAAATGATGAATAATAACAAGAGTGTAGTTGTACCAATGCACAATTTTTTTAGCACTTATATCCTTAACACTCTATGGACGATGATGGCTGGCATACGGTATGACCCAAGTCATCCTGAGATGATATTGCTGCAGAATATCTTATTTGAACTATTTGCAGCGATAGATATGGTTGGCTGTGTATTCAGTCATTTCCCAATTCTAAGCTTACTCGCACCAAAGTCATCAGGTTATACAGATTTTGTTAGAACTCATAAAAGAATATGGAAGTTTCTTCGCGACGAGATTACTAAGCATAAATTGCGATTTGATTCCAACACAGAAGACAGAGATTTTATGGATGCTTACATAAGAATTTTAAATGAACATGGTGAAGTGAACACCTATTCTGAAGGACAACTGGTTGCAATCTGTATGGACATGTTCATGGCTGGAACAGAGACGACAAATAAAAGTATGAGCTTTTGTTTTAGTTACTTGGTACGAGAGCCAGAAGTGCAGAAAAAAGCTCAAGAAGAAATTGATAAAGTCATCGGCAAAAATCGGATGCCGTGTCTTGATGATCGTCCGAAGTAAGGCTTTCAATTTTATATTTCTTACGCAGCATTTTATTTGAATTATACTTATTTAATTTCTTTTGCAGTATGCCCTACAATGATGCAATTGTACATGAGAGTATTCGACATTTTATGGGCAGAACGTTCGGTGTGCCTCACAGGGCTTTAAGGAACACAATACTCTGTGGATATAAAATACCAAAAGTAAGTTAAGTAATTCTCTGTTTAAACGTTATGAGAATTAAATTCATGTAATTTATTTTAACCATTGAGATTTTCGATGAAAGATATTATTAAGAGGACTTACAAGAGAAAGAATATTATATATATCCTGCTTTTTTGTAATTAAGCATCTTGTGAACTCCTACTTCTGTATGAATCCACTTAAAGGATATCAAAAGTATGATTATTTATTTGACTTTATTGCAAACATACATTTATATTAATCTAAAAAAAAAACATTTAGCAATTGGCGTCCAAAGACGGTCGTAAAGCTTACAACATTTGGCGACAGCAGTTATTTAAAAAGAAAAGTGGGATGGTGCAAATTAAGATATTTGTGAAAAGATAACGGGGCATTAAAAGGAAATATATTTCAGATATTATAAACTTACATATACGAGTATATCTGTATAATATTGTATTTACAATATAAGTACATGTACTAAAAGTGCAAGAAAGTAATAGTGAAATAAAATTACTATGATATTGTAATGATGATGGTAAAAATACAACTTCAAAATACCCGACTGAGTTTGTTTGTGGCTTTTCCCCAGAACTGGACGCGAAGGACCTCGTAACTTTAGATTTTAAGTCGTTCTTTAATACCATCCTCAGTCGTACATTAGAATTGGTGTGTGGAAAAAAAATAATACGTGACGATTTAAAAATGCTGTAATAGGCCTACTTGAATAAAGATATTTTGAGTTTGAATTATTATCAATATTTCAATTTCTTTACATATAAAATACTGGCTTCACTATGATTCTGTCTTCTATAACTCACATGACTTTTTTTCGCTTGGAAATGCTTTTAGGCACGAACCCTGAGCTATTGGTCAGGAGTGTGGAACACGGCGAGACGGAAAACCTCGCAATGCCCATTAAAACTCGACAGAACCCTGCTCATTCATAAGTGAGGCACCAGGCGTTCAACTTTCGCACTCGTCTCTGGTACCTCAGATGAGTCCAACTGAGGATTCAAGGGGGCGGGAGGAGGTGCGCAAACACACGCCGCTTAGTATCCGGCCTCCTTCGGCGATGAGGGGGAACGTCCGCTGCATTCTCCCACTCTCGCTCATGGGCCTCCATAAGCAAGACTACGGTCTCGCAGAAGAAGGATACTCCTGCCCACATCCTCATTCCATACTCTTATTGAAGAGCGTCGTAGTTATAGTGCTCCACAGCGAGAGATCGCCGCCGATCATCGCTGGAGGAGGATCACCAGGCGGTGACGCTGAGGTCCCCAGGCTGCAAAATTTGCCACAGTGTTTTGCGTTGAGTCGATAGCTGCACTATACTGTTGGCAAGTGGGAGACTTTTCCCGATCCATTCGATGCAGGAACTTTCCGAAGCATCCATGCTCGGTCAGAATAATTCACATGCCTCGGAAAAATTTGGATAAACGGTGTTCTATGGAACTGTTATATGTTTGTCAGTGTTAGAAACAATCAAGCCATTAGGGATACTGTCGAACAAATAGAACGGCTATAAATTTTTAAAATTGTTACGTTGTTATTACACGCTCGTAGTTCCCCGGTTAAGCCAGCTAGCTTATAAGCTGTAGTCAGTGACAGTGCTGCTAAACTCGATCAATGTCATTAATTTATTATATTCAATAAACATATACAATTTCATAAAATTTACAGTAAATATGTATCTAGCACATTGGTATCATATTCAAAAATGCTTTCCTAGCACTTTTGAATCGTCAAATATAGTTTTCTCCATATACTATATCCAATGTACGATTGATATTAAGGAACGACTTAGAATCAAAAGTTACAAGGGTTCTTTCACTCCCTGTTCTGAGAAGACCTACAACAGACTCAATCGGATTTCCTTTTCTTTCATTATCATGATAATATCGTTTATAATTTAAGTTATTTCAATTAGAGAAGTTCATGTACACCCACGCTTTTTTATTAAGTGGCATTTTTAAAATATCTTCTGGAAGTTTGGTGTAAAAACGTATAAAGTTACTATGGAATGTATGGTCAATTTTATTCTTACAGCCCTCTAGAATTTATTACTATTTTATTTTTATTGAAGTGAAACTTCTTTAGGCGCATGAGGGTAGAATTTTTACAGATGTAACGTATGGTTAGCGTGACGAAGATGCACAGCGTTTTTAATGCTAATTCGTTTGAAGATTAAGTAATAAGTAGATTTTAATATTTACAAATAACATAATACGTCATTTTAATTTGATACTCGTATATTTTTATAAAAACAAAATAAAAATATTTCATAAATTTTCTCCTCTAAATTTTAAATTAAAAAAAAATTTAATTAATAATTACTAATATTGACAAAAAATGGCATTTGTATTTACAATTCGTCATTTGAGATTTCAATAAATTATTTGTATTAATGTTCGACACTTAATATTTTAATGACAATTAAATTCCTACCATGTCTTTCTTTTTCCCTCCCTCTAAGTCTCGGAAATCTAAAGATTTCTATATACCAGAATTAAAATTTAGTTTGCCAAAGAAGTTTCACTTCATACGCTTTTTCTTATACTTATTTCTTATATATACATTAAATATATGAAAGATAGTAAAGGAAAAGTATTATCAGATAACGTAAAATTAAAAAAAGATAGGAAAGATATTTTCAAAACCTAATGAATGAAGAGAATAATTGAACTGGAGTGTTGCAAACTGTCCCATTGAATTTGGGAGTTGCTAGAGAAATAGGCATAGAAAAAGTACAAAAGGCTGTCCAAAGTATGAGGAACGGTAAATCGGTTGGACCTGATGAGATACCAATAGAAGTGTGGAAGTTTCTCGAAATGGTTGGATGGACGTGGGTGTCTTTGTTCTTCAATAAGTTGTTACAACAAGAGGCGATCCCTGATGAATGGTATATCAGTTCCTTGATGCCTATTTTCAAAAACAAGGGTGATGTACAGGACTGTAAAAATTAAAGAGGAGTAAAGCTCATGTCACAAAGCATGTAAGTATGAGAGAAGAATGTTGCTAGACAAATGAGAGAAGAGACGAAAGTGACGGAGAATCAGTTTGGATTCATGCCAGGACTTCAAAATGCCCCATCTATTGCAAGCGCACATAAAAGACTTCTTTTTATATAAGCAGCTTAAAAATTTCTTGTTAGATGGCGAGGGATGTTTTTAACCTATTTGTTTTTACTTACAGGATACCATGGTGGTCAGTAATTTTCCGAACATAATGATGGATCCAGAGCTTTTCCCAGAACCGTATGGATTCAGACCGGAGAGATTTATTGTTGATGGCAAACTTTGTATACCTGACAACTATTTTCCATTCGGTATTTTCAAGCACAGATGTATGGGGGACGTATTAGCTAAATGTAATATGTTTCTGTTCATATCGTCTATGCTTCAGAGATTCTCCTTCTTACCTTCTCCTGGAGAGTCTATACCATCGTTAGAACATGTCGATGGTGCTACAGCGTCAGCAGCTCCATTTAACGCTCTCGTAGTAGAAAGGATATGATTTAAGTTAAGTGATTTTAGTTTAAAGGCAAATTGTCGTTAAGAGCAGTTAACAACGGTTCACCGTTTATGAATATTCGAGAAATTGTAACATGTTTAATAGAAAATCGGTATTACACCTTATGCAATATATAAGTAAATATAAAATGGTAATTAATTCTAGCAGCATACCTAGAATTGACAATACATTTCTATTTTTATGTTAATTAACGCCCTGATATCTCTTGCCATACATTCAATCGGATGATTTGAAGAATCGTATTATTTTGGGCGATAAAAAAATAATTTTGAGCGTTCTTCTCAAGATATCGTCATAAATTTTGATAATACATGGTTCTTTATTATCATCCTTAGTAGTACCTTAAAATACTTGTGATTTTGTAACAGTCTACTTGAATAAAGAATTTTTGTTTCGATTTGTATTGTAAGAAAAGTAAGAAAGAAACTATAAAGGGTAATTAAGGCCTTTGTTTAAAATTGTGTAGCTCAAGCTAGTAAACATTTTCATCTCCAATGATATATATTATTTTTGTTGAAAATTGTTAAGTTTTAGCCATTGTTATCCATGTACTTAATTCATTATACTATTTTTTTTAATTCAAGGAACAATATGAGTGTGCTATGTACATTTAAAAGCATTTCCATTGTTATATCAGATAATATGTAATAAATATTTCGCATGTTTTTGGATTTCGTTTTATTATTTACAATGATTTATAGAGTAAGTAAGTAAGTAAGTAAGTAGCAGCCCTTTAACGTCCCACTGCTGGGCACAGGCCTCCTCACTCCGAGGAGCGAGGGTTTTTAGAGCATAGACCCACCACGCTGCTCCACTGCGGATTGGCAGGCATAGTACACAAGTGCACTCTCTATTCCTTCACTCTCATAGTCCGATGTGACGGGAATCCGACACGACCGGAGAGAGATCAGGCGCAGGACCGACGGCTTAACGTGCTCTCCGAGGCACGGGGGTGGATCACACCGCCAACTTCCCAACTTCGGGCAAATATTGAGATAATCTTAATAGAAAACTCATTATTGGTTTTTGAATTGGCCCGACCCGGGACTCGAACCCAGGACCTCATGTCTGTAGTCGAACATGCTAACCACTAGACCAATGAGGCAGTATTTTTATAGGGTAGATTTATAGGGTAGACATGTAAAATTGAACCGGGGTAAATTATCCCAAATGAGGTATTATTACATTTTTGGGGGTAAAAATGAAACTTCTGTGAGTAAAAAGTTTGTTTTTATTTTCCATTTTATGAACCTGTTAGTATCTTTTTCAACTTAAAGTTTTAACAACGGTCTATCAAGTGGGTGTGAGCGATATAAAACAGAAATAATTTAACCTAATTTTTTCATCTAATAATACAAGAAAAATATGAATTATAAAATAACGTGAAATTATCATTAACATGTTATTTTCTGTGGGGGCGAATTTCTTTCCACATCTGTATATTACATATATTACCGTTTTGTATTACAAGGTATTACATTGGTAACCTGAATAAATTATGTTTTTAGTTGTTGTTTTTTCTTTTCAAAATAATCATGGGGATATGAATCTATGATGAATGGCAATGTTTTGATAGATGGGGAACAAGTGGAAGAGGTGAAAGAATTTGTATACTTGGCATCTAAATTTACAAAAGATGGAACATGTGAAAGTGATATTGAAAGGAGGGTGAATGCAGGGAATACGGTAAATAGTGCTCTGCACATGTTTATGAATAGCCAGATAGTGTCTCAAAGGGCCAGACTGGCTGTGCATGCTGGAGTGTTGGTGCTAACACTTATGTACGGTAGTGAAAGTTGGGTATGGCAGAAGAATCACATAAGTAAAATAAATGCGGTAGAGATGAGAGCGTTGAGAAGTATGAGTGGATTGAAACTAAGTGACAAAGTTAGAAATAGTGTGATAAGAGAACGCTGTGGTTTAAAAGACGATGTAGTGATTAAAATTGAGAAAGATATGCTTAGATGGGCACGTAGAGAGAATGAATGAAAGAGACTGAATAAAATGATTTATGAGTCAAGAGTTAACAGGAAAGTTGGGAGGGGAAGACCAAGGCGAACGTTTCTGGACCAAATCCAGGACATTTGAAATAAGGGCCAGGTCAAGAATGTCATGAAGGTTTAATGACAATGAAAGAAGCGAAGGAGATGTGGAAGGATCGTGGCAAGTGGAAAGACATTGTCTCTGCCTACCCCTATGGGAATGAGGCGTGATTGTAAATAAGGTAAGTAGCCCATTGACGTCTCACTGCTGGGCACTTGCCTCCTCAGTCAAATGAGAGAGGGTTTTTAGAGCATGGACCCACCACGCTGCTCCACTGCGGATTGGCAGGCATAGTACATAATGTGTACTCTCTATTCCTTCACTCTCATAGTCCGACTTGACGGCAATCAGACACTACCGGAGAGAGATCAGGCGCAGGACCGACGGTTTAACGTGCTCTCCGAGGCACAGGGGTGGATCACACCGCCAATTTTTTCCCAACTTCGGGCAAATATTGAGAAAATCTTAATAGAAAACTCAAGATCGATTTCGAACTGGCCCGAGCCGGCACTCGAACCGTCATGTCTGTAGTAGAACATGCTAACCACAACCTCTAGACCAGTGAGGCAGCATGTATGATGTTTGTATGTACTCGTATGTATGCTATAATATAAATGATGTTAAAAAGAAACTTTTTCATTTTTTTGCTCTTCGCCATGGGGTAATATCAATTTATACAAAAATATTTTGGGGTAATAATTAAAAATGTTGCCCGACCGCTTTTATAAAACAATGGGTATAGGAAGTTATTCAATGGCACGCTGAAGATTAACGGCGCCATCTATTACTAAATCTGGATACTACTTTGCGCGATGGCAAACGAATTGACAATGATTTATTACAATTGTATAAGAAAATGTGTTAGAGTATATATTATGAATAAAAAAATTTGATTTGTGAAAATATATAGACTTTTTATTATAACGACACGTCAACGCCATCTGTTGACACATATATGTACTGTTATGCTAATGAAATGTTTCTAAGGATACAATCATTTACACAATACACGTCTCGAGCCAATTAGTTCTTATATAAATTACAAGATGGCAGCATATGGAGCATTTTTAAAAAGATGCAATTATTATTACAATCAATAAAAAATAACATTCAAATATATTTACTTTTATAAATACCTTACATACGTAATTTTGTATCTAGATTAAAAAATGCAAGGGAGGGGCAGGAAAGTAAAATTACAAGCCTGCTTTTAGACCACACGACTGGAGAAAGACATGTATATTTATCTAAACTAATATTACAAAGAGGAAACATTTGCGTTTTAATTATTGTTTGTTGCGTTTTATTGTATGTATGTTACGTTTTTAGACAAAAATTATTGGACTGATTAAAAAAAATTTTCAACATTAGAAAGCTGCATTTTCACTGTGCGACCTAGGTTATATTACTATCTCAAAAAACAATTTTTTTACATATTTTTTTCTCAGTATCATATTTAGGTATTTTGCATGTAATTTTTATAGCAAATAATTATGGTTCATAAGATATTTGTTATTAATTTAATTGTTCACTTTGAAATGAGTCCACATATTTTGTAAGTGCTTTGAAATGTGATTTCTGCAAAAAATATGTGAGTATTCACTAGTGAACCTAAAATAAATAAATAAATGACTAAGAAAACCTTACTTTATACTTCTTTGCCTTTTCAAAATTAAGTGCCGACAATAATCAAACCATATTATTCATACTTATGTATTAATCCTTATCGGTCCAGTAGTTTTTGTGAGAAAAACAATATTTTGAAATATTTCTTCATAGTTACTAGATAGATGGCACTACTGTGAGCAGTAGAAATTGGGTTTGCGTAACTTATTACATAACACAAGCTGTGTGCTGCGATATCGTCCGCGTACTTCCCAAAAGAAAAAATCTGTTTTAAGTGCCACTCCATTGCGAAATACCTTATGCTCAATACGGAAATAAAGCGTATAGTTGAAACGAATCAGGCTATTAGCGTGCAGTATTTTGCTTATAAACATACATAAACACACATACTCTCTAGTTGACCCTCGTGACCTGGCGTTACATAAGTCAAATCAAATCAAATCAAACCAAAAATATCTTTACTCAAGTAGGCATATTACAGCACTTTTGAATCGTCAAATTATTTACTTTTTTTCCACACTCTGATTCTAATATACATCTGATGATGGTACTCAAAATCGGCTTAAAATCTAAAGTTACGATAACATAGATAGAATATATTTGATTACCAATAGCTTAAATTAAACTATAGATAAATTTGTGATACGTCCATGAAAATATTGACTCTTTTAGGAAAAAAGTGAATGCATCTCATTCAACGTCTGTATACGTTTCTATAACAAGCTCCCAGAACAAGTTACATAGATGTCTCTGAGTAAATTTAAATCTTTCATTAAAAGAAAGCGTCGTCGTTGGGTTCATCACAGCAATCTGCGGGGTACGGGCTTCGAAGCAGGGCCTCATAGCCCGGACATATTTCCTCGGGCATTCAGTAAATGTCCCGTGCTTTTTTTGCTCGTATTTCAAAGGGGCTGGATCCCGCCGGCGACGCCAGCGGGTTCATCCTAGTCATCTTCGCCGCTATCACCTACGGCTGGTGGTGGTGACATCAGGAGCTCACGAGGAAGAGGACGCCCAGTGTTTGCCCTTGGTTGGTACTGGCTGGCAATGCGGTGGAGATGTGTATGAGTTATCCGGCAGGCGGAACATGATTGAGAAATTGAAGGAATACTTAGAAAACAAAAAAACGTGAGAGTGAATGATATGCTCTATATATATCTTGATATAGAATAAATTAAAAATATATATTGTAATAGTAATGATAAAAAAACGTACACCCGATTGAGTTTGTTGAAGCCTTTTCTCGGAAAGCAACCCTAGTAACTTTAGATTGTAAGTCGTTCATTTAAATAATATACGAAAAAGAACTATATTTGACGATTCCAAAGTGCTGTTATAAGCCTACTTGAATAAAGATATTTTGCCTTTGACTTTTATGTTTTCCTTCACCAAAAAGCACAATAACTAATTTTAAACAACAGTTAAGCCTAAATTTATTGTTATAAAGAGAAACTTAATAGTGTATAACCCACATTCGAGCCTAAGGCTACTTTGAACAAGATGCCACATGTTAACGTATATTTATATAAACTTAAGAGGAGATGATAAAATTTCATGATAATCCAACCACTTTTCGAATACAACAAATATCGTAGCCTTATCTGGTATAGGTAGAAATAAAAAAGCAGGAGACTTTTTTTCTTTATTAAATATTCAACACCGAATACAGACAATTACACATCTAATATGACACCGAATAATATAATAATTTGAATAAAAAGTGACTCAGCTACTATAAATTACCAGTGAATGAGTACAAAACATTCTGAGGATCTAAGAAAGTAGTGTTACAATACCTAGACTTATTACGAAATAGTGTTCTTTGGAATAATACAATATTTTAATTTTTGGTTTTAAATGATCTAGTTCAACTTATATTTTAACAGTGTACGGTTTCTCAGGCTTTATTTATATTGAAAGAATACGTTACTAAAATATAAATACAGGTTGGGAACGTAAAAACGGTCACAGAAATCTTTGCTTTGGATGAATGCTTGGTTACACAATGCAAAATTATAGTAACGGACTCAACAGAACCCAAATAGTCCCAGTAAAAAGGACAGCGCTTTAACACAAAAAGTGAAAGGTTGATTAATCTTCAAATGCCATATCTATAAAATTAGCTTTTTTGATTTGTGTCACTATTCTTCCAGTGATAAACATTTCACTTGCAAATTACAAACAAATTTTCGTTATTAAGTAATTTCTTAAATAACACGTTCTTGCTCTCTTAGCCTCGATTATACAAATCACAAATAAAGAATGACATTATTGTAAAATGACGATTTGGTTTTATAGCAGGTTATGGATAAAAATATTGATACGTATCGTTACAAAATAATTACAGTCTTCTGTAAAATAATGTGTACATTATTCAATATAATATCGGATTTATTTTAGATATTGTCAAGCAAAAATTAAAAGTCGTATCGTATTTTTATGATAAGAAAAATTGTTGAATGAAATCCTAAAAAAACTAAATATTTGTGAAAATTTACATATTATAATGTGAAATTCACATATTAGTGATTCACATTGACGAGTGATTTGAATTAGTATCGTTCTGTTATAACTTATCACCGTCATTAAGTGACGCTAAAAGTTAAAACTTGTAAATATTTTTATTTTTCAATTTGCATTTACTCATTAGTTAACCGAAGAAAAACGTTCCATCTTCTAAGTATTAACATCCGCAACATATTTTTTAATCATCGTAAAGAAATTTATTACAATAATATCTTATATCACATTAAAAAATTAAATTCGCTTTATAACTGTTGTCACAAATCAACCTAAAGTCATGTGAAAAATTATTTTCAATAATAATTGTTCACATATAATGTATTACGCAATATTCTTACAGTAAACAAATAAAATAATACACATATTAAGTTAAGCGACATTCATAATTACAAATAATTTTAAACGTTTATTAAAGCCTGGATACCAATACCCTCAACTAATGAAAACATCATCGACTCGGGTCTAAAATTTTAACAAAAAAAAAATAACTACAAGGTGTATCAAATTTAGTGTTTCTAAGAGATTAAGAAATACCTTGATGACATCCAGTATATTATTAAATTTGTCTCATTTGAATACAAGAATACATACAACCACTTTGAATGTGATTTGAAGTTTTAAAAATTTTGCGAATTAATAGGTTGGAATCTTTGCGACTAAGCGTAGACAAATCGTCAGACAAAAACTTTTAAATTAGTAGCTTTAGTTTGGTTTATGTTAAAGTTTCGAAAACAAGGTCATTGACCTCTAGCCAAGGATCGGTCGGTCCAAGTAATCTGCTGAAAATATATCACTGTTTTGAATGAATCATCCCAAAACTGCAAACTGCCTCATTGGTCTAGTGGTTAGCATGTTCGACTACAGACATGGGGTCCTGGGTTCGAGTTCTGGGTCGGGCCAATTACAAATCAATACTGAGTTTTCTATTAAGATTTTCTCAATATTTGCCCAAAGGTGGGAAGTTGGCGGTGTGTGCACCCACGTGACTCGGAGAGCAAGTTAAGCTGTCGGTCCTGCACCTGATCTCTCTTCGGTCGGGATTCCCGTCACATCGAACTATGAGAGTGAAGGAATAGAAAGTGCACTTATACTATCCCTGCCAATCCGCAGTAGAGAAGCGTGGTGGGTCTATGCTCTAAAAACCTTCTCTCCTAGGAGTGAGGAAGCCCTCTACCCAGCTGTGGGTCGTTAATTGGCTGTTACTTACCTCAAAATTCAAAATGTTAGTTAAGACGCTTTTAGAACGGTGACATTAAATATTCTCGTCAGTAATTTAATTCATAATCTAAAAATTATTTTCTGCTTTTTAGTTTTATTATTTGTAAATGAGTGTTCTGGTAGATTTTTCAATTATAATTTATTAATTGGAATTTTCTTTAATTCTTATTTTATATTTCATTATTGTAATTCATAATTTTCAGGTAATTTATAAATATGTAATTATGTATGTAGGTTTTAAAGTCAAAGATTACGCTGTGGCATAAAAACGTCATTAATGTCACTTTGTGAGTTTTTAACGTTTTGTTTATAAAACGAAGCTTTAGTAAATTTAGCTTTTTTTTAATTATGTTACAATTTTTCCAAAACAGCAATACGTAATCCAGGTTGGCCACGACCCACATCTACATAAAAGTTATATTTTTCAATTCAATTCATCAAACAATAAATTCGAATACACCATGTATAACTTAAAAACGTATACATTTTTTTACATATATCTTAGTATAATCCTTATATTAATACAATGAAATATCAATCTACATACATTTTTTAAAATGAAATATATTAATTTACTCTACGAGTCAGACACACTTGAATGGCATACCGCGAGAACGTTCTCTCAAGCGATTCTTAACTAATTCACTTCCTACGCATAAATAGACACCGATAATCACTATAAATGCACAAATATTATCTTAGTTAATAAAAAAAAAACTCTCTTAGCGGTAATCACTTCGTGGTAAAATTTAAAAATCACTATAATTTTATGAAAATTTTATTCGTAAACTTCAGCCTGCGGGTGTCGAACTTTTAAACGCCACGTTCATTCATCTACACTTTCTTGTATCGCAGCAGTATTCTTCCCTTAACATAAACATTATATAATAAAAGATTAACCTAATAGTGTTTATACATAACTTTCGAAAATAAATTACATTCATAAAAATAATTGTTCCTGTTTTAATTTCGGCTATTACAAAGTTATATACTTTGTGATAAACCAATTAAAGTTTTAAGGCTCTCCACAAACGCGTATATTTTGTCTGTATTATAAGCGACTAGTATTTATTTTAAATTTTATTTTGAAACGAAACACACAATAGGCCATCCGAAGTATTGTCGGCTTGGTTTAGTGAAATTTGTTCGAAAACATATTTTAAATTCTAAGTTACGTTTTTAAGTACATTTGATATAAAAAAGAAACAAAAAATGATGTTAAAAGAATGACATATTTTTATATATTTGTTTTTTTTTATATTTCAATTATAAATTAATGTGTAAAAGGTATTTTCAACACAGTTCTAATACGTAAACTTCACTTTATCACTGCAATGTAATTTAACCCGTAATTTGAACAATTGACCTTGTCGTTTGTAAAGCGCCTTATCGTTATTTTTAAATAAAATATACTTTTAACATAGATTTCATTATAAAATTGATGTTGAAAGAAAATCAAAAGGCATGATTTTAAACTGTAAGATATAAAAAATAAAAATTTATAAAGATTTTGTAGTGTAGTACATCAATGAAAATTGATTTAACTGGAATATAATATGTAAAGTTCTGTTTCATTTTAAGGTATCTATAAAAAATGTGGTACCGTGATTAAATCTATACAGTTTATTTTCTAATTAAAATGATAATTCATATAAAGCTCCTTCACTTTAACATTCCTGGGTTACATTTGATGACGTTTAACGGATAAGCAATAAATATTTTAAGCGATAGATAGAAAACCATACGTTTCCTACTTATGAGTATATTCAAGTTTAAAAAATTAACGCTTAATATGTGTGCAAAAGGTATGTCTAAGATACAGGCGTAAAAGGCTACATAGTATATATAATGTAATGTAAAACCTATTATTAAATAAATAAAGTATTATGTAAGAATTCAATATTCAAAAATCCATCACACGCATCCCTGTAGACTCATAAGCTTAATTTTCATTAAGCAAGTCACATTCCTTAATATTCACATTCCTATAAATTAAGATATCTGCTACAAGTCAATCCAAACTAGATTCTACGAAGAGGATTCCAACAAGCCTGTTGAATAGAATCGATAAATTCTTTATTGCATGGACAAAAAATAACGTCAATTACATCTAATATTAAATCATATAAACATCTTGGACTCGACAAGCAACTTGACTGACAAATACATTTGTAATAACTGTTTTACGAGTATATTACTAACATGTTACGTGTAAGTTATTTGAAGTTCTGGATTAAAAGCCTAGCATTTTTGTGAAATTCTTTTAAATCTAACAAACTGTGAGGGAATTAATATTAAAGTAAACAAAAATGTTTCTTAAATTGTGTGTTACAAGGAAATTAACACATTCTTTTGAAAGAGAGAGATTATTTTTGAACTCTAACACTCGTAACTTACTCCTAGGTATATTATTGACTAGGCTAATTCCTCTCCAATGTTTTATGTAAATGAATTTGCCATATACATTAAAATGTTAAATATTATACCAACAAGTTAAGAAATAAGTATAATAAGGTGAAATACACTAAAAACTAGTTCGGGTACAAGGAATCACATAAATCTATGTCAAATTGTATGTATTAAATAAATAAAACAAACAAATATTAAAATAACGATAAATTAAATAAAAATGATAGCATTTTTCAAATTCTAAAGAAAATTTAATACGATATGAGCGTTTCATATGATTACGAAGATAATATAAGCCGTTACTATCAACTGATGTTATATAAAACTGTAGTTTAGACTCACACAGACCACGTTATATTCTAAACAAGAGTCTCAAAAAGATTATATGTAGAAACATGAAAGTGTTAAGTTCGATAAACAACGATGTTTTTATTATAAAATTAAAGCAAAAGCTTTTTTAGTCAACTAATAATATATTATTCACAAAGGAATCACCACATTGACACGAAAGCACAAGATATATTCTTGTAATACTATATTTTGTATTTTTTTATTCAATTTTCGGAATAGATTTTAAGTGGAATGTATAATATACAAAGGAATGTATTTTAAAATTTACTAGACATTGAGAATTTGTTTCTTTTACATTTTTAATAACTTCTTGTGGGCTTAAAGTGGATAAAAGTTATTTAAAAAACGCACTTAAAGTTTAATGATTTTCATGTTCTTACAATATCTGGAGAGTACAAAGATTCCTAAAACTGCTTTCTTTACTATATACCTAAATATGTTACGTAATATAATATAAAAACTTTCTACCTCCATGACCTGATATTATATTAATAATTAATGTAAAGGTAATACAACACATTCATACTAAGAGACATCAACAATGTTGTCTAGAAACCTACGTTATCAGAGCACTGAAGGAACACTTCGCGTAAGTTTTCAAGTACCTTTCGCGATAGTGTTGAGGGTTGGAATAAATTAGTTATTTAGATTACAGCAAGACGAAATTTTTTCTTTAAGTACTACCAATTAAAGTATTTAATCCATAGATATATTCGTCTTGAAATATCTAATAATATAAGTGAATCTAAAGTCTGTGGAAAAATTATTTTCCGTGCTATATTAATTTTACACATATGCCGTACTATGTTAACATTTCAACACCATAATTAATAATAAGAATTTTATATATTAATAATAAATATGCCAAAGAGCCTAATATTAAATTCTAGTGAATATATTTTTTTAAAAGGGAGACACTCAAGGGTGTATATCTTCTAATAACTGACTTACACGTGTCGCTGTTAATCAGAATGACGAAATCATTAGACATAGAAATGCATCGTGGCATGTCAAATGTACACGTAACTGCAAACATGCTAATCAAAAATGCTTGTAAAACAAACGTACTCTGACTATATCATTATGATAATAAAAATTATAACACGGTAATAGCTTGTTTGAAGAAGTTACTATGTGTTATTGTAGTTTATCTTTTAAAATTGAAGTCAGCAGAAATTTTATATATACCATGTTTAAGAGATTATCTTAACTTAATTTTAACATTAAAGTGGTTAAATAATTTTGAGTAAAACGTATACGTCTTGCCAATTAAGTAGGATATTCAATTTCGAGAAGAACACATGGTTTTAGCGTTTTCTCTGGAGTCGTTTCCGTGGTCGTAGCTTTAAAATCGGGCCCGAAATTTTCTCCCAGATAGTCAACTTGACTTTCCGTGTTTAACTTTCAAATGGATCTGAAATTTAAGATTATAAGACAATTATTAATTGCGAAGCGTATATTTTTAATACTATTACTCTTTGTTATTTTCTAGAGACGGAGCATTTTTTCAAAAAATAATATTTTTTTCGTCTATTTTAAAATATATCTTGAAATTATTATACAGTACATCGAAAATTTTGATCTTTATGATAAATTATTTATTTAAATATAACAATGTGTATTTCAACATTTAATGATAATAAAGTAAACTTGTATACTAATTGGAGGAAGTCTCCAAATAGTATATTTGGTATACTGTGCATTGTTATAAACAAATAAATGTGATTTTGTTGGGGGCAAGTTTATGAAAAGATTATAAGAATCTGAAGATTATGAAATTGTTATAAAAATTCCGCGTTAGAGTATATTATAATACATTGCTATGTGAATGCGATAGATGCTTATGGTAAATAAAGGTCTGAAGGGTTTATAGATTTTAAACCATAATTTCACAATCAAATGCGTTAACCGTTAAAACTCCAACTGCTGTGAAATTTAAATTTTAGACATTTACAGCTTCTTTTTGTGTGCGAAAGTGTGTGTTGACGATAGAGATAAAAAAGTATAAAATGCTAAGGTGTTATCCTGATAAACGTGATAATTGAGGTAAATAATTATTAATTTGTTATTGTTTCATATAAACCATCAAAATTGAAAAAAAAAGAGATGGTAGATTTATGCTATCTAGGAATAAACTTGTCAACAGCTTTTAAATAATATAGAATCTCCTAACTTTAAACTTGCAATTATTGAGGAATGGAGCTCATTTCATACATAAAAAAAAATTGATAATATACTTTAAGCACTTAGGGACAAACCTCACTAAGGACAGCCCAGTAATAACTATCCTTATTCACGTGGAGACGAATGGCAAACAGAGGTCCTTGGCCGCTCTTCATCACACCTTCAGCTAAACCAAATTCGTCAAAACGATCCACAACAATGAAATGCTTGCTCCCAGTTGCTGGTAAAACTTCTACTACGGTATCGTAGAATTTATCAGACACGTGTTGGACATTGCCACTCCGGAACATGTAACTGAAAAATGATTAAAATGGAGCTGTGAAATGAAAATTATACCAGCACTTTATTTGGACATTTTATAATAATTAATCAACATCGTCGATTTCTCAAATTATCTACTCTACAATCTACACTAAAATATTATCTACCTCTCAATAACAGTTGGCTTTGCAAACCAGAACTCGACAACGTTGCCCTGCTTCGGTTTAACACCCCAGAAATAGTTTTTTCCTTCATAAGCCTTTTGGAGCGTGTGCTCAGAATGTTGCTTAATATCAGTATAAATACGTTTAAGTGGCGGGTTATCATGTGGGTAGAAAGATGCCAATAATCCATACTGCGGGTCCTGTAAGAAACAATTAAAGTAATACATAATATTCTCCACTCTGTGCAGACAAACTTTACTTTGTCTCTGTTTTCCTATGCATGACTATTTAGAGAAAAGAAATCACAGACATTTAAAACAATTAAATACAAATGGCTTAATCAGCCGCACGGATACTGACTTTTATTTTTTATTATTATAATCATTTTACTTTGCCACTTTTAATAATTTCATATAATATTTTTCATAAAAATGTTAAATATATTCTCTTTTACTATGAGGGTTCTAGTTTTGTGTCAGAATAAACTGGGCGTACACGGAGTGGTTTCCTGTCGAAAGAGGTGTTCGACAGGGATGTGTTGTGTCACCATGGCTGTTCAACCTATTCATGGATAACTGTTTGACACATTTAAAAGGAAGTATGTATGGATTAAGAATTAATGAATTACTCGTCAAATGATTACTATACGCTGATGCGCTGATGATCAAGTAATACTTGCATTATCTGTTAATGAGCTACAAGAGATGGTAAATATTATGAATAAAGCTTCGAAAAGGCAAGGAATGAAACTGAATGTAAACAAAACGAAAGTTATGCTTTTTGAAAGAGATGAATCTATGATGAATGGCAATTTTTTCATAGATGAGAAACAAGTAGAAGAGGTGAAAGAATTTGTATACTTGGGATCTAAATTTACAAAATATGGAACATGTGAAAGAGGTATTGAAAGGAGAGTGAATGCAGGAAATATGGTAAATGGTGCTCTGCATGCCTTTATGATTAGCCAGATGGTGTCTCGAAGAGCCAGACTGGCTGTGCATGCAGAAGTGTTGGTGCCAACACTTATGTATGGTAGTTAAAGTTGGGTATGGCAGAAGAATCACATAAGTAAAATAAATGCGGTAGAAATCAGAGCGTTGAGAAGCATGAGTGGATTGAAACTGAGTGACAAAGTAAGAAATAGTGTTATATGAGAACGTTGTGGTACAAAAGAAGATATAATGATTAAAATTGAGAAAGGTATACAAAGATAGTTTGGGCATGGAAAGAATGAATGAAAGGAGACTGACAAAAAGGATTTATGAGTCAAGAGTGAATGCGAAAGTTGGAAGGGGAAGACCAAGGCGAACGTTCATGGACCAAATCCAGGACATTTTAAATAAGGGCCAGGTCAAGAGTACTCTAAACCGACGAACTTATATGAAAGGTTTAATGAGAATAAAAGAGGCAAAGGAGATATGCAAGGATTGTGGTAAGTAAAAGGACGTGGTCTCTGCCTACCCCTATGGGAATGACGCGTGATCCATGCTATGTATGTATGTAATCTATCGTGGAAAATTTACTGTTAAAGTTTAATCTTACACTATTTGCAAACATGTATGAAAAATTTTTAAAGTGATTTAATTTACCTTCACTTTTTGTATCTTCCCTTTCAGTGACGAGTATACACCAATGTGTTGAAACAATGACGATTTGTACTTAGGGCGTATTTCTAACTTACTTTTACCGCAGTTGTTCTGAAATTTAATTTAAATGGTATAATTTCTTTAATAGAAGTGAATAATACAAATACCGCTTTTATTAATTTACAAATGAAAAGTTTAGAGACGCATTGGCAATTTCTTCAATACTGCAGATGTATTAGATAATCGCACCAGCTGTTTACTAGAGACAATCTTAGTGCAGTGTCTCAATAAACTGTAGTTGTATAGGACGTAGAAAAATGTAATAAGAATATAAATATTTGGTAAATTGCTTATAACACTGTCTGGGAGAACGTCATTTTGAACTTATTGAGAGTTCAAATAAGAACACATAAATGATTCATTTTATTTTTAGGCCTTAACTATATGCGTACCATTATTCATACACAAACAATAATAGGTGGAAATGGAACAAGACAGATTTTAATTATTTTTTTCAACTTTATGTAAAATACAATTGTTTTAAATCATAGAATAACTAGTTGAGAAAGCGGTGTTTGACGATTAACAATTACAGCGGTTTGGCAAATTTTTTGTTACTTGATTATTTTTGTTAAATAAAATAATAAATAAATAAAGTTATACATGTCATCAAAAACAAAATGTTTCCATAGATAACAATTTTAAATGATATTATACAAACAGTATTATGCGTACAAATTATCTTGCAACCAAGCCTTTAAACTGTAACCAGGCTTTGTAAATATAATTAGCCTAAGGACTATTTTATGTTAACGCATACTAAAATACTTACAGTAGACTTGTCGATAGTACAAACACGGTCAGCAAGGAAGCTCTCAAGAAGCCAATCGATAGGCATATTCTGATAGAATAGTTGAACGTAGGTGATGAATTGGATTAAATCTGAAGATCTGAACAATTTACCGATGCCACCAATGTGACAAAATTCAAGGAAATACCAGTTCGGTGTTGTAATAGTTGTCAAAGCTGTGAAGTGTTTAATTTCCTGTAACAAGAATATATACTTTAAAAATCCTTAAGGATTTTATGCATTAATATGTAAAAACATATGAATTTTAAGTTTTAAACAACCTATTCAAATAGTTTGTAATGTCGGTTTACGGACGATAAGTTTACGTGATAGTCATAACAAAACATTAGTGAAAAATTGTGATTGTAACATACAATGGAAAGAGGCTGATGGCGCCTCTCTATCGCTTGTGCCGTACTTGCGCTTGCACGCTCGGTTCTGATGGAATGTGACTACGAGTCACGCTTTTTTTGCGCGTCCACGATAAAAATAAAGTAAATATTTATAAAAGTTATAAAAAAAGGATTGATTTTAATTGATAGTCGATTACTCTCATATAAAAAAGTCATATTCGGTAACAAATGAATGGTCGGCTTTATTATCGTCACCAAAACCAAACCAAACGGTCAAATGTATATCGGTCGTTTTTTCCTATGTTTTCAAAACTAAATTTATTTTACATCTAAATGGTATGTTTTCACAACAACTGTAATTTGTGATTCATGCGCTTTTAAATATAAAATGAAAACAAGCAAGAATCATAACATATTTGTTCGAAACTTTTTTTTAAAATTCATAATAAAAACCACCGAGAGCCATTTAAATTTGATAGGCAACCTGGTCTCGTGATTCGCTATTAAGGGAATAAATTTGGAATTGACAAAAAAAAAACATTGATTTTCATAAAACTGTTTTCTAAAAGTTACGAAACGAGTTCGTAGGTAACATCATAAATAAGACGATGCGTTTAACGAATAAACAGGATATAAATTCTTCAAATCCTACTTGTTTGGAAAACTACTGTATCCTAAGAGAACGGAAAAATAGCAGGATGCTATTGAAACGGAAGCGTATACGGAACAATTATATGTTTCCGCTAAGGCTTAATTATACGATTCAGTAACTAACCTTTGTAGAAACATTTTTAAAATAATAATAACGACAAATTTAACAAGGGAACATATATCTACAGTAAATGTTGTTATTTACAGGTACATTTTAACTTTAGTAAAGCACTTTCAAACTGCAATAATTCACGTATTTTTGAATCAAACTGAAAGAGCTTGTAATAAACAAGCTCTTCGGCGATGTAATATTTTTTCTAATACTGAGCAAACAACGATTTTTAATACGATTGCAATTTGAATTAGCCATTGTTTTAAAATAATTAACGTTTGTTATTAACTATTGTAGCTGTTTCGATACAATATATACAGAACTATATACAGAATCGACAATATTTTTGAAAAGGTAACGTATTACGTACGACTTTGAATATTGTAACGTCAGTTAGTCAGCTGTCATCGTCGTAATTGCAAATAAAGTATCGGGATATATTCACTTTTACATACTAATGTTTATAAAGTAATATTACTTTGATAGGTGGATAGTGGATAAAAATATATACAATTTGAAATGTTTTAACTACATTCAATTGTTTGTCACTTACACTTAGCGCCTAAAATCCAAAGTAATAAAAAGCATCAAAAAACACTTTGCTACGGTTACTCACGTAAAATGAGGTGTCCTTTAATACTGAAGTGCTGGGACCAGAATATAAAGACTAATTATGATAACGTATAGATCAAATAATATATAAAATAATCAAATTTAATTTTTTGATCTATAAAAATAGACAAGTTGTTAACCTAAAAAATCTGTCAGATATCGCAAAACATCTTACGATTTCTGCATCGATAAAATGAAATAAGAATCTTATTGCTTTCTGTTAAATCACACAAATTTCACAATTTCTGAAAAAATTGATCTACCCGCATACCCAGGTATTACAGTTTCATATGTAATGCAATTGAAATGGGTAATTCTCACGAAATCTCGAAATTCATGTCCTTTCGATTTTTACAAAAATCCATTCAAAATATGATAGTAAATATTTTATGTTGAGAAAAGTTATGTCGTTGTTAATTTTTTAAAAGTAGTGAAATCGATGAAAGGCGTTAGTCACAATTTCCTCAAAATAAATTTATCCTGGGAACTACTATTAGTAATGTATGTATCACTAAATTCTCAGAAAATAAAATCTATTTTTTATTAATTTAGTCTTTTTTTAGGTTAAGGCGGAATTTCATGAAAAGTACCCGTGTTATACCTAAATTAATATGATGTTTGTATGAATAGAATATTTGTTTGATCTTAATAATTAATACTATATCCTTACCTGCATATATTTATTTTTGGCAATAACGTCGTCCTCCAGCATCAGATAGAATGTCCCTTTTGTTTGTGCGTAAGCCATTAAATAAATTGTGTCAAGGTTCTGCTTAGTACGCCATTTAACCCGTTTGTGGGAGTCACCCAATGACAGTGGCAAAGTCTCTAGGTTAGGGTAGTATGAAGCGGATGGTGATATTACTTCTATTAAACCGTTAGCCACATGCTTTGGAAACCTATAGGAAAGTAGGATGCAATGGAATAAAAGCAGTTATGAAATATTGTTACAAGCCGCTCGAAATTATTATTATTTTACAAAGGATAAGCTTTAATTAATACCCAATCCACCTCATTTTAAAAATATGAGAGAAGATATTCTTGAAAGCTTGTAGCTAAAGCAGTGATTTGTATGAATATATAAATCATATTTTAGTCTAATTCAATCATACTATTTCAGATAAGTTCAAATTTATTGAAATGTTTATGAAAATAATTTATCATGCTTTATTTTTTTTTTAAAGAATTGTACTGATCCGACAATTGTGTGGATTTTTTTGAAATGCGTTATTTAAATATTACAACAATTTATTCTATATATATTTAACAGGGTTATTTGGTGGTCCGAAACACACCTAAAAATTTCGTATATATTAAAAAAGTGAAATATTAACAGAATAAATGAGAAAAATTTAAAAAAGGTGAAAAAATAAGCCCTAGTATGCAGCCCTAAAAGCACCTCTCGCTGTTAATATACTTATGTATATTGACAGCGAGAGGTGCATTTAAATATTATTTCTATATTAATTATAAACGCTTTATTTACAAAAATATTTTAATTATATTTTATATTTAAAAAATAATATTTCGTTTTTTTTCCTCAAAATGCAGTGGCAAAGTGTGGGGAGCTGGTCAAAAATTGTATGGACTTCTCGAAACTAGTAAGCTTTCAAAAATTTGTATGCCTTCGAAGACGAAGTGATAAATAAAACCTGTAAATATATAAATTCTCTGTCAGTGTTTAATAATGCTTTAAAATAAAAACGTTCAGATTGATTTAGAATTTAAAAAAAAAGTTGCATTTTTTTAAATCGAAAGACCGTTAATTGTAAAATCTACTGTCGGCTAGTATTTATATGGATAATATCAATACAAAATAACCGATTTTTTATATTAACGGTACGAGTCTGAATAGATTAATCACTCATTAAGAATTGCATCTTCAAACAGTGCGTGTTAACAGTGATGACCTACGGTTCTGAGACGTGGTCGCTGACTATGGGCCTCATGCGGAGGCTCAAAGTCACTCAGCGTGCTATGCTCGGAGTTTTTCTACGTGATCGAATCAGAAATGAAGAAATCCGTAGTAGAACCAGAGTCATCCACATAGTCTATGTCGCGAACCTGAAGTGGCAATGGGCGGGGCACATAGTCCAAAGGACCGATGGACGTTGGGGGCTGAAAGTGAAAGTGGCGACCCCGCACCGGACGGCGTAGTGTAGACGGGCCCCCCATAAGGTGGACCGATGATATAAAGAGGGTCGCCGGTAGCCAGGCGGCGCAAGATCGGGCCTTGTGGACATTATTACGTGAGACCTATGTCCAGCAGTGGACGTCCATCGGTTGAAGCGACGACGACGAAGAATTGCATTGAAAAATGGGAGATGTTTATCTTTGCTTAATTATTAGAAGTTTTTTAAAGGCTCGCAATTTGGTGTGCGTCAAAACAACATCATTTATGGAAATTTGTAAAGAAAATACATCCATAACTATGTTGTTTGAATTTCTATTATCGGATAGTTATAATAATTATACGCCATATTTTAGTATATTATTATATTTTAACTTAGTCGAAAGGTTATGAAAAACAATTTACTGTTTTACTAACTGTTGTTGTCTCTAGCAAAGAGGTTTATGCGTCTTTAATGACATTCAAGCCTGGTTCTGCTGGCGGTTTAGACGGTTTGACGCCACAACATTTTAAAGATCTTATTTGTGGTGTTACCGGGGAAGCCGGAAATACCTTATTGCTTGACATTACAAGCCTCATAAACTTAATGCTCTCTGGTAATGTCAATAAAGACGTTACATGTATTTTATACGGTGCTCACCTCTGCGCTCTCCAAAAAAGAGATGGAGGATTAGGTCTATTGCAGTTGGCAATACAATTAGGCGATTAGCTTATAAAGTGTGTTGTAAAAACGTTTTCTTTAAATTACAAGGAATATTCCAACCCATCCAATTAGGTTTCGGTTCAAAAGGAGGCTGTGAAGCTGCGGTTCATAGTCTTAGAAGTTATTTGCTTAATTGTAAAGATGAAGTAGTACTTAAGGTGGATGTCAAAAATGCTTTCAATTCAGTGGATCGTAAAATCTTTTTATCAGAAATATATAACACTGTTCCAGAAATATATTCATTCCTAAAACAGTCATACAGTACTCCATCTCATTTAGTATTTAATAACAATTTAATAAGTTCAACAGTAGGTTGCCAGCAAGGTGATCCTTTAGGGCCTGCAATTTTCGGCTTAGCAATTCATCCAATTATTTCGAAACTAAATTCAAAATTAAACATTTGGTATCTTGATGATGGAACTTTTGGAGGTGAAGCGACAACAGTTCTTGAAGACTTAAATATTATTATTGATAACTTTAAAACTTTAGGTTTGGAATTAAATTTTAACAAATGTGAATTATACGTCCCAAACACCTTTCCATACATAGAAAGAAAAAAAGTTATTGATAAATTTAATGAGTTAGCTCCAAATATCAAAATTATAGACATAGAATCGCTACGCCTATTAGGTGCACCAGTTTTAGAAGACGCTATTCCTTCTTTTTTAGAAGATCAAATTTCAAAATTCATAAACATTTTTGATAACCTTAGCAAAATTAATGTACATATGGCATATCACATTATTCGGTTTTGTTTATTTGTTCCAAAATTTACTTATTTTTTGAGATGCTGCCCTATCT
>JACTOM010000048.1:219237-236675 GCA_015832385.1 Elymnias hypermnestra | reverse complement strand
CTGTGCATGTTGCCAGTGATGACCTACTGCTCCGAAACGTGGTCGCTGACTATGGGCCTCATTCGAAAGCTCAGAGTCGCTCAGCGTGCGATGGAGAGGGCTATGCTCGGAATTTCTCTCCTCTGTGCCTTCTGTCTCTTATACACAACTAGATGTGTATACGAGACCGACATAGCCCTACGAATCGCGAACCTGAAGTGGCAATGGGCGGGGCACATAGTCCGACGAACCGATGGACGTTGGGGACCGAAGGTGCTGAAGTGGCGACCACGCTACGGGCGGCGTAGTGTAGGCGGGCCCCCCACAAGGTGGACCGACGACATAAAGAGGGTCGCCGGTAGCCGCTGGAGCCAGGCGGCGCAAGATCGGGCCTTGTGGACATCATTACGTGAGACCTATATTCAGCAGTGGGCGTCCATCGATTGAAGCGACGACGATTTAGAATTGCATTTAAAAATGGGAGATGTTTATATTTGCTTAATTATTAGAAGTTTTTTAATGGCTTACAATTTGGTGTGCGTCAAAACAACATCGTTAATGGAAATTTGTAAAGAAAATACATGCGAAACTTTGTTGTTTGCATTCCTATTATCGGATAGTTATAATAATTAAACGCCATATTTTAGTATATTATTATATTTTAACTTAGTTGAAAGGTTACGAAAAACAATTTACTGTTCTACCAACTGTTGTTACCTTATCGATGTTATTTGCCATAATGTGACGTCCCATGAAGAAGTTTTAATACTTAAGGGTGACAAACTTATATGGAATTCCGAATATAAAAGATAAATTCACACATGTTCATTAAAATGAGTAAGCCATTTCATTCTATCCCGGGCATTTAGTTTATGTCTACAATCAGGAGCGTGGGACTCCCTATAAATGATAGACTACCCACAAACTATTTAGAAACCTAGAGTAACTTGGATGGAGCAGCAGAGGCCTGCATATACAATCCGTTCTGATACCGATGAAAAACTCCTGCCGTTCCAAACCACCAACTGTTCCGTGTAAAATCATATTTCCGTTATTATTATAAGCAAAAACTTTTGTATGTTGTATGAAAGGAAGCTTATTAAAATGTTACGCTATAGTGGGTTGACCACGAAAAATCCAATTGAGGTTTCACCGAAATTATCCAACGACTTTGAGAGCAACTGTGCCAAGCATATTCCAAGACACAAGAGTTTAATTATAAATAACTAAAAGGTTTATAATAAATAATATCATAATGGCGTTACTGGCGCAATGTTTTGCAAATTATCTGCGCCAGTAGACAAGCTGGGATTGATTCCCAGTAGTACAAATTAAGGAAAACACATTTTTTGATTGGTCTGAGTATCGACTGGAGAAGGTCGTGGTTATTTACAACCCATAAATTTTACGATCCGGTATGATGTTGAAACTTTCACTGTCATAATTTATCATCAGGTGAGATTACAATTAAGCGCTAACCTATCGTAATAACCATCACAACCCCAAAGTCATTTGGTGAGTTATGTAGAGAGCTTAGTGTAACTCTATGTAATTCATTTCGGATAAAAGGATATCCGTGAACACATGAGGACATACTAGGACTCTTCTCAAGAGGATAGTCGCCTCGTCAAAAAATTAATATTTTCTAAATGATATATAAGTGATAATATTAGAATATTATCATCGACCCTCATTCGCAATTGGAGTGTACTGATCGTGTATTGAAAATTTTGTTTAAAAAGACAATAGAAATACTAAGTACCATTACTTACGACATAAAATTTTATAACCCGTAAATGCTATATGTTTAGTTTATTGATCATCTCATGAAGTCGGATTTAAAATTTCGTCAATAAAAGTCATTTTGTCAATTAGACAAAATTTTGTGTGAGCCTTTCTTTTATTTTAAATCGTCACACGTAATTATATATATATACCAGGAATCAGAAAAGCGTAAACACTCATTAAGAATTCCATTAAAGAATGGAAGATATTTACCGTTGCTTAATTGATAGAAGTTTTTTAAAGGCTCTCAAATTGTGTTTTCGTCAAAACACAATCATTAATGGAAAATTTTAAAGAAAATACATGCGTAATTATGTTGTTAGCATTGTTACTATCGCATAATTATAATAATTATTACGTTTACCGCGGAAACTGTAAATACGCGATTTTTTACCGTTTCTTAATCTCTTTGCAAGGAAATTGAATAGATGCTACTTGCTTAGTTTTTTTTTATCGTCCCATGGAATTGAATTTAAAATTTGGTCAATAAAAGTCATCTAATTGACAAAGTTTTGTGTGATCCTTTCTCTTATTTTAAATCATCACCCGCAATAATACCACGAATTTATATTTTCTTAATGTTATGTGAACAATATTTAAAACTCTGTAAGGATCTAAGAAAAATTACAATCATGTATCATGAGAAATATGAATGTTTTTTTGAAATAAAAGTTCTTTTGAAAGACTCAATTGTAATATATTATAGTTACTTATAATGTGATATAAATATCGCATTTAAATTTCACACTTACACAAAAAATAGCACTATGGTATAAAAATGGAAGGAGCCATCATGACTGATGAAAAATGCAATACTATAACTTTCCTTTGTGGCGACGACACCACGATATGCCTCGGCCTAACCCGCTGCTTTGGATGAATATGGACCATAAAAGTTGTCTTTTGCGTCGTTTACAAACACAATATTTTCTAAAAAACATTGGAATAAAATAAATGCAAATATTTTACTTGCATAACTTTTCGCTTGGGATGACGTTTTGTATCTATAATGCAATCCCTACGGAAAGAATAATGATTTAAAAGCGCTTGCAAAAGAGATTCTTGTAAAAATATTTCTACTTTGACAAAGCTCGCTACATTTCGCAATGAAAATAAGAGAATAAAAGAAAGACCGGTCCGGTCAAAAGGTAAAATATAAGATTATAATTCTTGTTGTATCTAAAAAGTATTGTAAATCAAATCAACATTGGGTGGAAGAGCATCAACCTCATTTTCAACATAACATATGTCGCTGCATGAGGCATCAGAGAGTGTAAGACAGAATGCTTTCGATTCTCCCATCATCGCTGGAATAGGCTAAAAACTTGAATACGTAAATTTGCACATGTACTTCTCTCTCCTTGAACCATTGAGACTAATATATCCCGGTTGCTAGCGTGGATTGCGTAGGTGATTGCGTTATCCCCCTCAAGGACATCGGCTGACCGGATGTTAAGCAGAGTTTTAGTAGTAATCTTTAGCAGTGAGTTCTAAAGTTCAGATCCGGGGTGCGTTAAAGCGTTCTACCCGTGAAGTGTGATTTCTACCCAGAGGTGTGAGTTACTGGGTAGTCGAACCAAACGAACGAACCGAAAGGTGCAAGGGTAAAGTTTTCTTAGAGTAATCAATAATTTATAGATCCGTGATAGTATTAGTTTATACAGCAAAAAAAGTGAAATATACAATTTTAATGCTTAAAATAAATACAAACTTGTAATCCCATATTTTAGAATGAAGAAGGTTCACAAATCATTTATCGGGTTGAGCATACGCATTGATATAATAAGATACCGTAATCAATTTTAGATTTGCCTCCGCAGAATATTAAGAAATCTGTCATACTTTCACATAAGGAATATTATAATGTTGAAGATTATTTGATTTGATAAACATGTTTGGACTTGGCTCCAGTGCAAACATAAGAAAAATATTACTTATTGTAACATACAAAACTACCTTTGAAAGAATAACCGTTGAGTTTTTGCCGGTTTCTTCTCAGCGGATTCAACTTTCCGAACCGGTGGTAGATTTGTTACTAACGGACAGACAACTGACGATACAAAAGTACGAAACAGACGATTTACAATATCACGTGAAAGACAAATATGATATAGTACTAGTTGGTAACGATTTTTCTCTATTAAATATTTTATGTTAGACCTTTTGTTACCCATTTGTTAACTTGTAATACCTTTTTAGGCTAAAAAAGGTTCGATAAGGTGATGAGCATAAGCAATTTTAATAACAAATACAGCAAGCATACAAAGCATATCATAGTGTTCAAGATTTAGTGAGGTTAAAGATATTTCAACTTGATTCTGATTGCACCCAGAAGTGTTTATATCACAGAGCAAGGATTAATAAAACGTTTAGTTTTTAAGCCAATTTTTTTTTATGACTTTTTCTCTGCTAAATCAACTAGACAATCAATCAATCAATGGATCATTTTGAGTATATTGAGCTCATTAAAATTAAGAATATTTTCACCATGGAACTAACACTGGACGACTTCATTTTTGTTTCAATTCCATGAAATGTTATTAAAGATAAAGATGTTAATTAAAATGAATTTAAAAACCCTTATGTACCCGATTTCATGGAAGCATTTGCCCACGGCCTTTACATGTCGCTGTTTAAAGAAGAAGTTATAATAAAAGTACAAAAGCGTTGGGTAATTATGCTGCATGTATGCAATATTTATTTAGAAAGTCTGTTTGAGTTAGCAAGCGCGAATTGAATTTGTTATCTTGAATTTACTCGGGATCTCATCTTGCAATTTACAGCGTATTTAGTTGGAAAGGATTTTTATTTATATCGAGGATGAACCGGCATTTCATCTAAAGAAATTCCATGGAAACCGAGTTTGGATTAGACACTCTAATTATGTTAACTACACAGTATGAAAGACATGATTTAAATAATATTCAAAGTAAAATCGTCTAATTGCTGTAATCATATTTATTTGGAATGATATTGAAATTATATCGTAATCAAATACAGAAACATTTATTTATGAAATGAATTTGTGCGTTGTAAGTAATACGTGTATGTATTTCTCAGAAGGTACATAAATTCAATTAATTATAAAGTTATCAAAATAGTTGACAAATTTTATAGAACATTTTCCAATATTTTTAACTATTGTAATGTGGAGCGAGTTCATATTTTTTATTAAACCGTTGTATTGAACTGTTCACAAATTTCGAGATACCAGGTATTCGAGTTGAATTTTATTTCGCGGTTAAGATACGTGAGAAATGGTTTTAACAAAGACCGACTCTTTAAAAGAAATAATCACATATACAGCGAAGCGTGCTTGGTTTCAGTTAGTACTAATATAAAGAGACAGCACGCCCGACAGAATTTCAGTGTAACTGCTTTAAGAATTGATATACATATACTGTTAGAAAAAAACACGATTTAATTGAACAGTGACTTTGTAATTATAACGTTATAGCAATAAAATAATTAAATATTATATTAACAAGCCGTAGATTCCGTTTTCACAGATATATGCTTATTATTTTCTGATGTTTGTTGACTTATAGTAAGTATGCTAATTGGAACTAACTATGTACTAACTGCCTTTGTAAAAATACATCTCGATGTTTGAAAACCTAAAATTATGGTTTATTTTTATATCATAGTTTTAACGAAATCGAAGCCCAGACTGGTAGTTGAAATCATAATGTTTCAACTTTAGATTTTATTGATATAGAAACTTTATTTATTTTACAAAAATTACAATAGTAACATCTCGTTGCGGAAGCCTTCTTTTAAGCATAATTAATACCTGTGACGTGATACATTGTATAATAAAAATAAAGCGTTATCGATACTGCAAATAGAATTTTATTGATTTCTATATATTTCATATTAAAAGAGTATCCTTGTAATGAAAGATAGTTACCGAACTATTGACCGTAAAAAATAAAACGGGCAACGAAATTTGACAAAAAAATAAATTAACGTTCATAATAGTTATGTACAATAACAATAACATAAATAAGTAAAAATATAAAATTTTATAAATGTTGTTAAATATAAACTGCCACCCATATATTCGAAAGTATAATAAATAAGACAGTCTTATTAAAAATATAAAACCGTACTTACATCGTTTCAACTTGCCTCGCGGTGTTGAGGACATAGGTTAAATCAGTTTCTCCAACGAATATTATGATAAGTGTGTCATTCAGGTCCGCTTCAGTTAAACCGCTGATTAAGTGCTACAACAAACGAAATATACATTAAAACATTATTTTATCGAATAAATATAATATTCTGATACTACATACTACGATTACATGTTGTTGTTATGTATAAACAATACATCAACCCAAATAAATAAGCCGACCAAGATTCGCTTAGTTGAATCGAATTACAAATTTTTTATCGTAGCAGACAAATTATATTTCTTTAATAAGTTTGTTTCCCACGAAATTATCAGTTTAAATTATTGAAGTAAAACTGCTTTAGGCGCATAAGGGTAATATTTTTAGGGATGAAACGCGTGATTAGATCACGAAGATCTGCAACTTTTTTTATGCTAATTCGTTTGTAGGTTCTTTTGGCATTTTTATTTGTTAAATGATGTAGCATTTAATAAATTAATATACTATTTTTTATAAAATATAGTTTTCAAATCAAAAACAAAAATTTTATTAACAATTTGGGAGTCATTTGAGATTTCAATAAATTATTTGTATTAATTTTGGCACTTTTAATATTTTAATGACAATTAAATTCCTAACATATCTTCCATTTTCCCTCCCTCTATGTTTCGGAAATCTATAGTTTTAGATTTTTATAATTATAAACAAAACTTAAAAAGTAGTTTGCCAAAGAAGTTACAGTTTTGACATGTATACTTTGTACGCACGTACTTTCAATTTTGTTAAAATTGTTTCAATAGAAATGTATAAATAGTACAAATCCATTCTAACAACATTTATGCTCTTATAGTCCAACACATCGAAAAGATGTTGATATAAAGAAATTTATTAAGACTCGATGCAAAACGGTGTACGAAAATTCATGTGTATATAACAGGGAACAAATTAAGTATTATTTAGTCGGTTTAAATGTTGTATCCATAGTATTAATGCATATACCACTATTATATGTAGATCTTAATTTGTATTCGAAAATAAAAAAGTAAATAAACAAAATAATAAGTCTCTTGACCAGTCCAAACCTATACAAATTAAAAATGTAATTACCTAAAATTGCTTTGGAGAGAACTGAGTGCAGGACCTCTCCTATCGAATCAAAGACGTCTTGCCAAACAAGCAATTTGCGATCCAGTTTTGTATAGAAACCACAAGAGGTAAATTACCTCATTTGCCAGTTTAATGCGCTTTTTATTTAATCAATTCCTAGCATGAGAGATTACAGTCAAGCGCTAACCTGTAAGCACTAATATTACCAAGATAGAATATTTCTTCAAATCATTTCAGTTACGAGGTGTTCTGGTTTAAGAATTAATTACAGATTATATAACTTTTATAATGAACTAACGCACACCTTGAAAACAAAATATGTAAATAAGTTACTACTAATCTCGTTAAATTAGTATTCGTTTGTGACAATGTTACTTTTGTCTGAAAGCAGATCTTATTTCCGCCTGAGAGTCTAGTTTTCTATAATTGGAAAAACGACCTCTTTCATTTAGCTTTGTAAGTTTCTTTACTAGAGAATAAAAAAAAACTGTCACAATACAGTCAGTGTTAACCATTCTTTATCTTAAAAGAAACACTGTTCGCACTTCAATTGTTATTTAAGATAAAAAGCAACTTATTCAAGAAAATACCTTTTCTTTGTTATGTATACAAGTTATTTATCATAGTATTTCATTAGCATAAAAATGTTTTGTAAAAGGGAATCTGTTCATCTCAAATTGTGATTAAGGAAATTAATTTATCAATATGACTCCTGTCGTAATGTAGACGATTATTAATTACTGTTTTGACCATATTATCAGGAATACGCGGCCGACACCATGGGTACCGCCATGTATATTATACTTGTAGCATAGTAAAATATCTTTAATTTAACTGAAATACCACATGTAAGAATGATAAATAGTTTTCAAAAGTAAATAAGGTACGGATGAAAATTGCTTGAAGACGGAAACCTCTTTCATAGCGTTAACAATAAATATTTTTCTTCAATATCAATAATACTTTGAATCGAATCGTGGAGTTTACAATTGCTATGGCGCAAACAATACTCTAACTCCAGTCGCAATTGGTTTTCCAATATATAGAGTATTACGTGAAGTTCCGTTTGAAATTTTTAAATGAGAAGCGATTTATTCCTTATCAAGCTGCCGGTTACGCATATTATCCAGATATCAAGATCTATTCTTATAACCTTAAGCATTGAACAGTAGTGGATTCCAGCCGTGTATAATTTTGCTAAAAAATAGATACATTTTTTAAGAGAAATTTCTTGTAACACGTTAGAGAAACATTTAAGTTACGCTTTTGGCTTAATTATAAGTGTCTGTTGGGTCTTTACTCAACCACACATATAATAAAATACGACGAAATTATATTATTGATTTTAATACAATATAAGCCACTCCTCTACGTGAACACCGACATACGAAAACTTTGTTTCAATTGCTGGCAGGTTAGCGTTTGACTGAGATCTCATCTTCTCTCTTACAGATCTCACCTCATTGTACGCTATCCTGGTAAGAGGTATGGTCCTCTTATGGTTCTCTTTGTACAGCAACGAGTGGACATGCAATATTTTTACTTAATGGCACGTCTTTTCTGGTATAACGATAACTAGCCTATACCGATGCTACTCACCTGTCCAGACTCAGTCAACTGAGAAAATGCAATTTTCTAAATTAACCTTGATCGAAACCGGAGGGTATGACCTCCAGTAACAAAGCGTACTCACACCATTGCGCCAGTAAGGTCGTCAAAATGCTAGCACAGTTTCAAGAGTAGAAAATGATATATGGGAAAAGGCGTAATTTAACGTCATGAATCGACCGAATTGACCTAATGCATCGTTTTAATGATCTTAAATCGGGTAAGCATCCATTATTTCGATAGTTTTAAATTCAAAAAGTGTAGAAAACAATAATTGTTTTATATATACATATAGATGATGTTAACTATGAAACAAGTCTTTATTATCAAATCCCAAGTAACACCTCTTCAAAATACAGACATTTATAGTCATTTCTGCCAGGTGAATATACAAAAATGCATCCTTAATCACACACAGGACAAAATCAACCCGCATGCAAGTACAATTTTTCACGATTTATTTATGTATATTAGTTAAACTTTGAAATTTCTTAACCCTTAACCTTATTAAGAACTCCTATCTTATAGTAAATTGTTGTATCATAAAATTTTTATTTAGGTGAAGTTTGTCACGAATAACAAAAATTGGATGTTTTTATTGATTTGGCCATTATTTAGTAACAACTAAAGAAAATTTATTTAAAAAATTTGTTTGTCTTTATTTTGGCGGTATGATTGCATTGCGTTACTTTGGTCGAAAATATGGATTTCCTTAAGGACTTAATTAAATATTCAATTTAAATTTATATATAAAATTCTTCTTAAGCATTATTTTGAATAAAATATAATCGATGCAAGGCGTGATGCAATGAAAATATTTGTTTTGTCTAATTTATGTTATAAGGTAAGAATTATAAAACATACCGTTAGAGTGATCATCAAATAACTCTCCTTATCTCTTCTCACCGTAGGTATACCGATTACAACTTCAGCAAATAGCCTGTCTCCTTTTAAGTGGTAAGCTGGCTGCAAACTTGTCGGAACATTCATCAGGTGAGGCAGAAGTTGATACACGAATGAATTCTTCATAAGTGACAAAGGTTTCGTTTCCAAACCGTCCACTGCTTTCATTCCTGTCCAAAATCATATGAAAGATGACATAGTATAAATCCTATAATTAATTATACTATCAACTTATGAATATATTAAATATATGTAATGACTACTATAATATGTTGACCTGTCCATTTCAACATTATATAACATTTTTTTTTTTCACCGAAAAGCAGTGATGATGATAAACAACAATAAGTTTTACAAAAATAAATTAGTAATTCCTGCCATAGATTTGAATCCGTGGCTCAAATCAAGAATTTATGAATCTAATCATTGACCTATCCTGCTTTAATTCTACATAGGCGAAGTCGCGGGCATTAAGTAGTGGTTGCATAAAAATAAATTTTAAAACCTGAACAGGGTCATATAGGATCTAGCACGTTCGCAGTGTAAATTAATTGAAAGTAAATTAATCCAGTGCTCGAGTTTGATGAAGTTTGAATAACGTAAAGTTTACGTATATGCAGCTCAACATGTTCGAAGGATATTTACACAATATTTCACAACTTACATCTTCGCACGGCAAATACTGCGCCATTTGCATTTGTGCGATCACAGGAATTAGCATTTTTTAATAACGAGACAAGTTTCCAAGCGTTGCATTCGTTGTTCGCGAAGAGATGAATAAAACATTTAAATTTCAAGAGAAATAGGTCTCAAGAGAGCAGTGCATTCGTGATTGCCTTCAAGAAGCGTAAATATCTACACTAATATTAAAAACATCATAATAATTCTGTTTGTTACATTAACAAATATAAACGGCATAACCGATATTAATTCATTTTAATTCGTTCAAACTTAAATGGGATGAAATGGAAATAAAAGTATATATGTAATCCATCTTTTCTAGAAAATATAACCATGTCAATTAATATTAAAAAGATTAGAAAATAAAGCATTGCAAGTTTTTACAATATGAGAAACATTTATTAGCCAAAGGCAATACGATCGCTGGCACATAGTCAATGTTATATTGTATAAAAAAGTTTAGTAGACTTATTAACGTCTCACAGCTGAGCACAGGTCTTCTCCCTCGTAGGAGTGAGGGTTGTTAAACCATAGCTCCACTTTGCTTTGATAAATATTAAATAAATTAATACATACAAGGTTCACCCATAATTGGAATTCGTGAACCTAAAAAAGAATCGATGTACCTGGACGATCACGACCACCAATGCCCATCAATTAGCCCATAATAGCTTTAAATGAATTAATCGGCAATATTATAACTATACTTAAATAATATAAAACGTATGTCATACAATTTCCTGGATAAAGAAGAAATTCTAAGCGTATAAGTAATGTCATATCAAAAAAACCTTTTATTTTATGATATTACGTTTTTCTGCACATTTAACCTACACCATAGTACAAATTTACTTTATACTATATATATTAGTCGTTGCATAAGAATGTGATGTCGAAAATGGGAATATCGCTCAGCTATTGTTGGGGACTAACCTAACGCTGGTTTTCAGCGGCTGGTTTATACATTGCAATGTACAAATACGTTTCAGTGTGTGATTGTATGCATTGAGAACCGTGGTGAAATTTGCCAGTGTCACATTTTGGAAAGCCCTTCTCAACTCGGCAACATTGTTAATATTAAGCAACATTATTATGATGACATATATGGCACAAGGGTTTGGGTATTCGCTTAACTAAAAATTGCGTACCGGTAAAATGTTGTCTAGGAACCATTAAAAGGTACATTGCCTTTTACCAGATGAGCACCCTACCAACTTCTTCCATATAATCACTTACCAACAAGTGAGAGATTACAGTCAAACATAATCTATCTAAACTAATGACGTAAAGAGGAAACATTTTTAAGAAAGTATGTATATGTTTGTAACGTTTTCACAGTTTCACATTAGTTACCACAAAGGATCGTACCGGAAGATAAAAATGTTTTGTCCAGCGATAAATCTTTGATGATAGAATGGTGATATTAAAAAACGTTCTCAATTTGTCCTACGTATGGCATCGAATCTGGGATCTCGGCGAATAGACTACTTACACCAGCAAGAACGTCAAATATCTAAACTAATATTATAAAGAGGAAACATTTGTGTTTGTTACGTTTTCCCACAAAAACTACTGGTCCGAAAAATTTTTCACCATTAGAAACTGCATCTTCACTACATCTTCATTACATCTATTCTCAAAAAAAAAATAGGGATCCCTAATAAAAATGCATTAATGTAATCCAACGTGTGAAAAAATTGGTCACAAAAAACAGTCAGGCGTGCGCTGGGGAAACTATTGATGATAGAAGAAAAAAAGTTCTAAAATATTGTAGAACATATATCTACAAAATATTCTATATTAATATCTACAAAATAGTCCGAGATACCATATGTCTAACTACTATAGATATCCCACTATAACTAGTTTAGTAAATTTGAAAAGGTAATAAAAGTGCCAACAGTAATCAAACCATATTATTCATATCTCTGTATTAATCTTTATCTTACTCAATGATATTTAAGACCGTTTCAATATCTGTATAATACTTTAAACATGATTAAAATAGGAATTCCATTCAAAAGACGTAACGAATTAAAAAATGTCAATCTAAGAAAATAAGTTCGACTTTCCACTATCACGAGGTCGATGTTTATGTGGGTGAAACCGAGACGGCATTGTTAGTCAGCCTAAGAAAAAACATTGTGAGGTTTTATGAAACCAAGATGCATGTAACACAGCTGATGCGAGCTATGGACGTTGCCATATTAACCTAGGATGCTAAAAGTCTTCAACTTTAGTCCTACTCTACGATTGGCAGTGATGCAAAATTTGATAGATGAACGAAATAATTGAGGCGATGTAAAAAATAAATCAGTTTAATAAATAAAAAATTTGGAAAATCTTCTAAACAAGGTGTCGACAAGTATAAATAGAACAGAGTAAAATTTTACAGCGGAGGCTTTCATGGAACAGTGACTCGATAATACACATAATACGTTAAATCGATTTTGTAAGCTTTTGAAGTTTGGCACTCATACTCTAATGATAAGGGTGCGGCAAGCGCGCTACCAGCTAATTCAATTAGCAGTGGGCGCTTAATGCTTAAGAAAGCATAATGGCCACACTTTAGTAAAACGCATGACACTATTTTGCAATCAATATTTGTAAATAGACTTTATATTTATATATATTCGCCGTGATGACGCAATGGATAGACATGTGGATTATTATTAAGGGACACGGGTTGGAATCCTGCACAAACATCATTAAGAAGTCTTGGTAGAAGGTAATGATGTTGAAATACATTGGGAAACCTATGTATTCCGAAAGCGATTCTGGGGTGTGAAAGTGAACCGTGCTTTATACAATAAAATAAAATAATTTTTCGGACTGCCTCATTGGTCTAGTGGTTAGCATGTTCGAATACAGGCACGAAGTCCTGGGTTCGACGACCCGGGTCGGGCCAATTCAAAAATCTATATTGAGTTTTCTATTAAAATTTTATCAACATTTGCCCGAAGTTGGGAAGTTGGCGGTCCTGCGCCTGGTCTCTCTCCTGGTCTATGAGTGTGAATGAATAGAGAGTACACTTGTGTACTATGCCTACCAAGCCGCAGTGGAGCAGCGTGGTAGGTCTATGCTGTGAAAACCCTCTCTCATACGAGTGAAGAGGCATGTGCTGTGGACATTAATGGGCTGCTGATTACCTTTTTTTTTTACAAAAAGACAGCCTTACAAAAAATACCTTATAAACTTTAGTATGCATATGACCTTTAAATTTTGTTATGCCTTAGTATAGTTTTAGTTTTACAAATTTAACAGAACATGCAAAAATTGCTTTAGATATAATAAATCTAATGGAAAATAGTTATTAAGTTCTTTATGATTACTATTATAAAAAATCATGAAAACGGTCTCGCTTAAAATCATAAATGTTTGGACTAATATAAATAATATATTTAATATTAAATATAGATATTGCAGGTGTAATCTGTTAAGCAATATAAGTGTAGTATTGGAGAGGTTTTGGATGTAAGTTATAAACATACTATTTTAGGAGAAGTTTTATATGAGGCGACCCATATACATTTCAGAATACGCTTTTTTATGTACGTTTGAATAATTTGTGTGAAACTTCACGTGTAGTAGGTGGCGATACCCTTATACGCAATTATTCAATAAATTAACATTTTTTACCGGTATTATTACAATTCGTTAAAAATGTTTCTTAAATCCAATTAATTCGGTAAGCAAAGCCTTATTCTATTTATGCAATTAAAAGTAGATATTAACGAGAACATACGTACCGCTTAGATTTTTCTTCATTGCCATTACTTCTGGGGGAATGGGCAATTGTTGCGTAATAGTCGTATTGACGTTTCCAACTGTAGCGTTGTAGTTGCCATTAGAGATTTTATTCTGTAAATATAATAAGTATCAGAAATATATAACATATGAATTATCAGAAGGTGGTAACTTGTAATTGTTAAAATGTATGTAGGGTATTTCAGGCTTTAAGGGGCTTTTGTTTTCTACGTGATATTTACATATACAGTAAATGACCCGCGCAAATTCATCTGCGTACACTTAAATTTGGAACTTGAAATACTATTTGATGCTTATATTAAATTAGTTGACAGCAGAACTCAAATGTAATAATTTAAAAAAATTGCAATACTATTGCAATTTTTATGTAAATTGAAGTGAAACAAGTTCTAATTCGAAACAATTTCAGTAAAATGAGAAATAATCGATTCAATTGTGTCGGAGTTAATCGTGGTCACACCTCTCCTACCCCAGCACTCGCAATCGCCCCCTCTCTTACTCGTCACGCCGTATTCAAGTGATGTAAGTGCCGAGTAGGAGAGTTATATAAAGGGCCTCTGCCAGAGTTTGTATGACACTCAGATGATTCGACTACGAGAGACAACCTCCTTTATCAGGTAGGATCCGACACACACTCAAACACAACACAGTGGCTTCGCCGGCGGATTCGAGGTCCCCCACTTTTGACGTCGCGACCCGGACGTGGGTTCCACACACGGTCCCGGGGACTCTCTTGAAGAGTTCATAACCTCCCCCCCCCCTAAACGTCCAATTTATGATAAATGATAACGTCGCTCCAAGTCGATGCTAGGTCTCGCAGAAGACGCCCTTGGAGCGGCGTTTCCATGAGAGCGAGCATACTTCCGGACTCTCACTCGGAAAGTGGTGGCCTCCCTAAGAACCCGTCCTGTTTTCCGATTACGCTGTAAAAGCCAGTAGGGCTAACGAGTAAGGATATTCGGAACAAAAAAAAATTGTATGAGACATTTCGCCTCAGACTTCTGAATGGAGTAGATCCCAGTACTAAGCGTGACTCTTCAACAATGTACCAGAACTCTGCAGAATCGTTTACCCAAGTCCAAACAATTGAACATCCGAACCTGCAAGAACTGAACGACCCTAACGATCGAACCTCTGAACCCTGAAGACCCAAACCCCAAACAATTGAAAACCCGAAGATCGAAGTCCTAAGAACCCCATACAGTCCACTGAGCCCGGAGAGATTATTTTGATCCTGAATCCCTCCCCAACAAACATAAATTGACAAAAGCTTACAGAATCTCTTTCTCCTTTAACCTAAAACATGCAACTTTTGTTACATTGTTTGACACGTTTCGGGACACATAGTGAAAATATTTCTTTTTTACAGGATTCGTATGCAGGTCTATTAGAGGGCGGGTAAGATAGTAATTAGATTAACGAGGCATTTCTAAGTGTTACAATTCTAACACTACATGGCATTGGCATTTATGCAATTTCCGTAGCTCTGACATCGATGTTCGGAAGGTAAAACTTAAGAAATTGCCTAGTTTTACTCTTTGAAATCCTGAAAGGTAAATAATTATTTAGCTCTTGCTTGCGCGTCATAAAGATACTGTCACAATTGCCAATTTATACAATTTTTTATATTTACCTAAATAAATTTGAACAAACTGTGAGTATCATGAATAAAGTGTATCTGTAGGTTTTATAATTTTGTTTTTATTGTCTTTATAGTTTTTCATCACAGATAATATTTTCAATATAATTATATCTAAGGTTAAATCACGTAACGACTTGGTACATTTTTATAATAAGAAAGGCGTACCTGTAGAACAATTATATCCTCTTGTCGAGATCTGTAGAGAGATTCTATGAATCTCACACGTGATTGAATTTCAGAAATAGTTTTCTCCATGAAATCTTCTCGCGTAAAGTGAGCTGGAACAAACAAAATTATGTTTTTATGCGAAACATTTAGTTGAATTTATGAACTGAAAAATATGTTAAAATTTTGTTTTAAATGTAAAAATAGTTTATTGATTACCCCAGCACAACTTAGAAGACACATTATGATATTTATACAAGACTAATTAATACAAGAAATAAAAACAAACTTGTAATGCCTTATTTAAGGGTGAAGAAGGTTCAGAAATCATTTGTTAAGTTGAGCATACGCATTTTTAATAAGATACCCGAATCACCGTTCCGCATAGTTTTAAGATATATTTTAAAAATATCTTATTACAAAAGGCAAATTATAATGTTGAATATTACTTAAATGACAAAGATGTTTGGACTTGATTCCAGGTGCACGTGAAAGCTAAGCCCATTGTAACATACAAAACTATATTTAAAAGATTAACCGTTGAGTTTCTTGCCGGTTTCTTCTCAGTGGTATCAACTTTCCGAACTGGTGGTGGATTTGTTATCTACTGACACAGTACTGACGATTCGAAATTGCTTTTTGAGCCTACTTGAATAAAGAATAATTTGATTTGACATAGTTATATAAATTAACCTCTATATATTTATAATAATCGAGACAATCAATGGCAGATACAGTGGTTTGTTTCCCTGCTTCGTAATACCGTAATACCGTGACGACGACGAAGACGATTCAAAAATAACTTTAAAATTCGATGTTTATGTCAATAAAAATGTCGATACAAATTCCCATTATACCCGTGGTTAACGTAAACGTTTCATTTAATTTTTAAATAGATTTTCTGTTTAATAAGATTTTTGGAATTGTGTCACTATTCTTCAATGAACGAGCCAAACGCAAATGTTTGAAGTTTAAGCTGCGACGTAAATAGAAACGTTCATTACGGGATACAATGCCGGTAGGATGTGCAATAGGCGCGTCCAATTTGCTTTCAATACAGACGACTGAACAGCATTTAGCTTCAGTTGACGAGCTAAGAGGTTACGACACGATATTTTATACATCTAAGCGTAAATCTGTTCAAGGAATATACCACTAAATAAAATGAAAATGAAAGCTTATCACTCATACAATTCTTTATTACTTGAGTCTTGTCTATTTTAAAATTATACATACATACATACATAGCATCACGCCTCATTCCCAGAGGGGTAGGCGGAGACAACGTCCTTCCACTTGCCACGATCCTTGCATAACTCCTTCGCTTCTTTCATTCTCGTTAAACCTTTCATACAGGCTTAGAGTACTCTTGATCTGGCCGTTATTTAAAATGTCCTGGATTTGGTCCAGGAACGTTCGCCTTGGTCTTCCCCTTCCAACTTTCGCATTCACTCTTGACTCATAAATCCATTTTGTCAGTCTCCTTTCATTCATTCTCTCTACATGCCCAAACCATCTAAGCATACCTTTTTCAATTTTAGTCACTACGTCTTCTTTTATACCACAACGTTCTCTTATCACACTATTTCTCACTCTGTCACTCAGTTTTAATCCACTCATGCTTCTCAACGCTCTCATCTCTACCGCATTTATTTTACTTTTGTGATTCTTCTGCCATACCCAAC
>JACTOM010000048.1:142388-218354 GCA_015832385.1 Elymnias hypermnestra | reverse complement strand
TACATACATACATAGCATCACGCCTCATTCCCATAGGGGTAGGCAGAGACAACATCCTTCCACTTGCCACGATCCTTGCATATCTCCTTCGCTTCTTTCATTCTCATTTAACCTTTCATACAATTTCGTCGGTTTAGAGTATACTTGACTTAGATGTGTATAAGAGACACGTCTTCACTCTTGAATCGCCCACTCAAATTTTTCAGATATTCTTCTCTAACATCCTCTTCTTGCAATCTCTCCACTTTTATTCGTTCAAAAATTCTCGAGGTTTCCTTTTTTCTATGGCGCCACCACCACTTTATAAAGACCACTGATTCGGGTAACAACCAGGTAGTGGTCAGTATCGTCGTCGTCGAAAATTACAGGTTCTATATTTACATTATAAAATCAAACAACGTAAGTGTGACTTTGTGGCGCCGCAAAATGTATTTATATGCATTAAGACTATATATTATACCAATATAATGGCAATAGATGTGTAACTCGTAATTTTAAACTCCCATTAACTCAACAGGTCAATATATGAGACCTCATTAATGTCGCCAAGAACCAAGTTCGTTCAAAAGATTGAAACGTTATGGGTTGGTACGCTTTTATACCAGGCGCAATAAAACACAAGTACTATTATCACTTTTTTACATAAACTGAAAAACACTTTTTGGATAATCAGAAGTGCGGTAACAAAAAGCATACATTTAGTAGAGCAAATCACTAAATCCAGAGCTAACAGCAGGGTCTAATCGCAAGCGCTTCAATCACAAAAGTCAGACCAAACTGTTAAAGTGAAATAAAATACACTAAATAATAAAACAGAAATTTTGAAATCTGTTATCTGTTACTATATGTATAAAAAAAACCGTTTGTATTAGCTCCATCGACGTAATATTAAAGAACTATTATCCATATATTCCATAGATTCCAGAATAGTTTATATTGTTTTGTATCAAAAACCCATTTTTATTTCGACAGAATTTACTTTTTACGACCACAAAATGTTATTATGCCATTGGTAGGAACAAAATTTGTTTCATTTTCAAACAACTTTCCTGTAAAATGTGCTTTTTTGATTTGCACCACTATTCTTCCATAATAGCGAAATGTCTATGAGCAGCATTTGGTGAAACCTATACTAATTTGCAGGTTAATCTCAATTAAACAATAATAACTGCGTATATCGCTGTACACGTGAAGGAAGTGAATTTTTTTTATTTATTTACGAGTATATATAATTAAATTTGCTGAATAATGTGAAGACTCAACTTACCCTTATAAATTACTTATATATACGTACAAACTAGTAACGCATTTCCTGTTGAGTGATGTTACATTGGTTTCACATACCATAAAAGATATAGTTTGTAAATGTGAAATTTGAATTTTTTAATGTGAACATTTGATTTTTTTAAATTATCACCCCCTTAGCTTACCTCTACTCGGCAAAAGCAGCATTTCTACCAAATTTCAAGTCTCTACGCATTATGATTCCAAAGATATCGTGATGAGTCAATAGATACCTGGATATCTGTTTTATATATATATATATAGATAATGAGTATTTCTTCCGTAATAGACCTAAATTAAAATAGAGTATGTAAGTAAAAAACAGGAATTCCACATTATCTGAAATAGTCGTTGATGTCGTTACACATAATAGCCCTTTCTCGGTAACAATTGTACATGGCTCCTATTCGATCATCGCCTCACACGCTGAATAAACAAATTGCACACAACAACATAACGACATCGGATGAGTCTGAGAAGTATTAATCACAATCATTATGGATTATGTTCTAGTCGATGTAATTACTTTTACATGTGCATTACTTTCTTTTTTATCTTCTTACTAAGACAATGAAACTAAAATTGTAAATTTTTAATATCAAAAGATAGAAGCATTTGAAAGTGATATTGAAAGGAGAGTGAATGCAGGGGTTGTGGTGCCAACACTTATGTATGATAATGAAATTTGGGTATGGCAGAAGAATCACAAAGTAAAATAAATGCGGTAGAGATGAGAGCGTCTAAAAATATGAGTGGATTAAAACTGAGTGATAGCGCTATACCCTCAAAGGGCAGTGCGGGTATGTTTCTTATTTATAAAACAATTTGCCTAAATTAATGAAAATGCTATCAAAAAAAGTCAACGGAGACGCAGTCGTGGATTCAACTAGTATAACATATATGCTACCAATTCTGGTTGAAACGTATTCATGTAAATACTGTTTTAACTTTTTCAAAGCCGATACGGTGCCGGAACAGGTTAGTAAAATGTTTTATACCTTTTGTTAATATTTCCATTGCATGTTTTTGAATGTGCCTCGGACAAACTAATCTCTCGTTCGAAATAACTTCCTTTTTTTTATTTCAATCCGTTCATCAGAGTATTGAAAAATTACTACAACTAGTTTATAATAGAGGTGCGATTATTTTACGCAGTTAATACGTGATAATTTCTAATTGCCTTTGTTATCGATTTTGTTCAAGAAAGGCTTCAAATAGTGCTATTTTTACAAAAACTGTTAAGCTTGATTACTAAGTTTTGGATGTTTTATAGATAATGTTGCCTTTCAACTAGATATATACGTGTGTGGAAGAAAATATTCGCTTTAATGTTCGACAAAGTATTTAATTTTAAAACAGTTCTACAAGCTTTTAACACGACTACTTTCACATGGTACGAATAAGAAGCTTAGCATTCGATTATCTCGTAAGCGTGTATAAAGGAATCACTTAGTATTCACTTAAGTTTATATAAAATATTATTTAATATTAGATATTAAAAAGTGTTTATTTACAGTTTTAGCTGTAACTCTAGCTAAATTAAGACAATAAGTCAATAAGATTATTTAAGACTTATGAAAACACAATCAAAAATTTTGCATTATTTTAAGGGTTTCAGTGGTCTGATTGTTATAAACGTACCGGCATATTTAGCGGAATATAAAAAAAGGTTTGATAGCAGTATCATATAAGGTTGCTGGCTGATCTATAAGTCATTTGAACCCAAGGTTTAACGGACTTCCAAGCCCGAAATGAGTTAGAAACAGTGCGGGGTGTAAACGTAAGTAAGCGTACGGTAGGAAGAAGGTTTGAAGAAGCTGGTTTGGGTTCATTTGTGCCCGCCAAGGCTCCAAGGCTCGAGGTAAATCATCGTAGAAATAGGTTAACTTTTGCTCAGGAAGATCGGCTTTGGAACGCGGACCAATGGAGTAAGGTATTGTTTAGTAATGAGTGCAGAATTCTCTGAAATCAAATTGACGGCAGGCAAAGAATATACAGACGCAAAGGAGAAGGATACATTCAGACTAATTTTGAAACTACAGTTGCATACGGTGGTGGATCAATAATGATTTGGGCAGGCATTTGTTTAGGAGCTCGCAAAGACTTGGTAGTGATTGACAGAGATCTGACTGCAGACCGTTACATCAGAGAAGTTTTAGAAGAAAATGTCGTACCGTTTGCCCCATATATCGGTGACGATTTTGTTTTTATGCAGGATAATATGTTCGGTCGCATACCGTTCGGGTAACTCAAGCATATCTTAATGACATGAATATCACTGTTATGGAGTGGCCGGCGAGATCACCGGACATGAATCCAATAGAGCACGTTTGCGACTTGCTGAAAAGAAAAGTAAAGTCCAGAATTCCAGCTCCTGCCAACGTGGGTGAACTGCGAATCGCCGTAGTTGAGGAATGGCGGAGACTACAGGCCATCTATAACATCCTTCTCAGTATGCCTAGACGGGTAGAAACTTTAATAATAGCACGTGGAGGAAATACGCGATATTAATAACCATTTTCCTAATTTAATGAATTGTTATACATTACCCGGTTACATAAAAAGTTTAAAAATGTACCATTTTTCACAAATAGCCTTTACTCGCAAAATATGGTCTTAATGAGATCTCATTTTAATTAAAATAAAATGAAACTTTCAATAGCAAATAAGTGTAGTAAGTAGATTTTAAAATAAAACCATATATTTTAAATTATTAATTATTAAGTTCCGCTTAATATGCCGGTGTAAGTAAGTACGTAAGAGACATTTAAGAGACAAAAGTTTAAAAAATCACTTCGTCCTAGTAAATACTATTACGAGTTAAAACATGAAATTGCTTTACAACATTAGGTGTCCAATCTAGCGTTAGTTACTAGATAACGTAGTCAATTCTGATAGAGATAACCCAAAAATATATTTCGCTCTTTCCCTAAGTGAAATTCTTAAAAACAGTTTGCTGCTTTGAAATAATAATAAGTCTGGCGGTGAATTTTTACCAATGACTATAAAATATGTATTGTTTTTTTGGTTGAATCTGAATCGCATCAATAGGTAAAGAGTAATTTATTTATTTGGTTTACCAACAGATTATACACTATGCTGAGTTTAAAAGAAAAACAAATAGGTATATTTAAGGTGTAAATCCAATTACAGGCACACCAGCATGCGTTTTTAATTGCACATGTGCGGAGTTGCAAGTTATACAAAATATACAACAACTAAACAATGTAAATGAGAGTAGTAAAATACACACATCTAGTAAATTAATAGTTCTTAATACTGAAATAAAAATGGCCATGATGGTCTTGTTGCAAGACGCCTGAATTCATCTTAGACTGTATATCACTTGATCACTTGAAAGATCACAGTCAAGCATTAACCTGTCAACAATAAAAAAAAACAAATCTATAGCCTGCCAATGCGCAGTGAAGCATGGTGGCCCTATGATCTACAACTCTCTCATTTGGGTCAGGAGGGCATTTCGACGGTCCTAACGTATAAACGGACAACTTGTGTTTTATACATTTTGTCATTTGTAATTTCGATAATTATATGATTCGATATTTTTAATCATATAGCTATTAAAACATGATGCTTAACAAATATATAAGACCAAAAGGTAGTAAAGTAATAATCAATTAATCCTTGAGACATTGTTTTACAAAATATGGATTTTATACTTGACTCATTTTTTACCTTCGATTTATGGGTTAACAATGTTGCTTATTATATGACAATATACAGTCAAATATATTTAATTAGGTTAGAAGCACACATTTTACATTAATATAGTTAAATGCAATCCATTTGCAACTCCATTTGAGTTTAATTCTAGAACCATTCACTTAAAACACGTGCATAGCAATGCATGGAATTGATAATAACGTTGGAAATACGGACAGTCTCTGGAGCTTTGACGTAATATAGGCAAAAACTAATCTAGCGATTGTGGCATATAGTAACTACAATATTATTGGCATTCTTTGAATGAATGAAATTTATAAAATATAGAATCTTGAAATCTATGCCACCAATTTTCCTATTTCAATTCAGGATAATATCATTTTAAAGATATTCAGTACTTACTAACAATACCATAGAACTACAATATAAACATATATAATGTAATGGGCAAAAATAAGAAAACCATTTATATTTTAAACCGTGAACTTTTGTTGAATGGAACATTCGCCAAAAATGGACGCATCGGATTGAAAAAAAAAACAGCCATGTTTCGTGATATTTGCTGTTGTTTAGCGACGCACAGAGCAATTTAATTTGTTTTTATGACAATTTCTCAAAATCAGAAACTTCAAGCACCAAATTTCTGTTTTTTTTTTCCAATTCGATATAACTATTTCTAAGGAAGATAAAACCATAAAATCGGTAAAACTGATTTTTTTTTCCATAAGTTTTAAAAATAAAAATATCGGCAGTTCCCCACCCTGTCATCCACGTATCTACCAATTACATGGGAATATGGAGTAGCCGTTATGATGAGCGTCTACGTCGCAAAAGAAATATGTTTGCCGAATTTCAAGTTTATGGGGTAAATAGTTTTGGACATATCGTATTTGGTCGTATGTGTGTTTTTTTCCTATCTTATTTATTTAGGAAACCCATATTCTATGTATATGGGTTTCCTACTTAAAATTAAACTAAAGTTAATATAAGTGGTATGTTCTCATGTATGGGCCAATTAAACACTTACACAGTATTTAAATACGTATCTATTTGAACTAATCAAAAATGAAAAAAAAAGCAGAAAAATAAATTTGTAGAAAAGTTGTGAGACAGGTGTATTAACATAAAATATATTCCAGACCAACAAAGTTTTATCACAATCGAATAAACGGAACGGTACACGAAATACGGACACATAAACATTGATTTATATTAACAAGATAGTAATATAACGCTCCTAGAGAATCGGTTATCATAATGAATTAATTAATGTTCTCTTATAATATGGAAATGGAAAACATTTGGGTATCTACATTTTTATTACTTTTTTAATACACGTGGCCTTGTTCGTATTGAAACAGGCTTTGTTGGATTCAAGCAAATCATGTTGTACGATTTTGTAAGGCTTTGTGTTTGCAAGGATTAAAATCGAAGTTCAAATTGTGAATGTGAGAACGAAAGAAGCGAAATGATTATTATATAAATACTCCAATTTTGATATGCATATGTTAATATATAAATTAGTGACTGTATTCATAAAGTCAGCCATATTTATTTTCAGTCTTTTTGTGCAATTAAATAAATTTACAAAACCATAACTTTGCAAAACGCTAAATTGACAGTCGACTTTTGAGTATTACGGAATTTTATAATATTTCTAATTTTGATCAGGTATTAAATGTTCCCCATCCGATTCCATAAAAACAAGGTTACTTTTTTACAAAGTCTGCAAACTCTTCACCATCTTACTTATCAAGTATGAAGGTATCGTCTTAGTATTTATATTTAATAATATCATAATGTGTTTGATATATAAGTAACTGGTTGTATAATACTTATGCAACTTTGCCACACCCCGCGTCCGCCACCAGCTGCTAGCCGGGACGAAACGTACGACCGCTGCGACTCCGCTTTTTAAATCTCTGATAACTTTTAAGATATCTTAGCAGCATTCCCTTTGAATGAAGTGTTGTTAAGGACAGTTTAGATCTGTATGAAATATTTAATAAATGCGATTCAATGGATAAGGATAATGTATTGTATAAACTATTTTATCGCATTTCGTGAGATAAATAATTCTGTAGAACATTAGTTTGATTTAACTGGTAAGGCTAAGTCCATGTTTGCCATCTGAGCGCACAAAAATATGTTTGTAACGACATGACATTATAAATCATTGTATTTTCCGGCTCTTCTATATTATAAATCTTCCTCTTAAATCACTCTAGCTATTGTTGAAAAAAATCGTGGCTTGATTTGGTAGTGATAGACTTGATAGACTTGATTTTAGCGAGGAAATTCAAATGTATTTTTGCCTGACCAAATATCATGGTCTGCATTTGAACGTTGCTTCACCAACGTGGAATTTCAAATTGACAGCGTTGATGTATGAAACCAGACAACAAATAGCATTGAATGGTTTAGTATTATGCGAGATTTTACGTGATTAAATCTGTGATGAGATCGAAATGTCACCGTATGTCGGTGACATTTTGGTCTCAACGAATTGTGAAGCACTAATGGTAACGGGAACATAGTTTGTACATTAATTCGTTTAAATCTGAACTGGTGGGAGGCTTGAGTAATGGCTAGCTAGCTAGCTAGCTACCACTTTGTTAGCAAAAGTTGGGTCGCCAACAAAAAAAATTGCATACCAGAACTATGCTTTATAAAAACCATAAGAGGTAAACTAAGTACGCGCGCTTCCATCATTGAATTATCACTTACCATAAGATAAGATTACAGACAAACGATAACTTGTTAACTGTTAAAAAAAATCCTGTGTTATACTTTCTTTTGCGTACAAAAGATCCACAAGGCTCGAAAAACATCCACTGCCTCAGTGGGCCCCACCGCGAAATACTAATATACTTTCTTTGAAAATAAATGTCATAAGTGCAATTGAATGCGCAGGTGAGTTAATACCGTTCATAGTTTAATTAATATACACGAATGTGTTAAATATACACAGGACCATGCAGCTCTATAGGAAGATTTATACGGCAATGAATCCTTTCATGACGAGCTTCATTATTTAACATTACGAATTACCTTAAGTTTCTTAGTCTCACAATGGAAATATCCGAAGCGTCTAAAAGTGCCACGTGTTTGTCAAATGGAATGGCGCAACATCTAATTTTTGTACTGGCATGCACTGTTGCAAGGAGACTCGGGGATACAGCCTTGAATGTACTTCTTACAAGTTCATACAAAATTACATACGAGTTTACATGCAATTAATTAAGGCTGAGCCGTTTTTTTCACAAACTCGTTACTGGAACGCAAGCTACTGTTTCGTTTATAGATCTGTGTAGTACCATTTTGAGCGTATAGTTGCTTCCATTATTATTTTTGGAACTAGGAGTGGTAATGGAGGATTGAAATTGTAGAGTAGTAGACACCTCACATTTTCTTATGGCACTAAAAACCAAGCTGGGTAGATATCGACACCGTAAATATTAAGACCAGATCGGCTTTTTTATAGTTATTGAGACAGACATCAACAATCATCTAAAAAATAATATTTAAACTATATACTTCGTTGAGCCTTAAAACCCAAACAAACAATTTAATTAGTAGTGTGTAATAAATGATTTTATTAGCAAATTAAAGTGTGTATTTCATTTCATTAGGAAACCCTGGATTTAGTATGAGATCCGGTCTTGTAAAAACAAACACAATAAGATTGGACTAGTAAGGATTTTCATTCACATGTCAACCCTTTTTACCTTTGACTATTAGCTTTGTGAGATCCTTTGTTATTACATTTTCATTATTCAATCTGGAAATGTAAGCTGCTTGAATCTTTTTTCATTCTGTTGCACTGTCTTTATTCACAAATTAAAATTTCCAGTTGCGAAATATTGAATGTAAATAGGTATTGTCAACAACGACAAGATCAGTTTTAAATGTTTTAATTATAAGTATTTTCAATGAAGGTAATTATTTATAATATTATTTCATTGATTAGAAATAAAACCGCACTTGGGTTTTATCAAAAAGCACGTTCATTATTTTCAGACAGATTAGTGCTTGACTGTAATCTCACCTAATGATAATACAGTTTAAGTTGGTAAGAGGTAATTTTATCTCTAATTGTTTCTATAGAGCATCGTACCGGAATGCAAATTATTTGATTGGTATCTTTGTTGGTAATTAGCTACGGCCGGAACCTTCTACCAGAAAATGCAAGTTTTTAAATTCGCCCTGTCGGGCCACTGTTTTTGTTGTATTTAATGAATTTTAAGTAACTACATAATATAAAATTGTCTATAACCTACATATGTGAAGCAAAAACTTCATACACTTTTTATCAGAATTGCGTGGACGGAGGAATATGAAATTTTCCCCACTTTTAGTTTATATACAGTAGAAGTGAAGAATGCTAATGTTGTTTTTAAATTATGTATTCAAATATATTTCATGTATTCGAAACACGCACGTATTATTATTATTATTATTTTGGATTTATGGCTTTTTCCTGTGCCACACTGGAACACGCACGTATATAGAGAATATATGCGTATTTGTCAATCGCTGACATTCATGTCAAAGTTTACATTAAAAAAGTTTATATTATCAAAACCACTAAGGAGGTTACATTAGAAACTGCCATATTAATACTTTGTAATTTTATGTTGCCTACAAACTGGAGTGAATATTGCAGCAATTTTTATGTTATACTTTGGCTTGTGACCGACTTATTGATCCGAAAGAGAGCTGATTAATCTACCGACATGTCTATGGGTTTTACGTATATGGGCCAATGCAACAATTTCAGTATTTTTACTTTTTTTGCTAGAAGCTACGTTTTACTATGGTTGACAATATGCATATTACTTTATTTGGATGAAATAGTATTTTTCGGTGCAATAATTAAGGACCTTCTTGTCAAATTTGAAAAAATCAAATTTAAACGTTGGGAGCTACTACTCAAAAGTTGTTTAGAACTCATGGTTGTATAATAAATCCACTGATCTTGTAGATTTTCTACCAATGTCAAGAATATAAGAGTGCAATTTAAGATGAAAGTACAAATTTTATTTCATAAAACACATAACACGTTAAGATACCAAGTGCTTGACTGTTGGTACAGCAATTTTCTTTGTTACATATTTCCGATACCGGTTCGCTGCGGCAGAGATTACGTTCCACTTCATCGGCTTAGTCGTGGTATGACGAGCTTTGGCGGAGTAATGTACTTCATATTCGGTTTAACTTTCTATTATACATGACGAGGGAATCGCGTTTAAATAGGATAAATACACCTTGGATAGATACACACTTTCTCTTCTCCAAATATTAATAAATTTAGCCTTTATTCACTGACCGATATAGACTTAAAATCGCTATAACCTAGCTATTATAATTTAATCTAGTACTCTCCATTTGCTTCTCTACTTGCTTGCTTAATCCAAAATGCCTTCGTATCTAAAAGATATGTTTCTTGGAGACAAATCCTAACATAGATCAACAAGTCATCTAATTGCAAGGACTCCTATTTGTAAAACAAATTATTTAAAAATCTTTTCAAGTTCAACATATGAATCACTGAAATTCGCTCTCATGAATACAAGACTACACATTTTTAAGAACTCACTAAAAGGATATTATGTGCAGCAACTAAAGACGACTTATTTTATTTTATATCTACTTTTGTCTGTTTACATTTAAGCTATTATATATATTGTATTTATAGTAGCGTACTTCAAAGCCAACATATATTATTATAGTTATTTGTGATATTGTGTATATGATTTTGTACGTCTGTCTATAGGAATACATTACTCGTTCTTATCTGCTACAACTACTCCTATACCAAATTTTGTCTGGTAGACATCGATCCAAACGATAGATCGCCTCGTGTACTTGGTCTTTTTTGTATTAGCTATATATTTATCTTCTATTGTGGTGTACAATAAATAAATAAGAAATGGTGATGGTATCCCTCGGTCAAGCTCCAGATTAGATTTTAAATCTGATCGGGGTGCGTAAAGGCATTTCTAACCGTGACATAAAAAAGCGCGTCAGAATGGCTTTTAAAAGCAGACAATGACGACAATGTAAGTGACGTGACTGTCTCCAACAATAAAGACCGACTGTAGATACTGTAATTTACTTCTTACAGACAAAGTAGTCGTCTAAATAGATCTGAGCTGCCCCGACGATCGACTCTATTTATAACAGCCACGTTTAATTAAACTGTGAAAGTAGTTTAACAGTTGTTATTACCTATAGACGAATTAGTGTATAGGTGATATTAATTATTAAACACTGTTCAACATGATGCCTATAATCAACTAGAGTTTTAATTTTAAGATATTTTTTTACGTGAACGTTGACGCTCCCATATATAATGTTAATTTAAATTTAAAGTTAATAAAATTAAATATATTAATGTAATTTCCGTGGGAATATGGGCAAATCGGTCCGTGAGACAACACATTGATAATCGTACCTAGTTGGATAGTACTTTTTTATAAAATGCAATTTTTAAAAAAGCCGTTTTCTATAATAAATTTTAATGGGGTAAGGGGCCAAATTAATGCAATTCTTGGCAGCGAGATGTAATGGATGGCGGTTGTTTTCTTCTCGGAAACAGTAGAGGAAGGTAGTGGAGAGAAAGAGGGAGGAAAGCGTTTATGCCCCCTTCCATCGAAGAAGAAAGGGTGGTAGGAGGCGCAGAATTACAGCCCCGCTCCATCCTCCTAAGCACTTGAGTCGTTTTAACCTGAAAGTATATATAATACTTTCGAACGACCACAAAAATACAAAATAGTGTTAACAAATTACAGAGACACAATAGTTTTTAAGTCGCATATGTTTTAATAAACAGATATAACAGTGCCTACCCAAAATGTTTTCCATTTTCACCACATACTTGGTATTTTAACAAATAATGACCGATGATTACTGAACTAATATTTCGGTATTATGTTAGTGAGATTGCATTATGAAAAAATAATATCTAGTGTGTGTGTGTGTTGTGCGCATTTTTGTTGATCTGAGAATTTTACGCATTTAGTAATAAAAAAATGTTGAAAGGGTCAAGCTACTAAGTTACGAGTATTGTTTATGTGATTACAAATAATTGTTTCACTTTAATTCTATTGTAAAATTAGAGTAATAATTCAGAAAAGTCAAAAACATAGATATGCCTTATTTTTTTTCTCAGAATTAAGTGTCATTTATTTTAAATTATGACCAAGCGCATAAAGTTAACATTTGCTTTTTGAAATACAAATTTGGATAAATGAAAAATCTATTTCTCCAAGATGTATATCTGAATCATTTTTACCTGACGCTTTTATTGATTCTCCTGTTTTATAAGCCATTTATGGATTGTTAGCTACTACAATGTTTTCCTGTGCCTCAAACCTGTTTCATTTGAAAGGCAATAACGACAACGGTTTTAATCCGCTAACCTCACACTCTCGTCATGAGAGTATTTTGACGATAGACTTATATTTTAGCAAAGTGCGAGAGGTCGCAGTATAGACGACCCCTTTCTACGAATTTTCCAATATTCTTATTGTATCAGGAACTACGCGGTCGACATCGCGGGAGTAGGTATTATTGCATATAAATAAGGTATACTTCATGTGTACAAAGTGATTAACGTCACTGGGCTCTTTCTATGGTAATGGTAATCAATTTATAATAGTGGTCGCCTGCGTCAGCTATACGTAATATAAATAAAGTTTGTAGTTGTTTGCGGTACGACTCAATACGGCACTCCAATTAAACTTTTTATGGCACTCTAGTCGGTCTGTAACTAACGATCATGGAAAATACTTACAGCGCAACTTTGTTACTTGAAAGTTGAAAATACTGAATGCAACAGGTAAATTTTTCAGTCTGTTCAACAACTTAGTGTCGATAAATATCGTTTGCACTTAAATTATTAACTTACCATTGATAACATTTTAATAAATAGAATCGAGATGTTCTTTTAAATGAAACTAGATGATTGGACGCTTTTTTATTGCCACGTTAACCATTATCCAGCAATTTTCTGTTATGAGTGGAAAATTTTCAAAATTTTATTTAAGGTCTCAGCAGAGCAATAGTCATAATATTCTCTATGTTCTTGTCTCAAAAACTCGTATTCAAACCGGAAAAATAACACTATATACCTTAGCATGTTATATCGTCTTTGGTTGAAATAAATATTTTGGGTATGACTCTCTTATGTTGTTAATTTTTTTGGTATAGTGTCACTAATATGCTATAGAATCGGGTATACTATTTATTTTCTTGAGTCAAAAACTCATATTTGAATACCCAAGACGCTTTGACACAACGAAATACCATCATGTCATTAGTTGCTTAAAATATTTGGTTTAATGGTTCTCTTGTACAATAAACGTTTTTAATTATGCCATTATTCTTCTAAAGAAACTATTTGCATAATAACATTTTTGGAAGTAATATGTAGCTTTATATGATTTTTTATAAACTAACGTAAATAAAATCCAATCGTTGATTGTTGTAAAAAAATGTACTACACATAGTCTAAGATGGTAATGTACCAATCTGATAAATCTAACTCCAAACCGCTTTCCTGCACAGTTGTGTATTTTTTTTTATTGCTGACAGATTAGCGCTTGACTGTGATCTCACCTGATGGTAAGTGATGATACAGCCTAAGATGGAAGCACGCTAATCTATTAAGAGGCGATATACCCCTTACGGTTTCTACACAGCATCGTACCGTAATATAAATCTCCGTTTTTCTACATCCGACTTTTAAAATAAGCAACAGCTGAACAAAACAAAACCTAAAAACATTATCAACCTTTCGGGGCAGTGTTATAAAATATTCTATGCTTTTGTAATATCACATAAATAGGAACCCATACACTATAATCGTTGTTATTCACCTTGACATCACCCTTCTAAACAATGTACGAATGATTGACGTTACATTTCTGCCCTTAAAGTGCAGCACTTGGAATATTCTATTGCTATTTGACAGCGGTGAATATTTATCAGATTATTATATGTCACATATATCTTTTTATGTTAAATGTGTAATTTCTATTTACTATTGGCATTTAAATCATCCACTTGAAGTTGCAATTGTTAACGTTACTTCAATGATTGTACGTTGTACATTTTTTTACGTCAAAAAGCTTCCGGGGTACGCACAACGTCAAGGGATAGGGTCACGGGTTATGCTGGACGTTTACCAACTAAAACCTGACTGTGTTCTTCTCAATGGCGAAAGCGTTCAGATACTAATGAAAATATTTGCAAAACTTTTCGCCCCACTCATTCATTTTGCGATGTAAACGGTCACTAAGACTTGTAGCAATATCATCAGATGTTCGCAAAAATACTCAAGTATCACTGGGTAGAACAATTGATAGTTGCATTGTGTATGTACTTTCATGTTACAAGTCTTTTACGACTAAATTTAAATTACGCTGTTAACTATTATTAATACTTACGTTGTCTAATAAGCTATGGGCATGGACACAAAAAATAAGTTGTATTTTTTGTGTCCATTTGTGTCCATGTTGCTAAATTTGTAATACCAATTGTTTTATTCAATAATACATTTCTTTAAATTCAATGATATATGAAATCTTTTATAACGTTTCCTTACTCTTTGTATCCTGAATATTAAAATTTAATGTTTAAATTTGAAATATCCTTAATGCGGCCATTTCTAATAAACCAGGTGGAAGTTTAAGGAATTTTATGTTAAAAGCAAAGTATTTTCACGTTACAAACAACATAATATAATAAAGATTTTCTGGAAATATACGATGTTCCTTTACATTCAGCGATCATACACGCAAGTTTGATTATATTTTCGCCCTGATACACAAGGCCTGACAACTTTAGAAGTTAATCCATGCATCTTGAAAGCAGTTTATAAAGTCTTAACTACGTTTAGTTTATAATTATGCATGCCGCCCCGAGTTCAGCACTAGTTACGCTTGACGAAAATATGATTTTTCAATATGAAATGTTTAATAAATTTTATATTTATTATAGAACGTAGTAGTATTATTAGAAGTGGAATTATTCTACTATCATTTGAAATTATAAATATTTTATGCACAAACAAAAAAGTTATGAAAATATGTCTGATAATATCAATGTTTATCTATAACGAAATAATTTTTCTTATTGAAAATTTTATTTGTGTATAGGCCGACACCCTATGTAATATGTTAAGCCAGAAATCCATTGAATTTGTTACGTAATCCTATTGTAGACGAGATAATTTCATAATAGATATTTTGATGTACATTTGCTCTCCTAATAAGAAGACGGAAATTATTGAGTGTTTTCCCCGCTTGTTTCTTTTGATTGCCTCATAACTGTAAAACGTTGCTAAACGTACCAAACGTGAATTTTGATAAAACAATTTTTGATAAAATAATAACGATGAACAAGAAAGTAATCATGGACGTAGAATAACATAATATTGAAATATTACATTTAATTTAAAATTATGCAACCAAAGGAGAGGAATCCTTTTGATGCTAACAGACTGTAAAAGGAAACAGTAAAAATATTTTTACTATGTTCACAACTAATTTTCTCATTTCCTTTAACGTCTGCATACACATTTAGATCAAAGAGGGAATTGAATGACGTTGCACTGGCGGGGGCACACATCTCCCTACATTCGCTTTCGAAGCCTTTTCATCTTTCGTGATTAGGTTTCTGAGGAAAATTTACATAATTCCGTTTCCTGAAATGTAACATAGACTACAAATTTTCTACAAACTCTCACCCATTTAAATTGTAATAAATGGTGCTATAAAATTCCATCTATACATATTAATAAAATAAAAATATTTTTAAAACGTCAATCAAATCAATGTGTACACGAAGTACAAATAGGAAAATAAAAACCATTTTTAGTATGTTTGTCTATTTCCGTATGTACCCGATGAAGATATACCATGGGCTACAATTAACAAAAATAAACTTTTGAAAGCCACTGCTGGACATAGGTCTCACGTAATGACTTCCACAAGGCCCGATCTTGCGCCGCCTGGCTCCAGTGGCTACCGGCGACGCTCTTTATGTCGTCGGTCCACCTTGTGGGGGGTCTCCCTAAACTGCGCCGTCCGGTGCGTGGTCGCTACTCCAGCACCTTTGGCCCCCAACGTCCATCGGTCCTTCGGACTATGTGCCCCGCCCATTGCCACTTCAGGTTCGCGATTCGTAGAGCTATGTCGGTGACTTTGGTTCTGCTACGGATCTCCTCATTTCTGATTTGATCGCGTAGAGAAACTCCGAGCATAGCCCTCTCCATCGCACGCTGAGTGACTCTGAGCTTCCGCATGAGGCCCATAGTCAGCGACCACGTCTCAGAACCGTAGGTCATCACTGGCAACACGCACTGTTCGAAGACTTTGGTCTTCAGGCACTGAGGGATATTGGACGAAAAAGTCTTCCGGAACTTCCCGAACGCTGCCCAACCGAGTTGGATTCGGCGGTTGACCTCTTTCTCGAAATTGGACCTACCTAGCTGGACTATGTGTCCCAGGTATGTATACTCGTCAACAATTTCGAGTGTAGAGTTCTCAACGATGACTGGGTGGAGCGGAACATGGATATTGGACATAACTTTCGTCTTATCCATGTTCATTTTTAGGCCCACCTGTCGAGAAGCTCTGCTGAGGTCATCGAGCATTGCATTGAGATCTTCCAGAGTCTCTGCCATAATGACCACGTCGTCGGCAAACCGTAGATGAGTGATGTACTCGCCGTTGATGTTGATGCCCAGTCCGTTCCACTCCATAAGCTTAAACAGGTCCTCCAACGCCGCAGTAAAGAGCTTCGGGGAGATAACATCTCCCTGTCGCACTCCACGCTGCAGTTGGATAGACGCTGTGCTTTGGTCCTGTATACGGACTGACATGGTGGCGTTTTCGTACAAACACTTCAACACGTGTATGTACCGGTGGTCAATTCGGCATCTCTGCAAAGATCTCAACACGGCCCATGTTTCCACCGAATCGAAGGCTTTCTCATAGTCCACGAACGCCAAGCAAAGTGGCCGATTATACTCCTCGGTCTTCTGTATAATCTGCCGCAGCGTAAAGATGTGGTCTATGGTACTAAAGCCTTTTCGGAATCCGGCTTGTTCGGGAGGCTGGAAGTCGTCAAACTTGCGAGCGAGACGATTCGTGATGACCCTCGAGAACAGTTTATAGACATGACTTAGCAGCGCAATAGGTCTATAGTTCTTCAATAAGGTGTTGTCACCTTTCTTGAAGAACAGAACTACCACGCTCCTATGCCATGCCTTGGGCACCGTGCCTTCCAGGATGACGGAATTGAACATTCGCTGAAGGACTTTAAGAATGGGTTTTCCACCCGCCTTCAGGAGTTCCGCTGTGATTCCGTCATCACCCGGTGCCTTGCCGTTCTTCATCTGTTTGAGAGCCATACTAATCTCGTACAAGCTGACGTCCGGGATATCTTCGGTATAATGCCGGGTCAGTTTGGCACGGGGATCTTTAGCCAAACTATCAATAGGCTTGCAAGTCGATGTGTACAACTGTCCATAGAAGCTCTCAACCTCCCTCCGAATCTCAGGTCCAGATGCAATGAGTTCGCCGTTATGGGTCTTCAGCCGCGTCAACTGGCTCTGACCGATAGACAAATCTTTTGCGAACACTTTAGTGCCTTTGTTGCGTTCGATGGTATCTCGTATACGCTCGGCATTAAAGTGTCGCACATCACGCTTTTGCGATTTAGAGATCTGTCTATTGATCTGCCGATATGCGGACGCGTCTGCTGTAGACTGCAAGCTCATTGCATGTCTCTGTTCCATGAGATTAAGAGTATGGTCTGAGAATCTCTTGGTTTGCTTTTTACGGGGTTTATAAAATTTCATCCCAACCGTATGGACAGTTTCCACTAGCCTATCGTTTAGCTCGTCCACAGATTCGCAATCCTCGAGGCAGGCGAAGCGGTTTTGCAGCTCTAGTTGAAAGCTCTCGGGGTTTTGGATATGCGCGCGAGTGGGTCGGAGCGTAGACTTCACCAGTCTGAACCGCTCTCGGTGTACGTTGATATTCAATGTGCCTCTTACCATACGGTGATCGCTCCCAGTTTTCACTTGATTGATCACAGAGACATCATTGAATATGTTCCGTTTCGTAGACATGATGAAGTCAATCTCGTTTCTCGTGGAACCATCAGGACTCAGCCAGGTCCATTTTCGGAGCGGCTGTTTCTTGAAAAAAGAGTTCATCATATAGAGTCCCTCCTTTTCCATGAAATCAGCGAGCATCTGTCCCCTCTGGTTCCGTTGCCCATACCCAAATTGCCCCACTCTCAACTCTGCCCCGCTTCGTTCGCCGAGTTTTGCGTTGAAATCACCCATAACAACGTTGTAGAAGGTCCTAGAGGTATGCATGGCTTTGGAAATGTCCTCATACATAACCTCTACATCATCATCTGGATGCGATGATGTGGGTGCGTAAACCTGGATGACCTTCAACGAATACCGTTTGGTAATTCTGAGTATCAGGTACGCTACCCTGTTGGACACGCTGTTAACTTCTACAACGCTGTTGACGAGAGATTTGTGGACGAGGAACCCGACACCACCTTGGGACTGGTGTTCGCCCTCCCGGTAGTAGAACAAGTTACCGGATTTGAGGATTATCGTGTCCTCCCCCTCTCTACGGACTTCCGACAATCCTATAATATCCCAGTGTAACTTGTTTACTGCTTCTTCCAGTTCGAAGATCTTTTCGTCGGTCCTCAAAGTGCGTGCGTTGTATGTTGCCAGGTCAAGTCGTCGGGGTTGGCAGCGGAATCTCTTCCGGAGATTCTTAGCACCCCCTGCCCCGCCGTTACCATAACCGCTGCCAGAACTAGGAATAGTGGGGCTGCCGGGGACTGGGGGCCGTTGCTGCCTTGTTTTGATCATTTGTGGTTGTGCCGATAATCACCACGCTTGGCAGGCGGGTTGGTGATGGCAGTGCTGACCTTCTCGCACCGATAACGCTGCTGCCCGTTATCGGTCTGTGGTATTTAGGTCAGCTATATAGAATGGTTATACCGCCATTTGTCGGTCGCCAGAGCCTCGTCCGTAGGAGCAGGGTGCACCGCGTGCAGGTGAGGTTGGCGTTTGGAGAAACGGACTGGGACGCGTTCCCCCTTACACCCCCTTAATCTTGATCTTGAATCCTTTATACCTTAATAATTACTATACTAGAGAGTGTCGATAAAAAATAATAGCAATTTATATGCACTTTTTAAACTCTTTCGTTACTCTATAACCGTCATGCAAATTTTTATTATATATTTTGAGAGATCAATAAAGCAAGGATCGCCTGCCTAACATTAGCGTTATTAGAAAATCAAGAAAATTTGTTTCAAATGGATTTTATCTATTCATTAAAATAACCAACAAACCTAACAGTTACACTTCGTTTAAATTAAGTTTCATTTCCTAAGAGATATTAACTTTCTATATAACTGTACCATTACAAGTCCCTCAATATGGGGGGGGGGGGGTAACGTGGCAGAAGAAAGGACCTGTAAGTAGCTGTACATGGACGTATGGCCCGTAGTTTATTTTTTTCTTTATTAGGTTTACCAACAGACAATACACTGTACTGACATACATACATGCATAGCATCACGCCTCATTCCCATAGGAGTAGGCAGAGACAACATCCTTCTACTAGCCACGATCCTTGCATATCTCCTTCGATTCTTTCGTTCTCATTAAACCTTTCATAGAAGTTCGTCGGTTTAGAGTACTCTTATCTTGGCCCTTAATTAAAATGTCCTGGATTTGATCCAGGAACNCACTCAGTTTTAATCTACACATACTTCTCAACGCTCTCATCTCTACCGCATTTATTTTACTTCTGTGATTCTTCTGCCATACCCAACTTTCACTACCATACATAAGTGTTGCACAGCCAGTCTAGTCCTTTGAGACACCATCGGGCTATTCATAGAGGCGCGCAGGGCACCATTTACCATATTCCCTGCATTCACTCTCCTTTCAATATCACTGTCACATTTTCCATATTTTGTAAATTTAGATCCCAAGTATAGAAATTATTTCACCTCTTTCACTTGTTCCCCATTTATCAAAATATTGCCATTCATCATAGATTCATCTCTTTCAAAAACCATAACTTTCGTTTTATTTACATTCACTTTCATTCCTTTCCCTTTCAATGCTTCATTTAAAATATTTACCATCTCCTGTAGCTCATTAGCGGATGACGCAAGTATAACTTGATCATTAGCGTAAAGTAAACCTTTGATGAGTAATTCATTTATTCTTAACCCATACATACTTTCTTTTAAATCTATCAAACAGTTATCCATGAATAGGTAGAACAGCCAAGGTAATGCAACACATCCCTGTCGAACACCCCTTTCGACGGGAAACCACTCCATGTAGGCCCCGTCACTGTACTGAGCTTAAAAGAATAACAAATAAGTATATTTATGGTGTAAATCCAATTACAGGCAAACCAGCATGCGTTTTTAATCGCACATGCGCGGGGTTGCGAGTTTGCATATAAAACAACTAAACAATGCAAATGAGAGAAGTAAATTACACTGTTGTGATGTGAAAGTTACAAAGAAAAAGGATAATCTACATCTTAATTTTGAAAATAAAAACAAGAATAGTAAGCATAGTTTCATTATGTGGCTTTTGCACCATTAAATTGATGCAATAATTTCCTGTAATCCTGAAGAGAGCAGGAGTGGGTGTCAACACGAGTAGTTTTGAAGAGCTTATTATGTTCCCGGCAGATCCTTTCTAAAACACTGTGAGCACCGAGATTCGTTCTATATGATTTTGTAATGAATGGACCCAACGACGATTTTTTAGCGACGTAATATTAAAGAATTTCAATCTCTGATTATACGAGGTTAATTCAAACTGCTTTTTTTCATGTGCAGACAACAAAAAAGGAAAGCGTTTCTGGATTCTTTCAAAGTCAAAGACAAAATATCTTTATTAAAGTAGGCCTATAAGTGCTGTAACTTATGAATTGACGAATATCTTTTTTTTATTTAATATTTAAATGAATGACTGATGATAACAATAAAGAACGACTTACAATCTAAAGTTACGACGGTATCTTCGCGCCCTGATCTGAGAAGAGCCCACAATAAACTCAGTCGGGTGTACGTTTTTTTTATGTCATCAACATTACAATATATGTTTTAAATTTATCAAGATGTATATAAAGCAATTCATCCTGCGCTTTTTTGTCTTCTAAATAATCTTTCAAATCATAAAATGATTTCTCTATTAGCTTTCTTTTAATGAAAGATTTAAATTTCCTCATAGATATCTTTGTAACTTCTTCTGGGAGTTAGTTAATGAAACGTATACAGTTACCCTTGAATGATTTGTCAATTTTATGTAACTTACTAGAATTAACAGCAATTTTATTTTTATTTCTTATGTTATATGAGGTGCATTCACTTTTTTCATAAAAGAGGCAATATTTTTATGGACATATAACGTTAAAGTTTTCTAATATATATACGCCGTGAACTGTCATTATTTTCACTGCTCTGAATTTGTTTCTTCAATTCTTTTGATAGGATCCATATAGAATGGATTACAAATAGTGGACCCGTATCCTAATAAACTATGAATTAAAGCAAAATAAGTAAGGGTCAAACATGATGTAAATTTTTTGCAATTTCGCCAAACAAAGCCCAATAATTTGTAGCACTTATTGATTATAACATCCATGTGTGTGTTGAAGGATTTTTTGTCTAATGTAATATCAAGGTCCCTGATACTATCCACTTCGTCTAACGAAAGATTATTTATTGAATATAGTTAGATCGTAGAAGTAATAGAGACGGTGTTATATCTTTAATGGGTACAGGTGCGTGGTTACGACGATGCGCTGTGATTGGTCATATAGTAGATGATGATTATGCAACGTGATAGAGTGAAAGACTCGCGAAAGCTTTGCGATTATAGTAAATGTAAAATATATTTTAAGGTTTGTATTGTGACTATATTATGTTCATACACGGCGACTGCACTCACACTACAGCTACGACGCCTGTGTGATACTCTGTAGTTGATGCGATGTGGATTTCAAGAACGAAGATGGATAAATAAGGATCTAAATGTTAAAAGCGACATTTGGGCCATCCAAAAGTCGTTTAAGTCATGCATAACTAAAAAAGATAACTTACATTCAACATGATAATTTTACAGCCTTTAAAACTATCGTGTGTTACAACATTAGTTTGCATTAAATATAAGAGATAATTTATGTGTTTAAATAAAATATAATCTTTCTACCTATCTAATAATGACCAACATGGACTTTACGAAGATATTAAAGCAAAGATAATTTTAGTCATTAAATAAACTGATTTATCATGGGCTCTCTAAAAGGATTTGACTTGAAAACGCTCTCTATGAACGAATTTTTCCATATTCCCCCGGCATTAAGCACTAGATAAATAACATCGCGAGGAAGAATTACTTCGTTTTTTATTAATATTTTGATGGAAATGTTTATGTATAAGGTGGTTTATTCTTGCAACGTCAATGGAATTTTTCTCTTGCAGCTTTAACTTAGTTATACTAAAAAGGACTTGATAAAAGCTCTCTTATATTGCTACATAAAAATAAAATAAGAAAGTGTTGCGTTTGATTTTACGCCTCTACGAACAATCTTGAAAAGCACGACTGTTTAAGAATATTCTTCTTTAGTTTTTAATATTCATGTATTATGTAAGAATATCGTTAGCACTATTCCATCTTAGACTTAAGACTCCATAAAGTAACCATAACCACGTAAGCTTTTTATCGATAAAACATATAGCAACAACAACATAAGCGATTCCGACGAGTTCTACCACGATTATGAGATGCTTTTTTCTTTGTACAGTCAACGCCATCATTTTCTTGCGCCTATCAACTACTTCTTTCTCAAGCATTTATTTTCGACTGCCGAAACGAGAGAGAGAGATAACACTATTATTGCACACCACAGAAAATTAAATGTATATGAATCCAAAAAAAAAAAAGATACGACGATCTTATTACTATTTATCGATCTCCTTTAGGTAATCTCTGGGATAGTAAGATTGACTTGCCGTCAGGTAAAATCTCAATTAGATGCTAACCTATCAATAATAGAAAATATATATCCATTCCGTTACTAACACCATCATGCTACTAGAGGCGATGTTGTTATTGTAAACAAAATAGCTGCCAAAGTACAGTATACATTTTGCATGAGTAAACTTCCGTGAGATCATAATTTCAAAACTATGATGCAATTTCCGTGATCATACATACAAATAATATTTAAAAAAAGAAAATTCGTACATTTTAATTCAAAAACTCAAAGTTTATTAGTCGTATTGCTGACCATAGAGTGGATGCGCCAATTTGGTAATTTGCATCCTAAAAGCTTTTACATAGCATATAACAATATACGAATTCTGTACTAATACATTTTAAGCTGAGATTTAAAACTTACGGCAACTAAATTTGCTTTTAGCTAATACAAAGTAGTTAGTTTATCGAGCACTTTAGGGTTATAAATTGTATTTAAATAACAAAATTTTTTTAGGCAAATCCCAAAGTGCATCATTGAAATTTTACTTTTTTCAAAATCAAATTCAAGACTTTTTGTTCAAATAGACTTTCACAGCACTTTTGGAACGATAAATATTTTTTTCCATATATTTTTTTTATGAACGGCTTATAATGATATTAAAGAACGACTATGAATGTATAGTTAAGAGAGTCTCTTCTCGCCTTGTTCTTAGAAGACTCGATATCAAAGTTAGTTCTTAACATACTAAGCAAGGTCGTTAATGTAAATGAGGAACAAGAAAGGTCTTAATATCAAACCCTATGGGACTCCTAGTTTTATAACAGACCTGGCAGAAAGTTTTCCATTGACACAGACCTTTCGTTTTCTACTGATTAAATAGGAACAAATCAAGTTTAATGCTACGTCTGACGTCTGTGACGCCATACTGACCTAATTTCTCAATCAGAGTTTCATATTAGACACAATTAAATGCCTTAGACAAATAACAAAATATACCAAGCACGTCTAGTAATTCCTCTCAAGCCTCGAAAATGTTGTGTAATAATTATACACCAGCATCGGTTGTTGAGCGACCTCGTATAAATCCATATTGCTAACTGTGCAATAGGTTATGTTTTTAAAAATTTTATAATAACTGGTTCATAATCAATTTTCTCTAAAACGTCATTGAAAGATGGAAGAACTGGATATATGATCTACAGTTAAAATGGCTACCTGACTTAAACATTGCTATAGTTTTACTGTACCTCATGTAAGTCACGAAATGCTTCGCAAATTACACTGTTACTGAAATAATGCAGTTATGTAGATAATTAAACCATTATTTTTTGTGACGAAGACTGAAATTTGTAAAATATTTTTTTATAGGTCGGAATATGGCTGTACATAAAAGTTGTTGGGTAGTCCAGATACATTTTTATTTTTCAATGGTAGGAATCGGATGCAGAAAAACATAATCAATAATCCGCTTTGTCTATTCAATGAACCTATAGTGTACTTTATTCCAGCCGAATCGAGTAAAACAAAATTACACAGATTCTTCACCCGTAAATTTAATATCAGAGTTTTGGAACAATAAAGTAGGTCTTCAACGTTGCAATGTAATTTTATTTTCTTCTTTGTCACAAATGAAACTGAAAATGTAAATAGATATACCTTGAATAACTTATTTTTAGTTAAAATAACCAGGGGTTTGTGTTTTTTATTGTGTCAAGAATGATTTGTGAATTAACTACAACGATCTAAAAAATATGAAATCTGATTCTCTCCCTCCCCATAGCCCTCTAGTTTTTCGTCCCTTCAACTATTGACCGTCTTCGATATTCCCTTTTTGTAATTTTTCTTTTTCAAAATAAAGAAGACTTTTGTAAGTTACCATGTATAATATAATTAAACTACATAAAAGGTATAGAAACAGGAGTCTAGTACTAGTGCTTCGTGTATTTATTTCGAATAAATCGTATTAAGGGAGACAAACTCTATTTTCTTATAAAACAAAACGAAATGGCGCAACTTAACATAATGTTCATTTTTCCATTTTAAACGCCCCATTATTTAAAAGCTTAGCTAAACAGTTAATGACGCTTACAACTTGAAAACTTAGCTTTCAGTTTTCTCCTAAAACTCGTTATCTAACCACGTTGTCCTATTTCATATTACTGAGATATGTTAAAGAAGGCTTATTTTTATCCTGGAATTGTAGAGAGAAAAATCAAAACTTTTATCTTCGGATTTACGCAGCTAGATAGGCAAAAGGCTTTTAACCACCGCCTCAATAATATTTCCTTTATATGAATACAGTTTCAGTTTTAAATGAAAAACAGTTTCTGAAAATCATGGTCCCGAGACAACTATTTCAATAATAAATTTACTTACCATTTACCCCAGAATTGCACAAGGTAGGGAATTGGTATTAAAAATATTAGATAGATCTAGTAAAGGCTATGACAAATCGATATTATAGTAAAACAAAGAAAACTTATTTATTACAATTATTTGTCACATAAAGAAGTCAACACAACGTGATAATACATAGAGAAGTTTTATCGTGCAGATTGCAACTTATTAAAAACTTTTAAACTGGTAATTGGAGATAGTAAAAGCACAAGCCTTTTTCGAAGTATACTGGAAAACTTAGAATATAATTATTTATTTATTATTTACGGAACAGCATACCGTAATAAAACAAGGTTTTTTTTACACAATAATAAAAATCTAAGGACCATTTTTTTTTTCAAATAATTACAATAAAACTAATGGTCTGTGATTAGATATACCAGAAGGAGCACGCGAGGTATTTTGGATACGACATGATAGTGTATTTGCTCACAATTCATGACATATAGTTAATCACTTCAACGAATATTTCCCACATTGATGCCTTGGATTAAAAGGTATTTTCGTTAAGACCACCAAAATCTTAATCCTTTGGCTATTGGCGTACCAACGAGGTCTTTGTGAATCAAGGACTGCCCTCTCCATAGAAAATATTTTTAATAATGACGAATAAGTAATATACCGAGTTTCTATGTTTTATTATTCTTAAAATCTTCATCTTTAAACATGGGTACATGACAATTTTTTCTTGTGTATACTTATGAAATCATAATGAAAGTAAAACAGCAGATGCGAGCTGAGGGCAATATTATAATGGCCTTGCCTACAACGCCGAGTATCTTTTATTTTACCCCCACTCCATAGCCGGCTGCAACGAAAGAAATTAAAGGTGCGTGCGTACTAAATACAAATGTTAGAAGTGGAACTTCTTTGGAAAACCAATTTTTAAACTCCCACAAGACGTTCTAAAGATGTCAATTAATAAATTCAAAGTCTTAGTTAAAAGAAAGTTGATAGAAAAATCGTATTATAATTTGCAAGAGTACTTAGACGATAGAAACGCCTGGGAGTGAACGAATTGCTTTAATTTTAATTAAAATATAGTAACCTTATTAGGTTACAATATCATATTTGATATTGTAATGATGATGGTAACAAAAAAATTACCCTACTGAGTTTGTTGTGGATCGACTCGGATCAGGGCGCGAAGGAACCCTCATAACTTTAGATTTTATGCCGTTCTTGAGTTCCATCAACAGACGTATTTTAGAATCAGAGTGTGGAAAAAAATATAATTTTACGATTCAAAAGTGCTGTAATATGCCTACTTGAATAAAGATATTTAGATTTGATTTAAGTCTTATTAATATTTATAAAAATCTAAAACTTTACATTTTCGAGACGTGGTGGGAGGCAATAAGCAATATGTTAGGAATTGAATGCATCTAATTGTCATTAAAAAATAAAAAATGTCGAAAATTAAAACAAATAATTTATTGACGAATTGTAAATAAAAATTCCACGTATTTTTTAATCAATACTAGATTTTTTTAATTATTATTATTATTATTTTAATTTAGAAAAGAGAATTTATGAAATATTTTTATTAAAACTACCTAACCTTCAACGAATTAGCATAAACAACGCTGCACATCTTCGTGACGCTAATCACGCGTTTCATCCGTAAAAATTTTACTCTCATGCTTCAAAAGAAGTATCACTTCAAAAATTTGAGGCTAACGTAACGTAAAAAGCTACACTTTAAAAATCATTATAAGTAAAGCAAAAAAAATTGTATTTTACCACACTAATAATATAGATCTGGAAATTAAAGTTATTATATACACATCGGCATTTTTAGCGAAAAAGCAAAATAATATTTGATATGAGTATCATATAAGGTTATGATACTGATATCAAACCCTTATTATTATTTTTTTATGTTACGCTAAATATGCAGGTGTGTATATTTGACACATTTCTTGGCACTATATTTTTGGCTTATTTGTGAGACAAAAAAGGTATAACAGTATAATCATGAGAAATCTATAACTTTTAATAGATTTTGATGACATCATATCAGTAGTAAACCTGCGTTGTTATTCCTTAAAAGTAAATATTGTGTAATTGCCTGCCGTCCGAATTGAAACGGTACAATTAATAATTCTTGCGATCATCAAAAGAAATATTACTTTTCATATTGTGTCGAAAAACTTAATTTTCAATTTAATTGCATACATGCTCCGATGTAATCATAGCGTTTTATATTTCAAATAAATTTTACCCGCTAAAAAGGAAACATAAATGGAAGACAGCTTCAAAATTCATACATCTCTAAGAAGCGTATTCAGTTTTACAACTGAATAAGCTTCTTAGAGACTGCAATAAAATAAATCTAGTTAAGACCTAACGCAAAGAAAATATTTCTTAACATATTTTATCTCAATAATATTAACGTTTAAAAATAAGCTGTACGGTATTTACCTTTCAATTCTGTATTATCGTACCGAAACGTTTTTGTTTTGTTTGGCAGCACATCTTTGAAATAATTATAAATCAGCTAATGGTAAAGGCTATATTATAATAACTAATTTGAATTAGGTGATAATATCCCACGGAGATATTACAGAATAATATTACTAGGAAAAACAGTTTTTATAAATAACTGTGGTTATAAAGGCGTCGTATAAAAGGAAACTTAAATCTCTCGTTTTCTTTGTTCACAAGGAAGAAAGCTAAAGAATCGCAAAATGCAACATCATTTTCAGTTATATCTATAAATATCTTTTAACCGTAGTTCCGTTATTCAGAAAAATGTCTTTATGAATTTTATTGTATAAAGAAAAAAACTTAACAGGTGCGTGAGACAATGACTCGCAACATAAATCAAGGCATATGAAAAATCTTTAATCAAGTAACCCAACCTGTGAAATCTAATGATGCTTATATATCTACTAGTTCCTCCATAATAGGCTCTTAGAAAAGTCCACAATAAACTTGAATCTTGTATACTTGTATTTATATAAGTTTTTCATTTGTATCCGCCAATCAAGTATATAAATTTGAAAGACCGTCAAAAAGAAGAATGTTGCGTGTCTGGGGCATGTTCTCAGACATGACAGGTACGTACTTTGACAACTAATAATCATGGGCAAAGTGGCTGGCAAGAGGCGTATTGGCCGCAAGAGGAAGTCCTGGTTGCGCAACAACGGTAAGTGGACCGGGATCGCGAGTGTCGCTCAACTATTTAGCCTCGCGAGGGGCAAAGTCAAATATGAACAACTGATTGCCAACCTTCGCTAGTCGGAGAGGCGCATAAAGAAGAATAGAAGAAGATCATGTGTATAAAATGTAGTCCATAAATTGCATTAATTCATACCATACACTATAAAACTTGCTTAGTGATACTACATATACGTATTGAATTTTTCATTCCTGCGCAGCCTTTGGAATATATAAAAGAAATATATCTATTTCCATTTAACCAAAATTTAAGGTACTATTTCAACTTATAGTATATATATATACATCAATTAATTAATCTTCTATCAAGCGATAAGACCGCCTGTTGTAACTTGTTTCCTCTTTGTTGAAGTTAATTATAATCTATTACTTTTAAAATGGCATAAAGGTTATAAAAAAATGAATTTTTGATTGAATAATCAAACACTACAAAATTTTAGTAACGGACACAACAGAATACAAAATAGTTTATATTGAGTTAAACTGGTTAAACTTAATAATTTATACATATTTTCAATAAATTACTATGTATTCAATATGAATAAGAAAATCCCTCCAGCTTTCTCCCGTATCTAACTTTAACTGTGCATAATAAACCAGATATAAAGGTGTCTTTTTAATAACGACGATTGAAATTTCCTTTTACAAAATGGTGCGGGTGATTCAATAAACTAACTCCAGAACTAAGCAGGGGACGTCTTAATAGCAACTATTTTATTGTTAATTTAGGAACGCCTACAACCGGGAAACCTACAAAGATATAGATTTTAAATATATATTAATTTATTCGTACTATACTCGGTCATTAAAAATGAATAAGAAAATCTCATAAAACTCAAGGACACCTAGCACAACTGAAAACATTTGTTATGATTTGTTGTGTATGTGTGTTGTTGAAATCTAATTTTCTGGGAAATCTACATTTCTATATATTTAAAAGCGACGCCAACTTATTACGGAGGGATAATATCTTATGGAACAAAATATATTACTTTTTTTAAACGTATCTTGGTTTACACTTGATTATGATAACGTAATGAAGCGTTTGGAAACTTATAAACATATTTTATTACATAATGAAATAGTTTAATAAACAAAAATATAAGCTCTTTAATAGAAGATCAAAACTAATAAATAATTTGAAATATATGTAAGATTTTATGAACACAAAATTCATTTTAGTGTTTAAAAGCGTGTGGTGCTCGATGTTAATTGTTGTTAAATAATATGTTAATCTTTTTTTACTTTTAAAAACCCACTTTGACTTTTTTATTGATGACAAATTAACGCTTGAGTGTAATCACAAGCAAGTGATGATACGGTCTAAGACGGAATCGCGCTCATTTGGCAAGAGACAATTTACTTCTTCTACACAGCACCGCGCCGGAACACAAAGTCGTAGAACACAAAGTTTGTTGGTAAGTCTTTGCTGGTAGGATAGTAATTAGCCTCGGTCGAAGCCTTCCACCATTCGAACTAACGAGGTTCAAACCCGGAACCTCTGCTAGCAAAGCGAGTACTCGGACTACTACGATCGCGCAGCTGTCAAATTTTCTTAACGATTTTTTCGTTATGGAAATAACAAGCCACAGCCTAAACCTACCACCAGTCCAGAAAAAGTAATTTTCTAAATGCTCTGTTGAATCCAGGACCTCTGATAGTGATCAAATTTCGATAACAAACATGTAGGCGAAGCTTATATTAGCTTGTTATATAATGTTTTAGACTGTTATATTGTGATTTATTATTATCCCCAATGATAATAAAATCTGTACATCATTTTGCATAATAAAATCTGTTTTCAACATCTGAATTTTAAATTTTACAGACTTCTGAATGTAACAAGTATGAAACAGTCTATCACTGAATACGTTTTTATTTAAAACCTCGTCTAATGAGTGAATATCATACAATGGATTATTATAATTAACGCTCGCGCAAATTTTGAAGTAGCACACATATTCATACTCGTTGTATACTAGTTGTTGAAATTTTAGAGTGATGAAATGCAACGTTGTTAACAAATTTGTGTCATATTGCGGTGAGAATAATTATATAAAGTACTTTATTAATGTTCACATTATCGCATAACAAACCTTGAAAGCAAATCTATAACTATCAGGGACAAAAACACTAAATTATTGGAGTAAAAAGGCAATGTTTATGTAGTGACAATTTCAGTAGCTTGTTCGGCTACAGACATGAGGTGCTGGGTCCGAGTCCCGGGTTGGGGCAATTCGAAATAGTTTTCTATTAAGATTTTCTCAATATTTGCCCGAAGTTGGGAAGTCGGCGGCGTACTCCACCACCGTGCCTCGGAGAGCACGTTAAGCCGTCGGTTTTGCGCCTAATCTCTCTCTGGCCGTATCGGATTATCAACCACATTGGACTATGAGAGTGAAGGAATAGAGAGTGCACTTGTGTAATATGATGCCAATCCGCAGTGGAGCAGCGTGGTGGATCTATGCATTAAAAACCTTCTCTCATATAAATGAGGAGGCCTGTGCCCAGCAGTGGGACGTTAATGGACTGCTAGTTACTTACCTTATGTATTTCAACAGTTTTCAATTGTTGTATAACAATTATAATTTACAACTCGAAATATAAAAAGGAATATGGGTTTTTCATAACGTTATGCCAACAAAAAGTTCGCTTTTATGTACAGATGTTTTAAATAAAAGATGTCTATAGCGTCTATGTTTACGACCATGTGCGGAAAAGGAATGTGGTATTATAACAGTTGATAAAAAAAGGGGTTGGATGTATCAACGAAACGAGCGAGCGCTTTGAGCGTGACAATATCTCCCTTTGACGAATGAAATAAAACACATTTAGCCCCAGGAGAAAAGAAGCGCGAATACCGCCGAATAAAATTAATTAAACTATCCATGCTTTTATAATATTAGTATTTAATGACCTTTATATTTTTTATAAGTTGTACTATCGATTTTGTTTGTTTAGTACTCATTTTTGTGAGACACCTAGAAACTTAATATGTATATTAAGAGATATAAGTGCGTTGAAGAACCTTGGATATCCTGGGTGCAACTCTGGGGTAAGTTCAGCCTCGTAGTCCTCGTCGTCTCAATCGACGGACGTCCACTGCTGGACAAAGGTCTCTCTTAATGAATTCCAATGGGCCTGATCTTGCACCGCTTGTATCCAGCGTCTGCAATCGACCCGTCTGATGTTATGGGTCCACCTGGTGGGGGGCTGCCGACGCTGCATTTTCGGTTGCGAGGCCCCCTCTCTAGCACCTTCGGGCCCCAACGTCCATCGGTTCTGCGAACTATGTGCCCTGCCCATTACCACTTCAGTTTTTCAATTCGGTAGGCTACGTCGGTGACTTTAGTTCTCCTAAGGATCTCCTCATTTCTGATTTGATCACGTACGGAAACCCCGAGCATAGCCCTCTCCATTGCCCGCTGAGTGACTCTGAGTCTTCTTACGAGCCCCATAGTCAGCGGCCATGTCTCGGGACCATATGTAATCGCTGGCAACACGCACTATTCGAAGACCTTAGTCTTCAGGCACTGAGGAATTATGGATGAAAATATGTCCCGTAGTTTTTCGAACGCTGCCCATCCGAGTTGGATTCGGTATCCGAGGTTCAGCCTGGCAACCCGCAATTGGGTAGCCTGATGAGTATGCTCTACAGAATCTTGTTTTAAATGAGTGCGGAGTAAGGGCCCAACAGTGGGACATTAATTGGCTGTTATGTACCTTTTATCTACACGTATAAAGTATATTAATGCTAAACTTTAATAAGGGCACAATATATGAACCTAAAATTCATTAGCAATGATGTATACATAGTTTTATTTGGCTATTTTTAGTGCCTAGGTCTTTTTAATTCTACTTTCCGTGGATGAATATTTATATATATATTTACATGTTGTATAACGTTATGATATAGAAAATTATTGTTTCCCTAAAAAAAGAGGACTATTTACAATTTTCAATTATTACGCTAAAATCCTATGGACAAAACAAGAACTTCATTAAATTTACGGTGAGCTACAACATCCCTTTGTGTCTGCATATTTCATTGTCATTGTTGCGTTCTTATTTGACACAATGTAACAAGAATCGACATTGGGAACAGATAGATGGGTGTCCTTGATGAATTTTAATGCAGATGGAAATATTGGCTAATTAAAATAGTTAATCTAATATGTTATTTTGCTTTTTATTCATTTACACAAATTCAAATGCATTTGTAATGAATGCAACTTGATGTTAATACAGTTTGAAGTAGGAATTATCTTATTTTTTTTAAATATTGATATGCAAAGAGAACCGGTTTAATAAGAGTTATCTACTTTAAAAAATTCGCAAACTCAATCGATACATGAGAAGTGATGGACCTGATATAACTTTTCGCCCTTATGGATGTAGGAACGCACCACCGTTGATTACAAGTTCATCAAGCCAAAAATCAAACCGAATAAATATAAAGGCTATAGTAACATTTATTTATATTAGAATGAATAGGAAAGCTTTTTGCAGCGTCTCGTTTTCGAAATATGATATATTACAATATTCATCAGTGTGTTGTTGAAATGTAAGAAGCATCATGATAGTGCATTTTATATTTAAAAGCTTTTATCAAAATTAATATTTTGTTGATTTATTACCCTTGTTTTAAACAATTTAAAAGTCGAAATTATAAAAATAATTGTTAATTCTCGTTCCTTAAATAACATTTTCTAGCTTGCTCATCAAAATATTTAGTCTCCTTGTGAGTCAAAGGACTAACAGCAAGTAACAAAAGCAGATATCCGAGGAATGTTCCATTAAGTTTTACAAGCTCAATTTAGTTTAGTACTCGTAAAAAACAATTTAAGCAACAAGAGTTGCCTTTTTTCTACTTGTCTTCGAATCATTCGAAGGGCATTAAAGTTGAGTTATCGCGGCCTAACTAGATAGATTTATTTTGGCCATAAGGTATATACTTGAACAATGGGTCGGGCGCAATCATAGCGTTCTGATTTTTCACCTTACAAAGGTGCCCTCAGGGTATTCCTCTGTAGGATGGCAAGGAGGGCCATTACTGAGGAATGTCATGAGTGCGGTGGCGCTGTAGATACAGCGCAACATACGTTGAACCACTGTCTGTCCACATTGGGCGGGGCCTTGCACCGCACTTATGAGGGTAGTTGGCCATGATCTCTCCCTGCCCTCTATGACGAAGGCTATGACGATGAGTAACCGGGCCTGACAGGAGACGGTCTTCATCTGCGAAACTGTCATGATGCAGAATAATTTGACAGAGAGGCAGTGAGAGCAGGATGCCATGGCTCCAACCAACCGCCGGAGGCCTGCGGGACGATGCCGTGCGGTACATGACGTCCGGGTGTCCCCTGAACGGTTACCTCTGGGGTGGTAGACGTGGGATTTGCTGCTCCGCAGACAGAGCTCCCGTAAGGTAGTAGGTAGCATACCAGGTGCTCCGGGCTAGCCGCCTTCAGAAAGGAGGAGGGTCATGGAACCCACGAGGTGCCCACTTTCGATGGCCTTTCGCTAGCGAGGATCTCGACCTCGTCAAGTACTATGCGGAGCATCACTGGGTTTTAGCCGGAAGGAGACCGTCATAATCCGCAACATTTCCCTGTGGTGTCGCCGGTATCCATGAGTATTTCCCAGCGTTGAAAAAAGAAGGATTTATTTAAAAAAAATTCAGGTCGCCATATGCGAATGTTACATCAAACATCGTTTTCAAACGGAACGAAAAATATATTTCATTTACTTGCAAGCCGTGTGAAAATTGGAAAACTGTAATTGAAATTTTTACACGTACAAAGTAAAGAAAAAACTATTTTTAATCCTCTATCGAACGGAGGTAGAAAATTGTTGAACAAAATGGGCGAGGCTACTAACGTTAACATACATGTCTCAGTTTCAGGCTCATTTTCAGAAGTAGACTGTTCTTATATTGTTGTAATGTTACATTATCACTCAAGATGATATGTAAAAACAAATTATTACGTTGATTTTAATATTAAAAGATTTCGCTTGAGATGGCCGATTCGTGGCATAGTTTTATAATATAAATTTATTATATTACTAATTTACAACATATCTTTTTCAAAACAACTACTATTTTCTCTCTCAAAGGTGGAATATATGGAACAATCTAATATATGTAAACAAGTTTACCAAAATTTTATTTAAAGTGAAATTCAATCATAACATGAGGTGAACTGAAATGTATCAATCTGTTACAGTGATTGTGAATATTTGCAAAGCACTAGAAATGTTTGGAGTGCAGCCATTCAAAGTATTTCAAATATATCTATATTTATCAAAGCTATTCGAGAGCCTTTAACTTTCATCTTATTATATTATGGTTACGCCATAGTTCACAGAAAGGATGTATTTATCATATAAGTACGTTAAACATAGGATGATTTAGAAATTTGTTTAATATTAGTGTAAATCAGTTACCTCGTAATTGTGGAACTAAGTAATTATCAAAAATGTCCTTAACTGTTACATCAAAAATACTGCGTGGTTCGGAAGTTCAAACGACAACCATATTAGTTTTTTTGTTAAACATGAATTTAAGTATACTAAAAAGCAAAAAAGCCCTTTTATGTTCAACTATTTGCTACCTATTAGTATTTTCCACTCTCCTTATATGCAAAAAATTTGCTCGAGATTTTAATCGTTAATAAAATATTTTTTTATTAACTCAAGTACGGATCAAATCAAAACATTTATTCGCTGAATATGGTATACCTGTTTGGTGGTTTACATATTATATAGTCCTTATTTAAATTTGCGAATGTCTTACAGGTTTTTAAATGAAATCACTACAATTAAATTGTAATAAAGTTATACATGACATAATATTAACTCTTATTAGATATAGTTACTTATTATTAACTATCGCTAAATTCCCTTTAAATAGTTGACAACAGAGTAGGAGGTTTTATCGATGAGAAAAGATTTAAAATATATTTTTTTTATTTATACAGTCATTAGTTTTAACAAACTATGAGGCATATTTCCTTATATGTTTTAGTAATATATTTAAAAAAATATAGCCGTCTCTCCAACACTTTTATCGAAAAATAACATTTATGATCGGGATATCAGAATCTGCCTTTACAGCGTTGTCCCTTAAGCTTTTATAAAAGATTTTCATTATTTTTTAAAAGTAATGCCAGTTCATAACGACAGTACAGTCAGTACATTTAGTTTCGTAAAGTACGGCTTGCAGCTTTCACTGCTTTTCATTGCACGTATCGCCCTTATACATTTTTTGTGTGCAAGATTAAATGTAATGTATTACACCAGTCTTTTAAATACCAATGTGCATTTTGAGCAAATGCCAAAGCAAATTGTTTAAAAATATTCGATTTTAAGTAAATTTTTGTTTAAATTACTTAAATGAATATACGTAGCTATACAGTAGAATATTTTGATATTCATACATTTGATATTTGTTTCGGAATTCTTAGTTATTTTATAACAATTGCAGAGCTCGTAATTAGTAAATCCTACGAAAACACACAATCAACTCGATTTTCGTAAAAGATGTTGGTTGATGGGTGTAAAATTTATTTTATTGTCGAATTCAACATAATCATTCTAAGTTAAAACGATTGTTTTATACACCTTCTTAAGGGCTTAAAATAACTATATAAAACGCTTGCATAAATTATTACAAATTGATCAAAATACTAAACGTTGTAGTTTGTTTTGTTAAGGTCTTCTAGGTCTCAGAGGATTCCATACAACGCTATAAAATGTCTTGCTTCGAGTTTTATTTCCCCAGGATATCTTCAACAAAATTGCATCTCGCTCAACAGTTACACTCCCACTTTGAATTTCTTATAGGTAAATAAACTTGAAGACAATGTCTAACAAGATTTACACAGTGTGTTTTGGCAACTGAGTTTTTTAGTTTTCTTTCTAACGTACATTATATCTAAGTGTATATAGAATTGTAATTAGCCAAGGCTGAAGCCTCTCAGACTTAGTAAAATTATAAAATACAATTTCCAACTTGCCCCATCTTGAATTGGCTCTAGGATTACTACTAGAGAAACGAGTGTTCACACTCTTACGTTATTAAAGCGAACTTTTTTATAGGACAATACATTTTATACCATAATAATAAATTCACATAGATAATAATATCCCCACTAATAACACTAGTCTGATGGGTTCGACCTGCAATTGTAATAATTGCCACCCCAAAAGCAAAGTTGAATCTACATATGTGTAATTTAGTGTTCCAGTACAAACTATAATAATCCACCTTACTAGCTATTACAAAATATATCTGATAACAGCCGAACACCTGTTTATTACAGAAATAAATGTCCTACGGCAAACAAATTTACAAAACAAATATTAAATTATTTACAAAGTAGTGAACAACAATTTTACTATTAATTCACGCCATTCTAGCTGTGGTATCTGACATTGAAAAGCAATTAGCCCTCGCAGTTGATGCCACAACATAAGACCAATTCGTCTACGTCGAAAAAAAATATAACGCAATTGTAAAATGAAGCGCAAAAATAATTTCTAGGTACGTCCGTTGTAAACTTTGAAACCTTTTAACTGATGTGGATCAAATTTATTTCATTGGAAATCGGAATAGGTAGTAGACAAATAAACTCACTCACAAATCACAGGATCTTCAATTTCGATCATTTCAGTACAAACTTTTCTAACATTTTCGGGGGTTAGGGCTTGTATTATAGCAATTCCCTTTAAGTGAAGCGTTCCTATTAAAATGGAGTAATTTTTTTTTCAACTCAATCACTTGCTATCTTTTGCTAATATTTTTTATGCATTACAAATCTATACCAATGTTTTTCAGGTATGTTTTATTCTTTATAGCAATAGCAATAACCTTATATGGGAAGAAATTCAGTCCAAATCACAACGAAGGAAATGTTGGTCGTAATCGCTTATATTGATTTTATAAAAATATTATGATTCAGCACAAAAGATAATTTTTCTGCTACAAACATCTCATATTTATTTTCAATATTTCAGTTCAAAAGCCCCCAATCGGAATTTATTCTGATATTGTATGATAGTACCTAGAAATATTTTCCTCTAAAAACTTCTCTTAGTTATTTTCAGCATTTATAGTAATTGCCATAACCCACTACTGAAAATCACTCAAAACAAATCAGATGGTTTAAAAATAAATAAAATGTACTTATTACTTCACACATTTTAGCGGAAAAAAGATTATTTTATTTATTTAGTCTAATTGCCCACATACATACGAATATTAAAAAAAAAATTTACAATATTGTAGATAAAAGTCTACAAAAGCGGTCTTATCGCTTGGAGCGATCTCCTTGGAGATAGTAGCACCAGAAAGTACTATATACATACGTCGGAGATTAAGAGAGAGAAGGAAAAGCATAAAGCATAGGTGCGTAGGGTTCTCCGCCACATCGTCATTAATGGCATCCATAATTTCCATACATAAATTATTTAATTGCATAAGCATAAGCATTTTCTAATTGGCCTGTGTCTGGCGGGGTAGGACACTTCGGCCGTGCCCAGTAACCAACCTAGCTGCAAAAACGTGTCGCCGAGCGAAAAAACTGCGTTTTAGTACGATGCTGAGAAGAAACTATAAGAAGTAAATAAGCTCTTACCATATTAGCACGCCAACATCTTAGTCTACATCATTATTAACAGATAAGATTAATATTTAAGACATAACGCTATTACATTGGTGCCTTGCTATTCCACATTAAAATAAAATATAACAAGATAAAAGCAAATTGTTAATGATATTTAATTTTTAAGATAATTTAATGTGAAAATGCAGTATTTTCGGTTATACTATTTATAAACGTAATTTAAAATAAACATAGCGAATTTATAAAAATAGTTTAATAAATAATATTGTATAATTTTTCGTCATTTCCTTAATAAAAAACATACAAATTCGTAAGTTGTGAACATAACAATGTTTGTTGCTTGAGCCTTATATACAGTGACCATTAAACCACGATATAATCCAAAAAATCCTTCTACCTTGACAGTATCCGCTATACATTGTATAAGATTGGTACATTTTATTAAATTTTTAGATGTACTTGGAGTTTTAAATTTGTCCTGTGGTGTGTGGCTCTGAAAAACAAAATATTTTAATAAGCCATACTCAAGTGGACGAGCTGTTAATCATTTGGATTCTGACAACGGTTAATATACAAGTAGAGTGCAATTATTTTAATGTTGTGTTTATCTAAATAATTAAGACAACTGTATTGTAATAATTCTGCCATGATAAGATGATTTTATAGGAAATAAGGTTGTTTTTTTTCGTAATTTTCTAGGTGTAATTCCATTAATCTCCGACAGAGCTGAACCAATTTTGATTGAAACTTTGGCAGCCGTGGTAAAATACATTAATGTCGTTCAAATGAAGATACACATTTCTAGTGAGAATACAATTCTTTGACATTCAAAAACATCGCGCGTTTTAATAAAAATATATGATATGAACAAAAAATTAACTAGAGTAAAATTAAGCGACATGAAGCTAAAACAAACTGTTACAGATTTAATTATTTGAATACAACTAAATGGAACCGTATAAAAATTAAAAGTGCGTGCGTATAAAGTACACATGTCAGCAGTGAATCTTCTTTAGCAAACCAATTTTTAAGTCTTCTTTATATACATACATATTAAAAACTTTAGATTTCCGAGACAGAAAGGAAGATATGTTAGGAATTCAATGAATTTAATTGTCATTAAACTATTAAAAGTGACGAGAATTAATACAAATAATTTACTGAAACCTCAAAAGAAGAATTGTGAATAAAAATGCTACGTGTTTTTTTTGTCAATATTATTATTAATTAAATATTGTTTTTTAATTTAACATTTAGAAAAGAGAACTTATGAAACATTTTTATTTTATGTTTTATGAAAAATAGTATATTAAATTATTAAATGACGAGTGGCAAATTAAAATCACATATGTTATTTGTAAATATTAAAACTTTTTATTTATTTATTCTTATTGTACATATACATACAAAGGTTAAAAAGAAGAGAATTACAATATTATTGATATAGGTGTACAAAGGCGGTCTTATGGTCTTGTTTAGTCCGATGTGACGGTAATCCGATACAACCGGAGAGAGATCGGGCGCAGGACCGACGGCTTAACGTGCTCTCCGAGGCACGGGGGTGGATCACACCGCCAACTTCCCAACTTCGGGCAAATATTGAGAAAATCTTAATAGAGGACTCAATATCCATTTTTGGATTGGCCCGACCCGGGACTCGAACCCAGGACCTCATGTCTGTAGTCGAACATGCTAACCACTAGACCAATGAGGCAGTCTAGATAAGATAGACAATAAGAAGTATTAAGCTTCAAATCACCCTAAGAAAGAATTTTAGACGATTGACTCTTTCAGTGAAAATAAAGCGTGATTTTAAATATGATGGTGCGTGGGGATAAAAAAGTATGGAATACAGGAGAGTAAGAGCATGTAAACTACCAAACTTTTAAACGAATTTGCATAAAATAACCCTGCACATCATGACGCTAATCACACGTTCCATTCATTAAAATTTTAGACTCATGGGCCTAAAGAAGTTTCACTTCAATAAAATATAATGATTTATTCAAAATATATGTTAACTCGCCCAAGCATTTATGTGCTAGATAAACTTCTAGCAAAGGGACTAAACATGTGACAACAGTGAGGAATCCTGCATGTGCTTAGGGTAATTGTGGGGTATGTGTAGCCTGCAAACCCACAGGCAACTCATACCCACCGACCATGATCCATACATGTAAGATGTAAGAGATGTAAGGGGGCCTACGTCCAGTAGGCCTCCTTATCTTACTCTTCTTAAATAAATATGCATTTATAATAAGTTCATTTTAGATATTACAAACAGAACAAATTTTATTTCAATGAAAATTTAAAGGATTCAAAGGTCAAATGAGAATTTATCAGACCACGGTACTCACGAAAGTAATATTTGATATTTAACTACGTTGAGATAATCAGCGGAACAACTGAACTTTATTGGGACTTTCACTACTTGACTTATTTCTTACATGAGCTGTTAATCATTAACTTTTGACACGTATTATGGTTATGTAAAACGGAATAGAGCTAATGCTACCTCGTAAATAGAAACGCAAATTCATTAGTAGTTTTAATTTGTACGTTTTTAGTTAAATAAATGCTAATAGAAAGCGTCACCATTAATCATATGACGGATACTACAAAATATACCTGGGAGCATGCGTGGTGGCTAGTGCTGTTTTTTTTAATTTTTTGTCTCAAATAGGGAAGGTGAATAAATATAATTATCTTCTCTTACTGCTTTGTTTTAATACATACAGAGGTCATTAAATTAGATTTTAAATATCAAAAAGTGATCGTTTTATTAATATCTTTGGAACTGTAGTTTGAAATTGAAAAATTCTTTTGTATTTCACAAAAGAATTTTTCAATATGTTTAGGAAGGTTTTGTGATAAAGGAAAACAGAAAACTTTGAAATGAGTAAGTGTTACTTGAGTAGTGCAAATGTAGGTTAGATCGGTTTTGCTTGTATTATTACAAAAATGAATGTTAAAGGAAGTTTGGTCTCTATGTGCTTTTAAACCATTTATCTGATTATGTTGTAGTTTTGTGCAATTATTATTTGTATTTCCGTCTAGTTTACTGACACAGTAATAAAGGCGTGCCAACTTTTTCCGTTGGTTTTTTGTGGGCAAAACCCGGGAAGTAGTTAATTGCCGTGAAATTTTTGCACCAACTTAGGTTTAAAGAATTTATTTTCCCCAAGAAAGAATTTTCTACAAGTTACAACATTTTAAATATAATTTTTTGGCAACAATGTTGACATACATTTAACAATCTATATTTAATAACTTGAAGTTCACATAAAGATGAGAATTCCAGGTGTTTCGCGAACAACGCTTGTTAAAAGCGTCGTTCGCGAAAGGTATAATCTTATATCAAATTGTATGACAACATTACTTTAATAGTATATGTATATCTATTAGAATACTACTTCATATCTTTCCTAGTGGTAATAAATTTAAATGAGCCAGAGTGATTTAATGAGACAATGAATTAATAAAAGAACTAGTTTTAAAATATATGTATTAAAAATTTTACTTTATATATTATATTTTTACTTTATTTAAAGTAAATATCATAATCCATTTGTAGTTGCCAGGATATTATGATTTAAATTTGCACTATTTATTTAGGACAAAAACATCATCAAATCGACAAAGACAGATAATTGTTTTAAAAATAGTTAAATTTTCCCTGTTTTTACAGGATCTGAACATAATTACGCTTAGGATCTACAGCTAACTAAACACACCTAAAAAGTGTAACAACTTAACAACTCATATTTTATATAAACACTCCGATAACAAGACCAACGGAGTAGTTAGATGTAAATAATAGATCTTGTTAGTTTGATATGATTGGAAAAAGTAGGTTGTTATGGATGTATCATATTGCGTGTGGTCAACATTACGAAATATCTACGATTCGTTTCGTGTAGATAATTTTTATATTTGTTACAAGCGCTCACGTAAGTGTAGGAAATACTTCTCCCCCTTAGGCTTTCCCTTAAATAATTCATGGTGTCCAACAATCTCACGAGGATTTTATAGACTAATATTTTGACTTTAAATCTGTGACTTTGGGACATATCTTTTATCCTAATGAACCATCACAATATTTTTATTGGAGTGATGATTAGAAAAAATAGAGAATTCGACAGCAAATCGGAAGCTCAAAAATTATATTTTACTAGCTGAAAAACGTTGTTTTGCCATATAATTACTATTATCGCTATTAAACTATAGGGGTTGGTGTTAGAAAGGTGAAAATTTAGTGTTGTATGTATTTTTGTATGCTGTATCACAAAAAAATAAAATTTTGGGGCGGATCACCCTCAACATTTAGAGGTTTGAAAAGAGATTGTAGCCGATTAATAATATGCATAAAACATTTCATAAGAATCGGTCAAGCCGTTTCGGAGGAGTATGGGAACGAACATTGTGACACGAGAATTTTATATATTAGAAGATTGTATCTAGGTTTATATATATACATAAATATGTATCACACTCACATTGGAACAGTTCCAATGTGAGAAAAAAGTTTGTTGTTGACGTTTCAAAAGACTTATTTGTTGTTGTAGGCTTACCTCAATAATGAATTTTTGATTCTGGATACGAGGATAACAAACGTCCTTTCATTATGAAGGAAGATAACACCCAAAAATGTTCAAAATGATGTCTTACAATAATATAGCAGTTTTCAATATCAACCATATTATGTGTTTGATTATTTAACATATGTGTATATGTGAAATAATCAAATAGTTATAAAAACTATATATAACGTAACATTGTTGGTATTTCCGTGAAGATGTCTGTAGAATTAATGTAGAAGTTTAGCACGCGAATTATAGTTTAAATAGTTTGTTTTTATTGCTGACAAGTTGACCTGATAGTAAGTGATGATACTAAATAAAAATCGTAGCGTGCTAACCTGTTAAGAGATAATTTACGTTTTAATGGTTTTTATACAACATCACATTGAAAGCTAATATTTTACTTGACTGGTTACTTTAAATCTGCCAACCGTGACAGAAGCCTCTCACCAGTCTAGTAAACTAGCAAGAAAATACAAGCTTGTACCACACCAGGAATCGAAACCAGGAGCTCTACTAGCAATACGAGTACTGGTACCATTACTCTAGCGAGGGTCTCAACTAATATATATTTATTAAGCATAACCAACAAATTACACAATTATAAAATTAAAAAAAATTACACACAGTACCCTGCTGAATTTTTTTATTGCTGAGAGGTTCTCGTTTGATTATAATCTCACCTGAAGGTAAGTGATGATACAGTCTAAGACGGAAGCGCGGTAATCTGGTTAAGAGGCGATATACTCCTTACGGTTTCTACACAGCATCGTACCGGAACACAAATCTCTTCGGTTTAGCGGTACGTCTTTGCTGGTAGGGTGGTAAATAGCCACGGCCAAAGCCTCCCACCAGACCAGACTCGGGAACCCGAGACCTCTGCTAACAAGGCGAGTACTCGCACCACTGCGCCAGCGAGGCCGTCGATTATTAGGTTATTTAGCATACAAATACATTTATTATTCAAATCAAAAAGGTAACATATAATTAATATTACAAAAATACGACTTTGACTCGAAGTCAATTAAAATATTAGTAGACTTAATAATCTAATTGCAGTATAGTAGTAGTAGTTTATTAAGGTTTTACTGCCGGGTACAGACCTTCTCACTTATAAGAGAGCACTTTTTAGAGCATACAGCAATTACACGCATAAGTTTTTTAGGAAGAACTTAGAGTATCCAAGATTCGATCTCGTGGCTCTTAATAAGAGTCCACGTATCTATTCGTGGGGCGAACAACGCTCTATAGTATAATAATCTAGACGACGTAATTCATGTAGAAGTTACCAACCGCTATTTGCAACCGCCGCTTTGCCAGATCTAAAGGATACGCGGCGACTTTTGAGACAAAACCAGCAACACCACCAGCAATCGACGAGGCAAAAACAATATGTTCAGGCTTGTGGACTTTTGCCTTACTACAATCTCCTTCACAAGTATACATGTAGTTCAGTAGTATTGGCTGTAGAAAACTGAATACTGAGAATGTTATTCCAACTTGAGGTCCAAGCTAAAAAATTTAATTAAATAAAAACATGTAAAACCAACTAAGCATTACATCACTTTCGTATCGTGAAATACGGTTATTCTATCACAATATTTATAATGTATGTTTATGTTTGATAATGCTATTAAGGAGGGACATAAGAAATAAAACTACAAGGATACTTTCGTGTCCCCGTTCTGAGAAAACTCTCTCCGATGTTTCTTTTTACAATATAAAGCATAGGATTTTGAACTTAAATTCAACAAATTAGTATTAACAATTGTTAAAAGATTTAAAAAAGTTGACATATTTAAATATTAAGTGCTTTATAGACTACTTATTAATATAGACAAAATATTTTTTCAACGAATAAAGTGTCCAAATGTAATTATAGTATGAAAAGGGATCTTTGGAATCGACTTAAATTTATGCTCATAACTATCAACCGTACTAGTACATACATTCAATTGCATTTTTAATCGCGAATATTTAACGAAAGGTAAATACCATGAGCACACTAGCACTCAAGCCTTCGTAGAATGCCAAAAAACCTCCAGATAGATATACTGCTTTGGCGCCGTTGAGTAACCCTCTGTATTGTTGTTGAACAAGCATTTGTCGTGTTCGGATTACTTCAAGAGGAGATACGAGAGTAGCGCAACAACATCCAGCTGATATTCCACACATGAACTCCAATAATGATCTATAAAGAGAAAGAAAGCACAGTTAACTTATCCCTACTAGAAATATAAGTTCGATATTATTTTTTAATTTATAAAACTAAACTGACAAAATAACTTAACACCGGTAGGGGCCCAACTTTAGTCAGTCACTGCCTGCATCTTGTGATTAGGCTGGATCGACCGGGGAAGTACCAGTTCCTCACAGAATACCAGAATTCATTGGGTGAATGAGAGTTATGGAAGCACGCGTTAAACCGACGATAGGTAATTGGCCTTTAAATGGTTTCTATTAAGCATTTTTTGCTTGGTAGTACGTCTTTGCTGTGAGGTTGGCAACTTGCCACAAAGCCTCTAATCAGTCCAAACCTAGACAAATTAAAAAAAATACAATTTCCTTTGTTTGCCCTGTCGGGAATCACACCAGGATATGCTTGCTTCAGGTCAGAGAGGCGGACTTATAAGCGATCAGCGGAAATCTTGACATTTTTAAATATAAATGTAACAGTGGAATAAATGTGGCATTGCCTGGTCATTTTTTTAAGCAAAAACAACGACCGCTATGTATACTCTAATAAAAACTTGGGGCGCCCTTTAAATGTATATTTTAAATATAAATAAATTTTTATAGTCCATTAATTAAATACGACAGAGTATTATAACAAGAGCAGGACAAATGTAACCGTTATAATTGCATTAGTTATGAACTCAGTCTCAATTATAAGGGCTTCAGTGACACAATTCTCCTAAAAACTTTAATTTGTAAATAATACGAAACAACAATTTTATGGCTCAGTCTCATTCTATATCCACAGAAAGTGTACAGCGTGCCTTATGTAAATACATCAATAAGTTTACCTGTATTTAGGATTCACGTCGTAACTGAATATGTATTTCGTTGTTATTTCATAGACAAAAAATTGGGACGCAGTAGATACTATCGAATGTATCTGCGAAAGGAATATTGTAAGAAATCTCAAAACTTTAGTAAGCCATAAATATGTTTTGGGTAAAGGATAAAGACTAGGTATCCAGTCCTTGATTGACTGTAATTTGCTGACTTGACCAGTTAACAAGCATTGACAATTCCACCTCGAAGTAGCAATATTTAAGTTGCTGAGTTTCAGTGCGTTATTTCAGTCACATAATAATACCTCATCATGTAAGTCCCTGATTACGTTTTAATATTATAATGTAAACATATTATAATATTAAAATAGTATTTTGTGACGCTTTTTCCATAGAAGCTATAAAGAAATAGCTCAAAATAATGTCTAACGCAATATATTATCGATGCTATACGATTAATTAATTAAAAAATATCTGGATGCCTAGCAGTTTTATTTGAAAACTTTCCATCATATATTCCTTTGACATAATCTGTTTCACTGGTTTATTTCTACATTTAGATGTTACCCGTGTAGTTCCCATCTCGAGGGAATGTGGGGAAATCCCCTTTGAGTAATTTTGTAAAGTTTCAAATCAAACTGTTGTTTAATTTTAGAAATAGCGACGAGTCAGTCAATCAGTGGGTGGTAATTCGTTGATATACTATGTAAACTACCTGTTCCCCATGCAGAAATACGTGCTTTGTGACCACTACATGTTGATAAAGTCACTCTCCTATATTTCGAGTTTTGAAGATCCGTGATTAATCGGAATGACAGAAAGTGTGAGTTTAGTGCTCTAAAACTATTTTGAGATTACCTTTCTAATGAAACTGGGTTAAGGTACATCGGTTAAAGGACTTTAAAGGCCACAACAGACAAACTATAGATTGTTCCAAAATCAGTTTCCAAGTTTAGTTATGTGCTTTGTTTATATCTTACCTGTCCGAGTAAATGACCATGCCAGAAAGCTGTGATTCCTTCCTCGAACAACATTTTTTTAGACATACTGTATATATTCAGTGACTGGCCTGCCGGTAGTTTTTTTTGCAATTGAGTTCTTACTTTTAGTACGTCTAAAGGCTGCGTTATGAACCGTGTAACGACTCCAGAGATACACCCGGCAAACAATTTTTGACCCTGTGAAAGAGAGTCATCTTTATGATATCCCACCATTTTTTAATATGCACTTATATTTAAAGTTATGCTGTCAGATGTCAACATAGTTTTTATCCATTTTGTTCCGGCGTTGTTGTAAATCATTTCGTCTCTTGTCTTGTTGACAGAAAGTTGAAGGATATATAGTCAATAGTAGACGTAATTTACTCTGTGCAGGAAGGCATAGACTTTCATTATGTAGTTCATTTGCCGTTTATTGAACCGATGAACATATATTAATTCATCATCAATAAAATTTTACTTATTGCTTTCATTTTAAACAGAGACATTGTCAAGTAAGCGCTTTTCTGTAATATAAGCATTAAATACATGGCGCTGATCTTTAAGTTCAATGTTAAGTTTACGCACACGCAGTCGCATGGATTAGCTAATCTAAACTATAATTATAAAGACGGTCACATGTGAGTGATCACAGAGTGGTCACTAAGGACGTATTTCTGGGTACTTCTATTGGATCAGAATCCTCGCGGGTAACACCGTGGGGAACAGGTAATTTGCATATATCAACGAGTTACCTCTGACTGATTGACTGACTCATCACGATTTATAAAACTATACACGAGTTTGTCTTGAAACTTCGCAAACCTACTCTTTTCGTTATAAAGACGGTGACAAAAAGCGGATTTCGTCCAATATCCCTCATTGCCTGAATACAAACTTCTTCGAAAAGTGCGTGTTGCTAGTTATGACCTAGGGTTCTGAGACGTGGCCGTTGACTATGGACCTCATGCGGAAGCTCAGAGTCACTCAACAGGCCATGGAGAGGGCTATGCTCGGAATTTTTCTACGTGATCGAATCAGAAATGAGGCGATCCGTAGCAGAACATAAGTTACCGACATAGTCCTACGAATTGCGAACCTGAAGTGGCAATGGGCGCGGCACATAGTCCGAAGGAGCTATGGATGTTGGGGCTCGAAGGTGTTGGAGTGGCGATCCCGTACTAGACGGCGCAGTGTACTTAGATCCCCCACCAGGTGGACCGATGATATCAAGCGGATCGCCGGTAGCCGCTGGAGCCAGGCCGCAGGTGAGACCTATGTCCAGCAGTGGACGCCCAACGGTTGAGACGACGATGACTATTATAAATTGGAAACATTTGTGTTTTTGTATGTAAGTATGTATGTATGTAAAGTTTTACATAAAAACTACTGGACCGATAAAAAAAAATTATATCTTTTGAATGGAGCGTCCGATTTGGATATTAAAAGTCTCAATCGAAAGAAAATAATTTATCCCGAGTCGAACTCCGTAAAATTATAGAAGAAAGTTTTGCATTTTGAATTTTTGTTTTAATTTTTAACTGTTTATTCAAATCAATCCGCAGTGGTGGCTGCCAATCCGCAGTGGAGCAGCGTGGTGGGTCTATGCTCTAAAAACCCTCTCTCATATGAGTGAGGAGACCTGTGCCCAGCAGTGGGACGTTAATGGGCTTACTTTTTTACTCATCAATCTACAAATTACTGGACCAATTTAAAAAATGCTTTCAATACCTGTAAAGAATTTTAAAATTTATTAATGTCGGACATTATACTTAAATGGTGTTACGAATTTGAAAATGTATTAGTTAGATATATATCCGTTGTAAAGTAAAATCTGAATATTGATTAGATTATGAATGTAAGCGTGTGTCTAATAATCTGAAAGGAAGAAATTAAAAACTCATTGAAATACAACTTTGATGTTGTAATATAAAGATAGAGTTAAAATATTAGTATAAATTAATGTTTTCATACTAAAATAAAGAAAATAATAAATATCTAAGATATGTTAAACTTTTATTATTTTTCAGGCGTTTACAGCCATTTTACACATCATTAGTATCAATACTTATCAATAAAATTGTTTGTATTAAATGCACGCATTTATGTTTGCGCAATAATTGAACACAAAAACGAAATTAAAAAATTATATACGATATTTTTTATCCACGGGAATGAGATATTGTCTAATCCATACCTATATTCTAGTTTAACATAAGAAGTAATTGGAACTATTTGGATAGGACTATAACAGACAGATCCCTGATAATAAAAACAAAAAAAGTCGCATTTATAACTATATATTATGATTGTAATGTAAAATTAATTACATATTATTTACAACTATAAATATTACAGAATATAACTATTCATATCACTCAAAATGACACAGGCATCTTGTGCATGAAAAAATAAATCAATGAAATAGTATCTGTGTATTTTAACGTTTTCCTAATATATTATTGTCAGTCAATAGTAATAAAAGATATTAGATATTAAGCTGAAGTTAATATCGATTTCTTTAGGTTCTATTATGTTTGAATGTACAAGGAGTGAAGACCGCTTCCGAAAACGAAAACAGACGATGGTACCAACAACATCTTTGGTGATGGGACGGAAAAAAATCGACCCTTATTTATAAAAATGATATTTTCAAACTTTTACAAAAAAAACCAACAGTAGGATAATGTAATTTTCATGAAACTTTCGTTTTATTTAGCTGTACAAACATGATGGACCGTAAATAATGCTAAGAAACCGTTTTATCAAGATCGATTTGTTTTCCGCCCCATCATCAAAGGTGTCATTAGTACTATCATCAGTCTTCGTTTTTGGAAGCGGTACACCTTATATATATAAATACTTCCTTTTTTACTAGTTATCAATCATCGTTGTCGTATGAACCGATGCACGTCTATTGCTGGACATAGGTATTCAGATCCCGACAATTTCTACAAGATCCTCTTTCTCAAATGCTTCTAAACGTTTACTGAGATCCTCTTTTATCACCCAAGACTCGCATCCATATAGAAGTATAGTCCATACATAATAATATGGAAGACGTTTGCATAATATCATATTAAAGTTATGGTTAATAATTATTTTTTCTATTCTGGTTTTGGTTTCAGTTACACTATCCCATTCTTCAGTTAGCCAAGCGCCTAGATATTTATACCTCTGCACTCTCACCAGTACTTGGCTATCCACTCTAATTTTCATGTCCATGCTAACATTATGAAATGCTACTATAACCTTCGTTTTCTTGAATTTATAGCGAGACCAGCCTCTTCACTACACCTATAAACTTGGTCTAATATCTTTTGTAGCTCTTCCTCGGTGGACGCTATTGGGACTGTGTCATCAGCGAACCGTTAATTGTTGATGATACGTCCATTGACCTTAACACCACAATCTAGATCTTCCAGTGCTTACACCATGCTTGACTCCGAAGTTAAAAGGTGTGGGAGACAAAATACAACCCTGTCGAACTTGTTTCCCTACGCTCACCTCTTTGGACACTTCTCTATACTATCAATCCAGAAAATTAATTTTATATATTTTGAACATTTATGAAAATACTAATATTATACAACTATTTTATGTATAATATTTCTATGCAATTTGATAATGATTTTAAGCTAAAGTTTTTTATAATCAACAAGCTCAAAAAAAGCTTACTTAAAACATTTCAGAAGTTCGAATTATTGGGACGTATAAAAGTGAATATTGTTATATGAGTATAAGATATTATTACACAGTGTATAACATTAACAAAATAAGTAATTATAATGCATATGATTGTATATGTAAATGTTCAATACATAGGCGCTGGAAAGCTGATAGCGTGCAGTGTAATTAATTATAATAGCGCGGGCTACTGTAGATATACTCTTCGCACAAAAGGATAGTTGCAAATGAGATGTGATGGACGTTACAAGTGCGTTGTTTTTTTAAAATATTGCTTGCGTATCATCATTAGTCTACATAAATATCGATAACGGATGACCGTGATGGAGTTCCGTAAACTGATTGGGTGACCAATATGGACAGTGTACAGTACCCGAAGTGCTTATTGTTTTTTAGTCTCTCCAGCGAATGGGCACGCCTCAGCGCTTAAAGTTTTGATCATACACACATAAGAAACGTAAAAAATATAGTTTAGAAAGATACATACACAACGGGTAAGTAAACGACTTTCTATTAAACTTTCACTTCGTACATCTTATTAATTTCAATCCTTTGTGCAGACGTTGTACCCTAATTATTTCTTACGATCATTATAAACATAGGTAGTCTAGTTAGCTACCCATATACATATCTATAAATTATACGATATCACATTAAGACATTCAATCTGCAACACAATGTTTATGTTTATTGGTTATCAGAAAGTTAATGTAACACTTTGCTCAAACTGGTTATCAACATAATAAATTCGAGATAAATAGGACAGAGGTAAATAAAACTTTAGACTCTTGTAAACAAATTCATTTCAGCATTATTATGGACTCAAAGTAGTCAAACTTTACTATTTAATAATGCTTTTAATAAAGAGCTTTACATAGACTTGAGTAGAAGTAGGTGCTAAATATAATACCAACTGCACTCATCGCTACGACTTTTTATCGAATCATTTATGTAATAAAATAATAAATTTTGTAATCTTGTACAATTTACATTATTTAATGAGACTTAAAATTATATTGTTGTGTTTTAATTGCAGGTTCGTGCTTTCGATGTCAACACACATATTCTTTGAACGGTAGATGATTTCTACTTATATATTATAATACTGTTTTTGGTGCAAGGTTAGCGTAAAGTTTGTTCCTTTGCCCAATAGCTATTTATCTTCTATAATCTCCTTTGAAAATAGCAAAAATGGATAATTTGGATTTTCGAATATCATTCAATGCATATTTTAGGCGAAATATTTACAATAATATTTATAAATAAATAAATAAATAAAAAATTTGTAGACAACACTGTTGATTTGTTTTGTTTTATATTTTAGCATACTAGCAATGACAGAGCAATGTAAAGATACCAAAACTGCAGGCACTGAGGGAGAAAAAGAAGAAGAAAATGTACAAAGTCACAGACTTAAGGTACGTTTTTTACATGCTACATTTGCTATGTTATAAAAGATAGCTGTGCGATTCACTTAGAATATATTTCATGGTCTCAACTTTTCTTATTGAAAAAAAAAGTCTTGTTCTTTTTTAGAACCACACATTTTTTTGACTTCTAAATTTTGCAGGTATTTTGGTTTGCAATAGCAAAGTAAAGAGAATACATAAGTTATTTTGTCCGCGTTTTATCTGTAACGGATACAGTACATAAAGTTGTACACACCGGAGAATATGAAATACAACAATTTTTCATGGAAAATAGAAATAGGAGGAAGAAATTAAATCTTTATCTTATGTTGTCAATCCTGATTTTAAATTCTATACAGAATTGATTAAGATACATAAAATACTAGCGGGAGAAAATAATTTGTTAATATTATTTGAAGAAGAAATAAACTATGATGCCTTCGAATTAATTGCCAGAATTGATATCTGCAAAAGTGCTTACAAAATAATTTTATTTGGAGATTTTAAATATTACCGAAACAGTAGCTTTAGTCCAATAACTAAGTTCTGAAATGAAAGTCAAGCTCGCTCGTAACTGACGAATGTTTTGAAAAGGTTAAACTTGAAGAAAAGTATTGCAAACCCTTCACATAATATCCAGCAAATATTTGTAAAGGTGCCAGTGTAATTTAGAAACGTTTGACTACTCAAACACGACATATAGCAATCCAGCATTATAAATAATTAATTATTATTCTGATTATTAAAATTAATGCATGAAACAATCCAAAAATCGTGGCCCTAAGTTATTGTGGATGTGTATGCAGTTGCATAAAATTGGACCCTTTTTTACTGATTGCGACGTTAATTTTCATGTAATATACTTTTTACTAAATACTTATATGTACAAAGCTGGATAGACAATTTAGTAACGATCTTAAACATATTTCTAATATGACAATGAAGCAAAGGAAAGATTGCCAAGTTTGATCGTGTTTTATTTAACTTTTTCAAAGTTACTGCTTCTCAATAAAATATGTGGCCTTAACTAAAGGACGTGCCTTTAGCTTATTAAATTTTGTTATAAGTAAAAAGGCCGTTAAATATCCAATCATCAACGAATTATATTTATATTCATTGCCCATTGTTTTAATTAACTCATTGGTCCCTTGGCGTGACTGGCTTATATATTAGTCATCAGTATTTATGAACAGTCTGTAATTGTTTCGAGCCAGCACTTAAGTTGATTGTCAAGTAAAGCCCCCAACAAAGATACTCTGCAAATATTTGTAGACGAAACATTAGCCAATAACCTTATTGATGAGAGTCTACAAATGGCTGACACAGAACAAACAGTTAATTTTGTCTATGCTAAACTATAGAGTACGGTGTCACACTTATGTAGTACCCGAACTCCAGAGAATGGGCAAATCCTTAATGGGTATATCCTATAATGCGAATAGTTTTTGCTAAACTTCAAATCAATCGCCAATTTAAGTGATTCGATAAGTTTAATGGTCTCAAACCATTTTCTCATTCGTCTTCCTAATGAAATCGGTTTGCGGCACAGCGGTTAGTTGATTTTAAAGTTTATAAGGGACACTTAAAAAATTTTTTTTGTTTTTGAAGTGAAACTTCTTTAGGCGCATGAAGGTCGCGTCATGGCGATGTGCAGCGTTTTTTATGCTAAGTCATTACAAGGTTAGTTAGATTTAATAGTTACAAATATCATGTGGCATTTTAATTTACCACTCGTTATTTAATAATTTATTATACTCTCTTTTCTAATTTTAAAGAATAAAATTGAATTGATAATTTCTAATGTTGACAAACAACACGTGGCATTTTTATTTAAATTCCTCATTAGACATTTCAATAAATTATTTGTATTAAATTTCGACATTTTTGATATTTTAATGACAATTAAATTCCTAACATATCTTCCTTTTTTCCGCACTTTAAGTCTCGGAAATCTAAAGCCTTATATTTGTATAAATGTGAACAAGATTTAAAACTTAGTTTGCGAAAGAAGTTTCACATCTGACATATGTACCTTGTAGGCACTCTCTTTTAATTTTGCTTACATATATTGTACATATACCAAAAAATATCGACAGTGAATTAAGAAAGTAATATTCCGTTACTGGAAATAGGATCTATGAGCACTACACTACAACATTGTATGTTGGCGGCTACAAACATATATAATACTTTACAATTACTACTTGGATATGTAGGGCTTGCATGATGTTTTCAATTGCAAATTACAAAAATGATGCATTGCATTTGCGGTATTTGTACACTTCTAAGTGAAGATAGTAACTCCCGATACTGGGAACAGGATACACGAGATGGGGTTTAAAGTTACAATACGTGACATTTATGTTGACCCACTATGATACGCGATTATGGATTAGTGGTATATTACAAGTACATACATATATTTTAAAAATACTACCGTGTTATTCAGGGCTTCTCAAGATGGTTTCGGAAAAAAAAACAATAATCTATTTTAAATAACAATCATGCACATACCGTATTTGTCGGACTATGAGACGTGCCTTTTTTAAATAGATAATTGGACACATTTTGGATGCGTCTTATAGTCCGAAGGTAACTCTTGAATATTTATTTTTCAATATACATAAAATAGCTCAAATTGTGGTATGTCTTTAGCCCGAAAATATGGTTCGATGGGGATATTACTGAGATTAAGATGGTGAAGATAAACTGAATATTTGTCATACGAGTCATGTTTACAATAAATACAAATTTATTTTCGCAAGTACCATAAAAATATATTTTTGTAAAAACCATGTCATTATTATAAAGTGCTTAAAATAACCATTATGTTTTACTGTTATACATTTGGATATTATTTACACGCCTATAATTTGCCATACTTGTAAAAATTTCGCGATTAAAAGTTTATATTATCCTTAATAATATCAGCTATCTGCTTATAAACGAGTGTTGTATTTACTGAAAAAAAAGCTACTAACCGATTATTTAGTTTTATCTGTATAAATATATGTATAGGAGATGTATATACGTAACTGTTAAGTGGAAACTACATTAAATCCACGTCAGTCAATTGATAACCAAGACACCCAATAGGTCGACTTGCAGTCAAAAGGTAATGTAAATAAATTACGTATATAAATGTCAAACTATTTGTTAACGTAAGCATATACCTAAGTGCGTGAAGCCATGTCGATCCTTAACAAATGCGATAGATTCTCGGGTAGGGTCTAGTAATTTTCTTTTTACAAAAGCTTATGTTCCTTTAATTTTTGATTTAAATGAATGTGGTTTTTTGTAAAGGGAACAATACGAGAAAATTGTCATACTGCAGTGGCAGTGCTGGCATATGCAAAAAAGGATCTAAATATTCTCACAACGTCTTCTGATTTCCTTCACAGAAAAACACCTTACTGCAATAATTGTTAGAAGACAGTTTAATAAGGGGAAGAGGAGGTTTCTCGGGACTTAGTCATTATGACACTTTCCTATACACGATGTTTGATACTCTGGAGTTCATATCTTTTGAATGGAATGTCCGATTTTCATAATTTTAAAGTATTTTAGAGGTAGCGAAAAATTTTATAGAATGTGAATTAATATTGAGATATAAATAATATGGTTTTATTATTGTCGGCACTTTTATTAACGTTTAAACTGCAAAAAAGCCGTTATAGTGGCATAACTGCCCTAGATATTAAGTTCTAGTTCTAGTTGTAAAACAATTTTAGTTCTATCTTCAATAGTTTACGCAGCGCACGCGATAACAAATATTTTGTTTCACATCTTCGATTACATTTTTCTTAGGGATTCATATATTTTTTTGAGAAAATAATATAGCCTATGTCACTCAGTGAAAATGCAGCTTTCTAATGGTGAAAAACTTTTTGAAATTGGTCGTTAAAACGTTACAAACATACATACATACATACATACAAAAACACAAAGGTTTCCTCTTTATAATATTAGTTTAGATAACAAAAATATTTCCTGTAAATGCATCAGAGCAAAGCCTTACCGGTTCAAAGAAATTGTCGAAATCCTTGAAACTGCATTTTTCTGCTGATATTGAACTTGATATTATGACGCAACTTCAAAAATTATTCGTATTTTTGAGTTTTGATGCTTGCAAAAAGTAAAAACATTTCCATGAAACGTTATGACTGATAGATAAACAATAAAAATTGGGTTGATATTATTTTAAAGGTTCACTTCAGGTTACGCTATTTCTAATTGTAATTTTTTTATTGATTATTATGTTATAATTTTTCATCCAGATATCATATTTCACAAAGGTTTAAAAATTGTTTTTCTAAAATATCTTAAACTTAGAAAAATATCTTGGTACTAGATTATTGTAAGAATCGTGTAAATTAGTCGTCTGTTGACTGATTTTTAAGTGCTCATATTGGCAACTAAATAATTCTGTTTTGCGCGGCCCAAAGTAAATTTGGATGGTTTTTACTTCGTGGAATGTGATTATTGTGGATGTGATCAGTAAATATACTTTTCTTGCTTAATTTTATAAGCGAGTCTCAGCTTTTTTGGGACTTTTGTTCAAATGATACAATAGAATCTTGTACTATGTTGATTTTACACTTAATTTACTAACATCTTACTACAAAATGTAATACTTGTCTGTAGCTGACAATCAAGTGTCCCATTGATCTAGTGGTTAGCATATTCGACTACAAACATGAGGTCCTGGGTTCGATCCAGGTCGGGCCAATTCAAAAATCAATATTGAGTTTTCTATTAAAATTTGTTCAATATTTTCCCGAAGTTGGGAAGTTGGCTTCCCGTGCTTTGGAGAGCACTTTAAGCCGTCGATCCTGCGCCTGATCTCTCTCTGGTCGTGTCGGATTCCTGTCACATCGGAGTATGAGAGTGAAGGAATAGAGAGTGCACTTGTGTACCATGCCTGTCAATCCGCAGTGAAGCAGCGTGGTGGGTCTATGCTCTAAAAAACCTCTCTCCTCGGAGTGAGAAGGCCTGTGCCCAGCAGTGGGTCGTTAATGAGCTGCTACTTACTTTACTCTTTTTTTTGTTACATTGTTTAGAAGATTTGCAAACAACACGGTGACCATCGAGACAAAATATGTTACATTTCTACAAAATATGTTACACATCCACCAAATTGTCCACAAACAATACTTCATAACTAAATTAATATAACGTTATACTTTACAGTATATCATGTTGTTATGTCATCACCTATGTTTTTTTAAGTTCCATTTAAATTTATTTTTAAAGTTAAACTTTAATATTTTAGGTACCTGACCATTGTACGTTGCCGGTGGAAAAGAAATCACAAAGACGGCAGTCGCCTTGTTTTTTACCTCTTATCGGTATGTAAATATGTATGTGATTTACTTTTGTTATAGATTTTAAATTGTTTGTTTTCATTCTGTGCAAAATAGCCTTAAGAAAATTTGATATGTACCTAATAATACGAGTAGATTTAAATTTATGTTGCCTCTGAGAACATCTCTTATTGTACTCCACCTTATATAGATACTGATTATAACTATTTTTTTTAAACTATCGAAATAGTTTATTTTTGAACACACTAGAAATCGGGATCGATATCTTGAGAAAAACCTTGGTACATTATTGACATTAAACACCGTCTTATGTTAAACTCACTTTTATTGTGCAATATGAGAAAAAGTTAAAAATAGACGGGTATTACGCTTTTAGCAACGGTCTTTAATTCGCAGGTTATTTCAAACAACTCTTACGCAAAAGTTAAAGTACACGACCTTCCGAGAGGCAACTCCCAATTATTTTATAGTGCGACGGATAAAAGTCTCGCGTTATACATTGATTAATACAGGGTGAAATAACGAGTCGAGCTTTGATTGTACAACGCTGATTTATTTACAAAGTTCATATAAAAATAACTTTGCTCGAAATTATAGAGGACATCGACTTGTCTCACGTTTAAATACATAAAATACGCGGGAGACTTTAAAAGTGGAGTACTAAAAATAAAACTTTAAAAAAGGTAACAAGCTGTTAATTGATATTTTCTGAACAAGTGTTTACATCGGATTTCTTGAACTGTGTCGACAAAAATAGATTTTTCTTTAACATTTAGGGCTTGACATTCTCGTTTTTAGTTACGCAATGAAACCCTGAGATGCGTTCGGATGTGAAAAATGTAAAACTTATTGGGTCAATATAAAAATAAACAAAAATTGAGGAAATGGAACAGGAAACCTATTCTTATGAAAATAATATCACACATTTTATTTTACAGTATTTATATTAATATTCTTATTTTGTCGCCGTTGCTTAAAGGTAAAATAGGCGAATCTTCAAGAGCGCTTAAGCAATCTAAGTCACCTACAGGTGACACGAAAGTAAAATTGTTTTATAACAGAAGTTGTATTTCACCAAGTAAATCTTCAACTTGTTCGAGTCATCGCAATGAAAAAAAATCACAAAGAACAGGTAAATAAAGGTGTTACGAATATACTCAATGTATGTATCTTGAAAGAATACCACACATACATACACACATAGCATTAGGGGTACATACCTCATTCCCATAGGGGTAGGCAGAGACTATGTCCTTCCACTTGCTACGAGAATGAAAGAAGCAAAGGAAGATATGCAAATATCTTGCTTTGCTTCTTTCATTCTCATTAAATCTATCATACAAGTTCGTCGGTTTAGAGTACTCTTGACGTGGCCCTTATTTAAAATTTCCTGGATTCGGTCCAGGAACATTCGCCTAGGTCTTCCCCTTCCAACTTTCCCATTCACTCTTGACTCGTAAATCCTTTTTCTTAGTCTCCTTTCATTCATTCTCTCTACGTGCTCAAATTATCTAAGCATACTTTTCTCATATTTAAGTTGCTACGTCTTCTTTTGTACCGCAACTTTCTCTTATCACATTACTTACTTTGACACTCAGTTTCAATTCACTCATACTTCTCAGAGCTCTCACCTCTAGCTCATTTATTTAACTTTTTTGATTCTTTGCCATATCCAGCTTTCACTACTATACATAGGTGTTGGCACCAACTCTCCTCTATGCACAGCCAGTCTGGCTCTTTGAAACACCATCTGACTCTTCATTTACCATATTCCCTAGCAATCACCCTCCTTTCAATATCACTTTCACATGATCCATCTTTTGTAAATTTAAATCCCAAGTACACAAATTCTTTCACCTCTTCGTCTTGTTCCCCATCTATCAAAATATTGCTATTCATCATAAAAGAATACCATCTAAGTTTTTGTTATCGAATATATATTAAGACAATATGCAAAATATATTATGGAGAAGCATCACGTTTAATGCTAAATATGTGTAATATTTGATATATGTCATTTTTATTTTGGAAAACCAAAACTTGAAAGGAAGCTGTGCATATACAGATTACTTTTTAAACGAAAATCGCATTTAAACTCACAGAGTAAACATAAACTACAATTACATAGATCGAGACCAAAATATTATGGACAAAAGACTATACAATTTGAGAGAACATTATTGTATAATAGTTTACCAGACTATAATTTGTGAAAACTCTTTTGTAACTTTTAGAAATTTGTGACTAAAATATTCTTTATTGAGTTCTCAATGTTTTATGAATACATTAAATAGATATTTTAAGCTTTTATCATATGTCTCATACCTCTTATGTAATATTAGTTTTCTTATGTTTTCTTTGATAATTTCTCATGAAGTGAATGTTTTTTTTTGCAGAATAAAAATCTTTAAACCTATGTTATATTTTTAAATAGTTAAACTATGGTAGAACAATTGTTATAAAATATGTACATGATTAAAATATAACGTGATTACTTGTGCCTAAATACGTCTCTAGTTAGTTATAGTTTAAAGTAGACTAGCGATGTACAGTTTTGTTGATTGGATCCTCTGCCCAAAGTGGTCGTTTGACCTTATAATATCTATTGTAATATTAGACAATACAGTGTTTATTACTTTTTCTAACAGCAACATGTGGTTCCAAAGAGATTGATACTGATATTATCAATTATCTTGATCGCAATCAGGATATTTTGGAGGCCTACATTATGGAGAGTGTATCTGTAAACCAGTTGGAAAGTTGGCTGGACAAAAAAATGACGGGCAATCTTGTAAGTTTGGGTTACCAAGGTTTTTTTTTATTATATTGTTATAAATAAAACCGCAGGAGTCTTTACTTTTCTCTATATTGCGTTGGTGCTTGTACCTTTTGATAGTAGGTAGTGGAATCAACACTAATGTAAAGAGGTTATGGAATTTTTTTATTTATTGTAACTTATATATTCATATTAAACTATACTGTTTTGGTTATCAAATCAAACCAAAAAATTCTGTATTAAGCAGGCTTAAAAACCACTTTTCAATCGTCAGTAGTCTGTCCGTTGCTAACAAATGTACCACCGGTTCGGAAAGTTGTTCCCGCTGAGAAGAAACCGACAGGAAACCCTACGGTTACTCCTTTAAATATAGTTGTAGTAGGTTACAATGTGTTTAGCTTTCATGTGCAACTGGAATCAAGTCCAAACATCTTTGTCACTTAAGTAATCGTCAACATTGTAATGTGCTCTTTGTAATAGGACGTTTTGAATATATTTCTTAAAACTATGTAGCGGCAAACTGAACAGTGATTCGGATATCTTATTAAAATGCGTATGCTGAACCCGACAACTGATTTCTGGACCTTTTTCACTCTGAAATAGGGCGTTACAATCGTTATCGTTGCGATACCTTGGATTCTTGCATAACAAGGAACCGAGCCCCCCAAACTAATGTGTATCGACTGAAAAATCGAGTACACCGTCTAGGTTCGCAACTAGCTGAGCAAAATCCTATATTACGCCACGTGAGTATAGCCTTTAGTTTTGATTAATTTTTCACATTCCGGTAGATTGTGCCAAATAAATATAAAAGATAAGCCATTAATAACATTCACTATTATTATTATTATTATTATTAGTATATAATATTTATAATGTTATATACAACCACGTGTCACGTGCTTTTTATCGAACTCATTTGAAACGATATCACCAATTTCTTTGACGTTTCTGGTGTATATTTCGTAGGTCGTAAATTACTATTGTAACAGCGATACGAAGTTGTGCCGAGCAGTTTGTACAACACCATATATAATATTATTTCTTATAACATTGTATCTTTGCGAATTGCGTAACTAAAATAATAGATACGCAAACATTGGAAGTAACATTGCCTATGTGCATATGCCTATTGTGTTATTCAAATAATTCAACGAGAATATAATTCAAGAAGACTATAATGATATCACTGCGATGTCACGTTAAGTAGTACATTCTGATATAAGAGTGGACTACTTGGAGTCCACGAAAATAATATGTTATTTGGCCTCGGAACTTTAAGCTTTTTAGTAAAATTTTTGCACATAAAACTAACACGACGAGGAACTAGTTTCACACACTTTTCTATTAATTTAAACACACTCTGCTTGCTTTAAAGTTTAAAATTGATTAAACCATTCAAGATAAAGAAGTCGTATAAAACAAGTATTAGTTTCATTTATCTGGCTATGTATAGTGATGACTGAAATACAATCAAATAAAATTCCTCTTTTGAGATAACATTTAATTTTTTTTCAATAATTTCCATTTTAATTGCTTTCATTTCATTTTGATCAAATCTTTTATTATTTTAGAGAAAAGCTTCTACAGTTAATAATGAAGATACAATACAAAACAAAAAGACGTCAATGGACTTTTTTAAGGTAATAAGAAATAATTGTATTTATTTTTTGAGTTGAGTTTGGTAGATCTACTGCTGCATATTATACTTGTTATGATAATAGCCTGAGTTTTGGTTGGACAAATTTTAATGAAATTTATTATCTTTTTTTTTTGATATAAGCCAGAAGGTGAATAAACATGAGACGAGATCTGAATCACTGATTTTATTACTGCGTAGCCAAGTTTTTAAGATGCATACTGATTCACTACCTGCCTTACCTGGATTTGTCATTAGTTTCTTGCAAGGAAACCCTCAAAGAATTAATGCTTTTTTTACAGTAAAAGTACTTTGAGATATCATGACTAAGCCTACCAACATTTTATACAAACCCATTCACCAATAAGCGTTATTAATAAATATAGAATTTAGTATAGGCAATGAAACGGAAAATTATTATCATGTGCAATAATTCCGAAAAAATAATTAAAGCCGAGTTATTTGCATTTTTAATTATTGTTTCTAAAGCGGTCATTGGGGTTTAGTGTTTGAATATCATTTGCTCTCTGGGGAGATGATTATTATTTGTAGTCATTGCATGTAATACATACATACATACATAGCATCACGCCTTATTCCCATAGGGGTAGGCAGAGACAACATCCTTCCACTTGCCACGATCCTTGCATATCTCCTTCGCTTCTTTCAATCTCATTAAATCTTTCATACAAGTTCGTCGGTTTAGAGTACTCTTGACCTGGCCGTTATTTAAAATGTCCTGGATTTGGTCCAGGAACGTTCGCCTCGGTCTTCCCCTTCCAACTTTCGCATTCACTCTTGACTCATAAATCCTTTTTGTCAGTCTCCTTTCATTCATTCTCTCTACATGCCCAAACCATCTAAGCATACCTTTCTCAATTTTAGTCACTACGTCTTCTTTTATACCACAACGTTCTCTTATCACACTATTTCTCACTCTGTCACTCAGTTTTAATCCACTCATGCTTCTCAACGCTCTCATCTCTACCGCATTTATTTTACTTTTGTGATTCTTCTGCCATACCCAACTTTCACTACCATACATAAGTGTTGGCACCAACACTCCAGCATGCACTGCCAGTCTAGCCCTTTGAGACACCATCTGGCTATTCATAAAAGCATGCAGAGCACCATTTACCATATTCCCTGCATTCACTCTCCTTTCGATATCACTGTCACATGTTCCATCTTTTGTAAATTTAGATCCCAAGTATACAAATTCTTTCACCTCTTCCACTTGTTCCCCATCTATCAAAATATTGCCATTCATCATAGATTCATCTCGTTCAAAAAGCATAACTTTCGTTTTGTTTACATTCACTTTCATTCCTTTCCCTTTCAAAGCTTCATTCATAATATTTAGCATCTCCTGAAGCTCGTTAGCGGATGACGCAAGTATTACTTGATCATCAGCGTAGAGTAAACATTTGATGAGTAATTCATTCATTCTTAACCCATACATACATTCTTTTAAATCTGTCAAACATTTATCCATGAAAAGGTTGAACAGCCATGGTGACGCAACACATCCCTGTCGAACACCTCTTTCGACAGGAAACCACTCTCGTCTCATTACACATGCGACGAGTTTCTAATAAAATATATACAATAACATTCCACTTTTTAGCCCTTAGAATACAAATTTACTTCAAGCTGGAACATCAATTCCTACTATATAAAAAGCTTGTATATTGTTGTATTGACAAAATTTATTAAAAAAATTATTATGTGTAAAATCACTACTTACTAATTAGGAACGAACCATTTAACTTATTTGTAATGCTTAATGTAAAACAGCGCATAATTTTAAAATGATATGATATAAAATCAACACGGCGAAATGCGACAGTAAATATTATATCTTTATATATTTCACCACATTTAAGGAGTGTTTAAAAGTTTCAGCCTAGGAATTTTTATGTGGTAGGGAGGGGGGGTGATTTACCCTTGGCCTTTTTTTTCAATTACAATAAAATCGCGAACAGCTAAAAGTCCTGCTACACATTTAACGGTGTTTGCTACTTAAGCATGAGCAAAGATCAATAAAAAAAATAGATTTTTGTGTTGTAACATACTTGTGTAGTCTTTCAAAAATATTTCTTCGATATTGATTCCAGAACATGGAAACGAAATTACAACAGAATAATAATGAGCAATCCAATATTGTGGAACTTGCCCTGCACATTACGTTGTCGGTTGGCGTTGACGCTTACAGAATTTTTAAACTAGACCCTGAAAATCCCGATTCTGTTGAACTCTTTGTATTTGATTGTCTTAATGTAAGTAATTTATAATAATCAATGTAGAGATGTAGTGTATAATATTGTATGTAGCGCTACTTTGGAAGAATTGCGTCACAATTTAATTAAGCCTATTTTTAAATGTCATTTGATTATAACACATAATAAAAAAAAAAATTGTGTTGCTACGTTTTTTTGCCGATTTTAATAAGAGTTTTTAACCTATGAGAAATGTAGACTATTAAACATTATGCTCATTTGGATTTCGATTCAACCAATGTAGCGGTGTATTGCATATTTGTATATTTCACTTAAGTTAATTTTCTTTTTAGTTCACATATTTATGTAAGTTGATTATTTTTGTCTAGTAGTATGCAATTTAAATCGTATATTTACTAAAATTTTCCCACTTAGAATCCCGTTACTACAACCAATTTAACTAAAATAAAAGAAAATAAAATAAAATTATTGTTGGACGTCGCAAATAATAGAAAATGTCTACGAAGATCAAGAGACAATAATCCAGCGTTTCTTAATACTCCAAGTTCTTTACTCGGTGTAAATGTGGTAAGTACTTGCTAATGATAAATAGTAGAATTAATTCTTTACTCAATTTTAAAATATATAATTATGGTTTACTATATATTAAATATATAACAACACATGACTAGGTAATATATGTTTTTTTACGGTAGGGTGTTTTTCGGTTACGGTAACTTAAATTATTTTTTATCACTTTAGTTAAAGTTACTTTGTAAATTTTTGTGTTCTTAATATTTATAGTTCTATTTTTGTTTTAGAAGGAAGCAAACCATTTACTTTATTTACCAATATCTATTGGTGGAAAAACAGTTTATGTAATCGAAATGTGGCGAGTTAAGGATAAATTTGATTATAAAGATGAAGAAATTTGTGCTAACATAGTGACTTCACTTCTCTATTGTAATTTATACTTAATCAAACAGAGTGAAAGTAACATGGCACATTTTTTATTAGATGTTGTAAAGTAAGTTCATTTAAATTTGAAGTTTCATTAATACTTTCCGGTCCCATGTCGAAAGTCATTCGACATTTTTCTCGTTTTTCAGTTTATGTCCAAATACAAACTTTTGTTCTCACTCGTATTTGTGAATCGGTATATTGGGGTTAGTGTTTAATCGTTTTATGAACATTGGGATTTAAAACTTAAATGAAAGGGTTAAAAATGTTACAATATGACGCATTACAAAAATATTAACTACTTTGTCGATTTTAAAAATTACTTTGATTATTAATAATCGATTAGGTAATAGATCCCCCCAATGTTTATATATTTATTTATATATATATATATAGTTAAATTTACCATACCTTTAACATATCATAAAATTGGGAAGAAATCAGTTTTACTCAAATTACTTATTACAGGATTCTTTGTTTGGTATTTTAGGGCAATATTTGAAGAGATGGTATCGTTAGATCAACTAATAAAAAGTATATTAAAATCCGCACAACGACTTGTTAATGCAGATAGAGCATCTCTATTCCTCATTGACAATAATAACTCAGAACTTGTATCTACAGTCTTTGATTTAAAGTTCAATCACGGCCAGGATCGGGGTATGGAAAAAACTATTAGGATGCCTATAAACAGGGGCATAGCTGGATATGTCGCATCATCTGGGGAAACAATGAATATTCCAGATGCTTATTCCGATTACAGATTCAATAGGTATGTATAATTTTAATATGACTTCAAAATATTAATAAAAATAAATTGAGTGCTATAAAATAACATTGTTACAGAGAGGTTGATGAAATTACTGGATATAAAACAGTGAGTATTTTATGTATGCCCATTAAGGTTCGAGGAAAAGTGATAGGCGTTGTGCAAATGGTAAATAAGCTTGACAATTATAACTTTGATCATGATGATGAAATTGCATTTGAGAAATTTTCCACTTTCTTCGGACTAGCACTGCACAATGCCAGGCTTTATGATAAAATTATGAGGAAAGAACAAAGATACAAAGTGGCTTTAGAAATTCTAAGTTACCACAATACTTGTAAAGAGCATGAAGTACAAGAAATCCAAAATGAAAATGAACCTATTCCTATGAATATAAATGATTTTTATTTAGATCCCTATGGACTAGATAATTTGCAGAAATGTAAGGCTGCCATTGAAATGTTTGACAACCTCTTTGAGCTATCGCGGTTTGATTCATTGGCGGTAACTAGATTTATACTAACGGTGAAAAAAAATTATAGAATGGTACCGTATCATAATTTTGATCATGGTTGGTCAGTTGCGCATGCCATGTACGTAATATTAAAAAGGGACACTCAACAGCGTTTTGACTACAAAATGGTAAGTACGATTACCGTATAAGTAGTATTTGATAGCAAACTTATATACTAATAGAATATTTATTTCAGAAATTAGCGCTGTTTGTGGCTTGTCTTTGTCACGATTTAGACCATCGAGGTTATACAAATAAGTATATGAATGAGACGGCATCACCGCTTGCAGCAATGTACACTACCTCACCATTAGAACATCACCATTTTAATATAACAGTAACGATTCTGCAACAGGTAAATGAAAATAAATTATTTTATTATTATATTTATGACTACATATTTAATACCGTCCATATTTAACTATTGGAGTTTTTGCGAAATGACAAGATAATCCTATACTTACAATGAAATAAGCATTATTAAGTAGAATTCTAAAATTTCTGGTCAGATCAAATTTAAATAGAACTACATGGGAAGCGCTAGTCTTTAATAGAAACAAGAATCAATAATGTTGGCACAAAAATACAAGGTATAACGCATATAGAGTACATACTACCATAAAAATCTTTTACTCATTTAACTTTAGAAGTTTGATCATTATCGTGATTACTCTTATTAGATCAAAATAGCATCAAAATAAAACATACTACCGTATTACGTACTTTATCTAATATCTTTTATGGAATTCTTAATAAGTTCTTAATATAAGTAAAATTGTCTCTATAGGACATCAATTTACCAATTAAATAGGGAGCTACTTAATTTATTTCCATGTTGTTGATTCAATTTAATTAAATGTTAACAACATTAACTTATTACAATTAACTTATTATATACAAATTATTTTTCTTTTCTCAGGATGGTCACAACATTTTTTCTCGTTTATCTAGTGAAGATTATAAAGATATTTTAGGATATATCAGGCAATGCATTTTAGCAACAGACCTTGCTGCTTTCTTTCCAAATTTAGCAAAGTTGAAAGAAATATACGGTGGGAACTCGCAACAGCAATCCTTTGATTGGCAAATTTCTACACACAGGTAATAGTCTATTGAAAAAATATATGTTACAACATATAAAAGCAAAGCGACCTGGGATAGTAAAGCGATGGCAACATTTATACAGTCGATCTGGTGCAGTAGATGTACCTACTTCTTTCATTTTATATCAGGTTATCCATCTGACTTTTGTGCTAATGTGAAAGTGTATTACGTTTATTTGTTTATGCTTTTCAATGCATTGCGAAATAATGCTGTGTATAATATATTAATGTAGATATGTGAGTTATTTATATATGAACCGTTAATGCCTGGCAACTGAATGTGTATATTTTATATGAATACTTATTATATTAACATAATATTTTTATAATATTAACACTGCATTTCACATAACTCAATATGGTTTATTAGATTTTTCGTCCACAAATAGACCTTTGTTGAATGCAAAAAATGTGTACTACTCGGACTGACAGTTTTAATTAACATATTCAAAAGAGCATCTCTTATGCACGGTCTTCTCGTGCAGGCCATAGTATCTTCTGGAATGATTATCTATCAAATGCAACAAACAATTTTATATACAATTGGTCTGATCCATAGATCTGGGTATTCATAATAAGGAGAAGCTTCCCAATATTAACACAACAGGTTGTAATTGCTATTTTGATATTTTTGTATTTTCAGAGACTTAGCTATGGCGCTGTCAATGACAGCAGCGGATTTATCAGCTTCTGCGAAACCTTGGGAGATCCAAATAAAAACTGTTAAAGTTATTTTCGAGGAGTTTTATGGTCAAGGTGATAAAGAACGAGCAGCTGGGAAAACTCCCATACCTATGATGGATAGAAACAAACCCGAGGAGCAACCTGCTAGTCAGGTAGATATTTTATGCGCAAAAGTTAGGTTAGCGCTTAGGTTAGGTAGGTAAATGCTTAGGATACCGCATGACTGGATATCACCTAGTTGTAAGACATGATGGTTGCAATGTGTTAACAAGTGCCCCATTACCATATCTATGTAAGTAGAACTAGTCTACTTGATCAGTTTAGTATTAGGCATTTTAGAAAACACTATTTACTAGCTGGCTTAACCAGGGGAATATCTCAAAGAATACCAATCTGAAGTGTTATTATGTTGTAGTAATGCGTTGCGTGAATAAGAGAATCGGAAGCCTAGAGAGTTGTATGGCGAAGGGCTTTTTTGACCAGCAATGCATTAGCTGTTTCTCTACTATTGCAAGTATCTAGTAAACTCGTTGTCCAGTTTATTTTGATAGAAGAGGCAAGTCAAAATGACCTTCTTACTCTTTCAAGCCCTGGAGTATGAATACCTAGTTAGAATGTCATATTTAAGCGTGTAAAGGTAGCTTAGAGTTAGATACTGCGATCCTATCAAATCGTTTACATCAAGTACTTCTAGAAATTGTGCCTATTGTGTATTAGACTGTCGCTTTTAATTAAATGCGTACAATATACTTTCTAAATAAACTATAATAATCACCCAACACATTTCATGTGCATTATGTAATCTAAATATTTATAGTCTTAATTATCCTATAATTATTTCCAAAACTTCTATCCTATCTATCAGTTACCATATCATAAGTTACTCTTCTTTTTTTAACTAATTGGTAAAACGTATTTTTCAGGTCGGGTTTTTGAGCCAAATATGCATTCCATGTTACAGTATGCTGTATAAAATACTTCCCCAAACGGAACCTATGTACGTAATGGCACTGAAAAACCTAAACAACTGGAAATCAAAAGTGAATTTAAATAGTGGAGCTATGGAAGATAAATTTTAATTAAGGTTTGATACCACTCTAAGTAGAAAAAAATATTGTATTGTAATATCGCAATTATTACAGAAAACTTTAAATTCATTAAAGTCATAGATAAGGAGTATATGAAAAGGTTACGATCGCTCCATCGATTTTATAATAGTATTCTTATAAAACAATACGTTGTGTATTATTGCTATTTTTTAATATAAGGCTTATGGGTATTAAAATTCTGTATATCCAAGACATTAAATAAACCTGTTTAATAGCGTGAGTCTTTAAATGATTGATATTTCGTACAACTGGACCATGTTTGTACATTATTAAATCCTATTAAAATTGGGATATCTAGTTGTAGCAATTAATTCTCAATCTACTTAAATTGATAACAGTAATTGTCAGATGGTAAATGCGGCTAGAGTATATTTGTTTGTAATGTACCCTACATACGATAACCTATAAACTGTTTACATTGTATAATATATTGACTGATCGCCAATATATTATAATGGTTTTGGTGAATTAAGGCATCCAAGTCTGCTGTGATAATACTAAAAGAACAGCATATTATTAGTTTATTTTTATGATAACATTTGAATAATCGTTGTTTTAATCAGTCTTCGTAACAATTAAAATTCACCGCTGACTTATAATCGTTGTCTTTTTACTAGAATTTTAATTCTCATCCACTTTTTTCTTTGCTCTATCAATATTTTGCTTCTTATATTGATTTTGTAGAGCTTGCATACATTTCGGGGATTTACTTGAGTTTTAAATGTCAAATATTTTTGATGAATACATATCTTCTTTTAAATAAATATATTAGTTATGTATAGATTTTGAGTAATTATCAAAAATATTTATCTTATGGAACTGCTAATGAAAAAAGATGTTGTTTCAGTGTTATACACCTACATCCTTGAAATTCCGGATCCCTCACTCTTACAAGCAGCAGGATAATATTTCTACATGTTATTATGTGGTTACGTCCAGTATAAGCAGCCATCAATAACTGACTACAAACTGACTTAAACACTAAAACACCACATGGCCTGAAGAAAAAAGAAATTCTTCGTAAAAAAACTACGGGTGTATACTGTTCGCAAACAAAGTAAAACTGCATAAATATCTTCCATTTTTATTGAGCACCATTACAATATAGATTTTATATTAGTATGTGTCTCCTTTTCCAACATTTTGTGCTTCTATGTCATAGAGGGTCAAAATAAATCTGAAAAAAATATCCCATGAAATTAAAATATCAAATAAAATTTTTAAATATATAATTTACTTAAAATTATTTTAGGCATGAGCTTCGTGGCTTCATGGTGAGCTGCGTGGTTTTTCTGTTAAGAGAAGCTGCCCTTACTAATACAAGAACTAAGTGTCTGCTTAGAAACAGATACATGCCTGGTTGTCCTTTCAAATCCATAATTTTAATTTTCGGTGAAGAAAATCCATCGTGAGGAATCCTATATATCCAGTGTATAATTCTGACGAATATAAAGCTTTTCAACCCTCAGTGGATTGATGCAGTGGGCATGTGCTCTAAAAAGTCTCACTTATGTTGGTGAGTAAGCCTATGCCCAGCAGTGGATCATAAATATGCTGTTACTGATTTAAATTTGTCGAAACAATGGGCATGTATTTAATGATGAAGGAATTGTTTCTTGATTTTTTTTTAAGAATAAAAGGAGTGAAGAGAGAAGGTTAAATATACCAAAGGTGCCTTTTTGTGATCTAAGTAGTTTCCATTTATTACAGAACTTAATGCTTACAGTTCTTTACTGCGGATATTAAATAGGTTTCATTATTGTTTAACATATATTGAAGTCTGTTGTATTAATATTAAATTCAGAAAAAAGATGCTTTCTGTGATACGGTTCCTTAACTGAAGGTTTTCTATAGTTGTACTAAAATAAGAGGTAAATAAGTTTGATTTGTTCTTTACATTAGTTCTGTTAGCTTTCATCTTTAATCTCATGATTAAGTTAGGATGGGACACCAGAAAATAACGACGTAACTTGGTGAAATAATTAAACATCAAACTTTAAAAACCTTGTACTTAAGTGGCATATTATTTGACCAAAGTGCACATTAAATGTTATATTCAGCTGCAATGAAATATTCATGTTATATATGAATACTTGGGATACCTTAGATGCCATGAAATATGAAATGAATCGCAAAAATATTTGACTACGTGTATACTTTGAATCTAGTAATAAGATGACGTTATATTTGAATTATGAGTGAAGTGGGCAAAAACATTGTTTTACATTGTTTATCATACTGACATTTCCAAGAGAGATGTTTAAGAATTTAGCCGATTATTATGTTATTGATATCATGTCATAATAAATACTCGTTTCAAATATTTTGTATTAATTTTAAGAGAATCAGAGTAACGTTATCACAACAAAATATAATTTTTGTAACAGAATATGTTATCAAGTTGTATTATTGTCCAATTAGTACAATATATAGTACATTAGTTATGCTCCGCACAATCATTTCAATCATAGCTCCCGATCCTGAGGAAATATTGAAAAAAAAAAAACCTAGTAACTGGCCATATTGCGAAGGGAGTCGCTTTGTTTCAAGACAATTGCGAATAGCTTTGAATATCTTGTGTTAAATGAGTTTGTGAGTGAGTTTAGTGATCTAAAACAGTTTTCTTATTTTCGTTTTTTTAACGAAAGCGGTTTGGAGCACATCGGTTGATGCCTTTAAAGTTTATAACGACATAGGTAGATACAATTATTTGTGTTTTATATATAGACTAGCAAAACGCGGTTTTAGCTGCGTAGATACCGATCTTGTGGCAGTCGGATTATAGATCAATTTTTGTTAACTTAAAGTTTTATTTCACTTTTTAATTACTTTCTCTTAGATTATTTGATACACACATACATTCATAATCTAGTCAATATAAAGACGTTCCTTTACAACTAATATGTATCTATCTGTTACATTTAAAAAATTCGTAACATCATATAAGTAGAATGTCCGACATTAGTAAATTTAAAAATACTCTGCAGGTACTGAAAGAATTTTCTAAATCGGTACATTAATTTTAAGCTTCATTACTATAAATTGTCAAAAATAACAAAACAAAAAATGCAAATTTTCTTCTATAATATTAGAGAAAAGATTGATTTGTAATACTTTATTATCTCAGAACTTCCCTCTACACAATATTTAACACTCTGGTGTTCGACTCGGGATAAATTATTTCCTTTAGAATGAGATTTTTAAATTCGTCAAATCTTTTGAATGGAATGTCGGATTTTAATAATTTCAAAAGTATTGTACACGTATTGAAATGGTCTTTGATAGAATAAGTAAATAAGGTAAGGATTAATACAAAGGTGAGAATGGTTTGATTATTATCGGCACTTTTGTTAACAGTTAAAATATAAAAAAGTAGTTATAGTAGCATAACTACAGTAGTTGGATATATGGTATCGCAGACTTTTTTGTAGATATCTATACTTTCTCTAATATTGTAGAATTATTGTTCTATCGTCCATAGTTTCTCCAGCGCACGCGAAGACACATTTTATGTGACCAATTTGTTCTCACATTGGGTTGTATTAATGAATTTTTGTTAGGGATCCCTATTTTTTTTTGAGAAAGTAATGTAGTCTATGTCGCTCAGTGAAAATTCAGCTTTCTAATGCTGAAAACATTTTTGAAATTGGTCCATTAGGTTTTGTGGGAACGCGTTACAGTCATACCTTTTATAATATTAGTTAAGAATGTAAAGTTTGCTCTTTTATCCATAACACCATCAAAAGTAATAACAATATACTTTTTTTTACAAAATATTGACCAAAATGCTTGTATTGCTGACTTAATTATATACATTAATAAAGCGGAAGAGAAAGAAGCGGCCTTCTTGAGATGTTATAAAAGCTGATGATATGATGTGGTAATTATGTTAAGTTAAGCATTACCTAGATGGAGCAATAGCGAGCTCTTTTTGCATATATGCTGACAATAATTTCACTATTCGTTTATTTTCTTCTGGCCCTAAATGTCCAATAGATTCTAATGTGGCAGCTGCAGCAGGCAATGTAGAATTGCCTTCTATTGTAAGGAGACAATCAGTTTGTACCACGCATGTGAATTTCTAAAAACACAAATAATTGGAGATTTCAAATGTGGAATTTCTGAATTTCTGTTAGAGCTAAAATTACAGCACAAGTTATATACACAAGTTTTATTTAGCTTCAAAAAGGAACTGAAAATTTCGAAGGTGTATGTAACCTGTGTATACATTTTTGAAGTGAAACTTCTGTAGAAAAATTTATTATAATATATAAATAAAAAAAATTACCCTCATGAGGGCAAATTTTTTCAGGATAAAACGCGTGATTAGCGTCACGAAGATGTGCAGCGTTTTTACGCTAATTCGTTTGAAAGTTAGGTAGTTTTAATATTTACAAATAACATGTGGTATTTTAATACGCCTCTTGTCATTTAACAATTTAATATACTATTTTTCATAAAAAAATTTCTCGTAAATTCTCTTTTCTATATTTTAAATTCAAAAACAAAATTTAATTAATAACATGTGTTATTGGCAAAAAAACATGTGGCATTTTTATATACAATTCGTCTTTTGAGATTTCAATAAATTATTTGTATTAATTTTCGACATTTTATTAAATTCCTTATATGTCTTCCTCTTTCCCTCACTCTAAATCTGGGAAATGTAGAGTTTTAGATTTTTATAAATATAAACAGGGCTTAAAAAGAAGTTTCACTTCTGACGTGTGTACTTTGTACGCACTTTTAATTTTTTTCTGCAATAATTGACATTAAGAAGCTAGGCTACATTGGATAATTTAAAAATATCCAAAATTATAATATATTATTTACTTATACACTACAAATAGTATATAATACTTACATCGGCATCTTTTTTAACACCATCTACGAGAACTGGAATTATATTAACAAGAAAATCTTTTGAAAATTGTGACTTAGGAACGTTGGTGAAAATTTTTAATATTGGCATTTTTCTATTGTAAGATATAACTTGTTTTATTTTATATAAATGTTTTCGTTTATAGTTTCTATGTAGCAACTACTTACAAACGTAGATGACTTGTAAATGTCATTTTCGTAATTGCGATAAGCATTATTATATAATATTGAAACCTTCTTATCACTGGTGATAAATGGACGCGGAGCGTAAAACTCGAGGAATAAGTAGTGCGCGTCTGTAAAAATATTACTACCAAACTCGGCACGCCTCGCCGAGGCTTAATTTGATATTACATACACGCATAAATTTTCCCATTCCCATGTAACTGCGTTTTTGGTACAATGGTGAAGTACTTGCTTCGCTAGCAGAGGCGCGGAATAGTTAAGAAATTGCATTTTCTAATTTCTCTCAGTCTGGACTGGTAGGAGGCTTCCAGCTTCCGCTAACCAGTTGAAACCTCTAACCTCTTACATTTTTTTAAACATAAAAAGATAAGTTAAGTAGTAACCTATTAACGTCCATCTGCTGGGCACAGGCCTCCACATTCATAGGGCAGAGGATTTTAGAGCATAGACCCACCACGCTGCTCCACCACGCATTGAAAGGCTTATAACATCAGTTCCCTGCTAACATTTGTTAGTGCTGTTTTAACCTTTTTTGTGAAACACGTGATTTAGCTTGAACTTCTAATTTGCTTAAATTACATAGCCCTTTCTTCAACTTAAGCTAATATTCATACAAACTTTCATATTGTTAATTGAACTTTCATAATCAACATACATTTTTGCGACTAAAAGTCCATTTTCCAGTTTATACATATCTCTATACCAAATAACGTCAACCAATAAAGAATTATTGCAGCAGCGATAACTCTCAGACAGAATTTCCCGTATTTATTATTATAGATAGTATAAAAGCTAGTAATTGTAAAGTAAGAAGGGGCAGGTTATACAAGCTTTGCATTTAAGATTCATAGAACCGGTTGTACAGCTATGGTCATCAACCGCATTAATCCTTAGGATGACTTAAGTAAGAAATTGTTGCTTGGACATGACGGCCACGCTGGTGTAATACTACAAGTAAAGGCTAACATAAAAAAATACAAGTTTGCGAATCCCTTTGAATTGCTGGTTAAGAGGGCTTAAAGCTTTTGCAAGCTTTTTCCTCCTAGGCTTCTAGATCCTTTACTCACTCAACGAAATGCAATAAAAATCTTACCAATAGAGGTATATGACTACCTTTATCCTCCTCCTTTGATCATGCTCACTACTGAGCATCGTGAGATTCCCGACGAAGGTTATTCTTAACAGATTGGTTGCTAATTGGAATGCCTGCCTGGCTTTTATATCCAGCTGTTCTGATACCTGATTAGGCCATCGTTTGGGACTTGGACCCCTGTGCCTTTTACCTTTAATATTTCATGTAGACTGACTTTCTTTACGTTGTTTCTGGGCCTTCAAAGGATACGTCCAAAGAACTGTAGTAAACGCTATAATAACATCACAAAAAGCCTTTGAATAACCTTCCGATTCATTCTATGCGCAGTCCAGGGGACACGCAAAATTCGCCACCAACACCACATTTAAAAAGCGTCTGCCTTACCTAAAATTCTTCATATTATATACATTAGTCTAAATACAATGTAAAACTAAATTGCTACACTTTTTTTGCAATTTACATGACAGCGGTGTCTTCAATTGCAGAATTACGACATGTCAGAACAGCATTTATTTAAGCTATTGAAATAAAGTTTTTTGATTTGATTATACATACATACATAGCGTCACGCCTCATTCCCATAGGGGTAGGCAGAGACAACATCCTTCCACTTGCCATGATCCTTGCATATCTCCTTCGCTTCTTTCATTCTCATTAAACCTTTCATACAAGTTCGTCGGTTTAGAGTACTCTTGACCTGGCCGTTATTTAAAATGTCCTGGATTTGGTCCAGGAACGTTCGCCTCGGTCTTCCCCTTCCAACTTTCGCATTCACTCTTGACTCATAAATCCTTTTT
>JACTOM010000048.1:126935-141084 GCA_015832385.1 Elymnias hypermnestra | reverse complement strand
CGACACGACCGGAGAGAGATCAGGCGCAGGACCGACGGCTTAACGTGCTCTCCGAGGCACGGGGGTGAATCACACCGCCAACTTCCCAACTTCGGGCAAATATTGAGAAAATCTTAATAGAAAACTCAATATCGATTTCGAACTGGCCCGACCCGGGACTCGAACCCAGGACCTCATGTCTGTAGTCGAACATGCTAACCACTAGACCAATGAGGCAGAGGACATGGAGAGGCATGGACTTGTATAGCCCGCCAATATTAAGCGGACTAGCGTGGTGGGTGTACGCAATAGCATAACCCACTTATAAGAGTCTGCAGACCACTATAAAGAAATCCTTAAATATGTCTATATTATATATATAAAAGAGATATCGAGGTATCTATTGACTCATCACGATATAACCAAAAGGGTTCCAGAGATATCGTGCAATAGATGCGTAGAGACTTGAAATTTGGTAGGAATATTCTTTTTGCCGAGTAGAGCTCTGCTAAAAACGGATTTAACGAAATTCCACCCGCAAGGGGGGTTGCGAGGGTGTTAACTATTGTTTCATCACATAAGGCGCAGAGACTTGAAATTTGTAAGGAATATTCCTTTTGCCGATTAGAGGCCCGCTAAGAACGAATGTAACGAAATTCCAACCGCACGGAGGGTTAGGGGGGTGTTAACTATTGACTCATCACAGAAGGCTTAGAGACTTGAAATTTTGTAGGAATATTTCTATTGCCGAGTAAAGGTCAGCTAAGAATGGATTTCACGAAATTCCACCCATTAGGCGAGTTGCAGGGGTGTTAACTATTGACTCATCACAAGACGTAGAGACTTGAAATTTGGTAGGAATATTCCTTTTGCCGATTAGAGGTCAGTTAAGAACGAATTTTACGAAATTCCACCTGCAAGGGGGGTTGCGGCGGTGTTAACTATTGGCTCATCACAAGGCGTAGAGACTTGAAATTTGGTAGGCATATTCATTTTGCCGAGTACAGGTCAGCCAAGAACGGATTTTACGAAATTGATTGAAATTTGGCACAGCGATAATCCAGAGCCTAAAAAATACTATAAGCTCTTTGCAGTAATACACAGCAAATATGTTATTGAAGTATTTATACGTATATTTTTTTATTTGTAAAACAATTTGCCTAAATTAATGAAAATGCTACCCATTCAAATCACGCTTTCCGCCTCCCGCCTACTGTTGATGCCCTGGAGACACCTGGAGACAGATGCCACACGAGACATTGCTGCAGGCTCTCTACTATCACAGAGTGCCTTCATGTTTCAGGAGGCTATTGATGGCATATCTCCAAGATCGAGAGATCTCCAAGATCTGTGGGAGAGTGGTGGTCGCCTTTTTCGGCACAAAGCAGACCGCGGTGTACCGCAGGGGTCAGTGTTAGGGCCCGTATTGTGGAATTTGGGATTTGACTGGTTCCTACGATGTCCGCTGCTTCCAGGTATGAGCATTTTGTATTATGCCGATGATACTCTAGTTACGGCACGGGGGAAGAATTTCGACGATGCAGCTATACTGGCTGAAAGTCGGGACGGACTTGGTGGTGGACAGAATCCGCAGATTAGGCCTGGAAGTGTCCACCACCAAGACGAATGCCTTACTCTTCCACGGAACTCGTAGGGGTTCTCCACGAGTGGCAGTATTAACTTTGACTGATACGGTTGTCGAATTGAAGACCCAGATGAAGTATCTGGGTCTAATACTTGACGGACGCTGAAACTTTCGGGCTCACTTCGGTCAACTAACCCTACGCCTCATGAACGCAGCAACCGCGCCAGGACGGCTACTATCCAACGTGGGAGGACCAGGATCGCCCTGCAGAAGAATTTATGCTGGAATAATCCCAAGCATGGCGATGTATGGTGCACCCGTATGGATTAATTCTCTAAGCGCTCAGAATAAAATATTCTTACGGCGGGCCCAAAGAGTAATAGCGATTAGAGCAATACGGGGGTACCGTACAGTATCGTGGACGGCAGCAACTCTGCTGGCGGGCGATCCCCTTTGGGATTTGAAAGCGGAAGTTCTCGCAGCTTCTTACCAGTGCAGAGTAGCTGCGAGGGCTAGAGGGGAAACACCTAATGCCGACTAGGTTAGGAGGGTCAAGATCATTGGCGACAGAGCCTTGATCCAAGCATGGAAACAGGACCTCGGGTCCCCAGCAGCCGGTGGGGCCATAATAGCGGCACTCCGCCCTCACTTGGAGCAATGGCTGGGTAGACGACAAGGAGTGCTTTCCTACAGTTTGGTGCAGGTGCTAACCGGCCACGGCTGCATTGGAAAATACCTGCACCAAATCGTTGGCCGTGAGCTGTCGGCCACCTGCCACGAGTGTGGTGCTCCTGTGGACACAGGGTACCACACGGTAGCCAAATGTCCTGCTTGGGGACCTCAGCGTCATCTTCTGACGTCGCTGATCGGTGCAGACCTCTCGCTGGCAAGTATTATAGGTGCAATGCTTGTCAGCGAGCGGGTCTGGAATGCTGTTGGCACATTCTGCGAAACTATCATTTCGCTAAAGGAGGCACGGCAAAGAGAGAGGGCGAATGCAGCTGAAGCACAGTACCCCGGATGGAGAGGAATAGGAAACAGGAGACGGAGGTTTATCCAACTCCTCCCCCTGTAGCGTACTTTTGAGCCGGCTTCATTCGGAGGGGCCGGAGTGGAATGCCACAACGAACCTCTGGCCCTTCCATTCTCAAATGGCGAGGGCTCCGCTGGGTTTTAGTAAGTATTCTGGTACTACCGGTGAGTCCCACACTCCGGTCTGGCTCTCAGGCGGGGTGCGTAAATGCATTTCCCAGCGACAAAAAAAACACCCATTCAAACCAATGAAAAAACATTTATCGCAGACGAAGTCGCGGGTTCAGCTTGTAAAATATAAAAGAAAGGAAATTCAAAGTGGCATAACTAATTATACTCTTCAATGTAGGACCATTGAAAATTTGTTTTTGCTTATTCTATTTTAGTTATATTCAGATACCAATTTTAATGTAATTGTTATTTTTTTTTAATACCTATTCCAATGTATGAAAACTGATTCCACACTTAGTTGCCGATCCCGTGGTAATGTGTGGAAATCCGTACTAAGTGAGCATCTACATGACGAGAATAGTCTTTTTCCTTAAATATTAAATAAATCGATATTAATTTTTAAGACCTTGTCTGCGAGCATGAGTGTGTCACATTATAATATATAATGCATATGATAATGATTAATATGTAAAATTTACACATAAATAACGCAAAAAATTCTCTAAAATAGTTGTGAATATTAAATTTTATACATATAAAGTAGATTGTTGTGTATGTAATGGTTCTTTGTATAATAATTCTGTTTAAGCAGTATTGACATCGATTCCAGAATCTGCCTATTGTCTTAAGAGTGTTGAACTTGAACATTGGAAAGTGCACTTGGAAGAGTCTCTAGGAAGTTTATCGTTTTCAATGGCTGAGATTCATTCGTCTTAACTTTTATAATGTTTTGTCTACTTCATATAAGGATGTATAACTGGTGTTGAAATGACGAGCACGTGTTGGTAAATTTTGCATTACTAGTCTTCTATATGCCAGCCTTCTTTGTTTAACTTAATAATTTACTCGCAAAGAATGGCCCTATTTTCTTGAGTTAACTTGACAAAAAACTAAAACTAAAAACCACTACGGCTTTTCTACAGACAACTATCTCATAATACTCTAAGTTAAAAAGCGTTTTTATTGATCTTCTATTTAAATACAAATGAAAAAAAAAACACTGTCATTGCTACCTATTTTGTTTCACTAAAAGTGAAAAATGTTGCTCACCAGTCACGTTTTTCTACATAAAACAATGGCAAAACACTCCTGAATTAAAACTACGTTAGTAGTACTCTAGTAGTGTTCTAAATAGACTACAAACGAATAAAATTGCACTACAATCTAATACGAAAGTGGTTTTCGATCTCGTGGAAATTAGTTCTCATTAAGAGCAGTCCTGAGATCTACGAAAGAAATTATCATTAGTAGAATTGGTCCTATATTTCTTGATATATGCAGGTAAGAACACTATTTTGTTTTGTCTATTTACTCGTAGATTATTAATAATGCATTACGCTTAAGGTACTTCGTAACGTGTTCAAGGAGTTAGTGCTAGATGGCGCTAGTAATTTCAAACGCATCTTTTGAAGTGAAACTTCGTTAGGCGCATGAGGCTAAAATTTTTATTTATTAATATTAATTGCGCGATTAGCGACACGAAGATGTGTAGCGTTTTTTTATGCTTATTCATTTGAAGGTTAGGTAGTTTTAATATTTACAAATTTTAAATTGACACTCGTCACTTAATCTACTATTAATAAAAATTATTAAAAATTTAATAATTAATTTCTAATATTAACAAAAACATATGGCATTTTTATTTACAATTCGCCATTTGAGATTTCAATAAATTAATTGTATTAATTTTTGACACTTTTAATATTTTAATGACAATTAAATTCCTAACATATCTTATTTTTTATCTTCCCTCCAAGTCTCGGAAATGTAAAAATTTAGATTTGTATAAATATAAATAAGACTTAAAAATTAGTTTGCCAAAGAAGTTTCACTTCTGACATGTGTACTTTATACGCACGCAATTTTAACTATTTTAAATTTGGTTTTGAATCAAACTATTGGGTAATCGCAAATATTAAAATATAGCCAATCTTGCTATTGCTTTACATATCTTCTTTATATTTAAGTTTTGTTTCAAATTAAGATTGATATTACCAATTTTCGCCATCAGTTGTTTTAATTAGAGATACATACAAAGTTTTTACACTGTTAAAACTAAATTAATCGAAAACAATCTATTCTGACCCGGTTTGAAACAAAGAGTCCGTAATAGCCGACACAGCCTTATTTTTATTACAGTATTGTTGTGTCATTACGTAAGTCCGGTCATTGTGAGGTTACTTGTTACGTGAGCAGTGATCGAGAAAATAGGCATAGAACATTTTACACAGCACAGTTTGTCTGTTGAATGTTTTATGCGAGATTAGCCGTGATATAATGATGATGGCAGTTTTTATTGCTTAAAAATACACCGTCTCTGACAAACACGGAAATTTTTGAAGTGGAACCTTTTAGGCGCGCTGTGCACTTTATCTTGTTATATATTTGATAAAATTATAGCCACTTTTTACAAGATTTTATATTAATACGTATTATATATACTGTTTACAATTGCCGTAAAAGGCGCAGACGCGTTAACTTACAAATGTCGAGACGTTTTTTTTTATTAAAGCATTGTAAAACAATTAAGATTTTATAAATATTTAGTACAAATATCCGGGTTCACAAAACAGTATTTGATTTGCTTTGATTGTAATGATCGAAGTTTCAAGTTATATAATAAAAAGAAACATTAAACTAATAAGTGCATTTCATGATTCATTTGGTTTTGGGCTAAATATTGACAATCTAGAAGCTTTTTTTTTCATGCATGTTTACCAGGGTAGGTACCCGGGCAATAACACAATTGTTGAACGGTATCATATTTTGACATTTAAAAGAAACGCACATTTTGCCATGCGCCGAAAAATTGTAACATGTGCACTAGTTTATTTATTTATAAATTCGGGAGGATTCTTTCGTGTCTTAAAATGAAGCCGACATTCGAACTTTCGATGTCGATAAGATAAAAAAAATATATTTATAATAGATATAAATGGTAGTATGTATTCATGTTTATAGCATTCCACTGAATACCTGATATAGGCGGCATCTGAAGTACGTAACACTAGGTGTTACTGCAGCATGTTGAAATGCATACATATATTATACAAATAGTTACATCCGTGTTACGTTTACTTATACACAAGCGTCGGAAATGTATGTTTCCTGATGACATCGGTGGAAAACTGTAATGAAATAAATCTTTACACAGTGCTTGATTATCGATAATAAAACCGGATAAGTTAGCATTTCCAGTCAGAATAATCCTTATTGCTTTATTTATTAATGCCAATCTTCAAAAAGAGTAAACTAATTAAAATAAGAAATTGTACAGAAGACATTTATATCAGATTTCCATTGGAACAAGAAATTCCAGATGTGTCAAAATCTGTTTGAACCACACCTAGGCACGGACTGATTAATGTAGTATATAAATAAAGGGCTATTACGAAAGTTGTTACAACAACAACAACAAAGTTAAGTCGTCATAATGTATGTCCCACGTTATATATGTAATATAGATTTCACGCCTTCAATATTTTGAATATTTATTGAGTAACGTACAACTGATTTAGGTTGGTCATCTGTTTCATTTCCATAACAATCTATCTATATATGGCAGACTACCAACCCACTGACGTGTAGCTCGATAAAAGAAATGAACACTGAGTTGTGTTATATAATTTGAAGAAGATAATGGGAAACTGCACAATTTGAAGCATTACGACACAGCAACGATGTATTAAAACTTAATGGGGGCCTGACGTACGGCTATGTAACGGACACGATAGCACAGATAACAAACTGTTACTAATTACTCGTATAATTTTTTAGTGTTGCTTTAATAAAATGACTCTTATATCATTTTTATCTGGTTTATGGTGCTCGACTCGTGACAAAACACATGCACGCTATATTTATCTACGCTACTCAAGCCTGGAAAAAAATAGACGTTTATGTGGTGCTGGAGATTAATGAATACATTCTTGCATTAAGGATGTGAGGTTGTAATACTTTAGTCGGAAAAGTTATCGGTGTTAAAAGAGAAGGCACCACACCCCGTGATCTTTTGCACAAATAGCGATACAGATCGAATTTGTATTGGGAGATTCAGTAAACAAGAATTACTTCATGGATGTTGAAGTAAAATGTAAGTAATAGACCGCAGTCGTGCCTTATTTATCCGACATGATAACCGATAGAACCTTGTTCTAATGATCATAGATATCACTTTGATTTAAGAATTTCGACTTAATATTTGTATAATGGCGCTAGAAAGCAGTTTTTACAGGGTTGATTGATAGCTGAACAGGAAAGGCAGAAAGAATTGTATTTTTTTTGATTTGTTTGACAAGAGACTTAAGTTTCGGGTAGTTACCTAGTTAGAAAAACATTGGCAGTTCCACTGGATCTGCAAATGTTAATAGTTGACCGCATTCAAGAATCACCGAGGTTTCTGAACAGAACTTAAAACTGCCTGCCTGGAAAGTAAGCATACATATGTCAAAAAATCTACCTAATTTTGTTACAGGTTCTTACCATAAAAAGCTGCAACTGTACCATTATAAGTTCAGTGTTAAGGCGAGCGATGAAGATTTCACTATTATTTCTTTATATTGAAGAAGACAAAAATATGTTGGAATAATCAAAAGTATACTTAAAAAAAAAGATTATTGACTTTGATTGAAGTTAATTGCTATAAAATAAGTAACATAGTGACTTATCAAATAACCGAATAATTGAAAATGAATTAGATAATCAAGTCTTAGAAAAAGTTTTATATATTTAAGTTTGAAATTCTAATGGCTGTCAAATAACGTACATGCAATTAAGGATACATTTGTGATATGGTATAAGATATCTGGTATGAAAATCAATGAAATAACTGAATGACAACTTATGGAGTTCTGCAAATAAATAAAATTGCAAAATATGTAGAAATAAGAACACACAAATGACGGGTCTTTCAATAGTTTAAATATAGTAGGTCCCTCTTAGACTTTTATAGAGCATAGACCCACCACGCTGCTTCACTGCGGGTTGGCAATGAGGCAGTCTGTTTGAGATAAAAAAACAAAATTATTTACACCAAAAAGCTTTGTCTTCTCTTCCGTTTTCAAGCCTAAAAACCTTTAGGGGGGTAAAAGTTTGTATCAAACTCCAATTATTTCTCAATTTTAAGAAGATTAAAACTGCACATTTAAGAAGAATAAAAATTTCCTGTAGATACTCAAGTCGTAAAAAGAAATTATTTATTTTATATAAGAATCGCAATTCGATAGCGTAGATACAATTCAAATTTATGCTCAGAAGGATGAGATCTTACTGCGCCTATTAAAATTCCTTAGCAAATTCGTATGACAACAATATTTTATATTAATATTTAATTTGCACAGGCAGTTCCTCCGTTTTAATCAATCATTCAAGACCGCTTTCACATTGAGCATTTACGAAGGAATTGGGATACATCCCCTTATTATCATAATTAGTTAACATGTATGCCAACAGTTACCATGTCTTCTATTTGTAATCTCCATTACGTTACAAGGTATTTTACCTCTTATATTTTTTAGGAGCACTGTGAAAAGGGTTGTCGATGAAGAAAAAATGCTAAATGAGGTATTAATTTATTCAAATACAATTTAGATACAATACTTAAAAAAATATTATTTAATATGCCACTTACTCAACACTTCAAAAACTCACTTACTCAAAAAGTACAAACAACAAGCGACCTTATTACTTATTAGCTATTTAATCTTAAGATTTGAAAGATTTTAAGATACAAAAATTATGAATAGTGTAAATACATGTTGTATTTGATCAGATATTTAAAAAGTATAATTTATTAAGCAATATTAATGCTTTGCATGAAACAAAATGATATAGACGAAATAAATAAATTTTATTATAACAATATATTTTATTGCATATACATATGGTTAAAATATATTTTTTTATGTTCCCAATTTTTTTCAATGGTTTACAAAATATTTGTCGATATTTGGAACACTTTTCAGTATACATTCTTATGGAAAGATGTTATATGATTTAATTAGTATGCTTCAGATATCTGTAAATTTTTTTTTTATTACGAATAAAAATGTAAGAAAATATTACATAAATTATTTTTAAAACACGACCACATCGATTTCCAAAGAAATTGTAGGGATGCACTTATAAACATTTTTACAAACTTACTACTTCGGCAGGTAATTTATGATAATTAGTACTGTAACATGACATATTAAGAAAATTAGTCAAGCTTTTCATTAGTTTTGTAGAGATGCACATATAAATACTTTTTACATACTGAAATTTAATTGTAATTAGTAGATTGTATGTTTATATCACGTCTGGGTTATCAATTTGGCTAGCTGTACTCCTACTGGATAAGTAGATAAAAGGCCAGCCAGGCCGGCCACCACGCTGCGGGTAGGCAGGCATAGTACACAAGTATAAGTGTACTCTCTTTTCTTTCACTCTCATAATGCGACGTGATGGTAATCCGACATTCGCGGAAAGAGATCTGGCACAGGACTGACGGCGTAATGTGCTCTCCGCGACACGGGGGTGAATCGTACCGCTAAATTTTTCCCAACTTCAGGCAAATATTGAGAAAATCTCAATAGAACATATAATCTCGATTTCGAATTGGCCCTACCCGGGGCTCGAACCTAGGATCTCATGTCTGTAGTCGAACATGCTAACCACTAGACTAATGAGGCAGGCCCGACAAGGACATTCTATTCGAATCCTAATGTGATTTTCGTGCCCTTATCCTACTAGGTGGGGTCGGCACAGCATGTTTCCTTTCGCCACTTCACTCTGTCTGCTGTTATTTCTACATTCACACCCTTTATACACATATCCTCTTTCACACAATTCATCCACACTTTTCTTGGTCGCCCTCTCCCGGCCCTGCTTACCATCATATTTAGGACCCTCTTGCTTACATGGCTATTCTCCCTTCTCATTACATGTCCATACCAGACTAGCCTTCCACTCCTTAACTCCTCGGTCACTGGTGCTACTTTCACTCTTCCTCTAATATACTTATTCTTAATCTTATCTATCTAATTTCCTTTCATTCTCCCCTTTGGCGGCCCAGCACTCTGATCCATACAGGATGACAGGTCTTACGAACGTCTTATAAATTTTCCCCTTTAGTTTAAGGGGCATTCTGGCATCGCAAATTGTTCGCGAGAACTGCCTTCACTTCATCCAACCTGCATTTATCCTGCTAATAACATCTCGGCCAATGCCGCCGTCGTTTTGGAAGATAGAGCCGAGGTTACGGAAATCGGAGCAGACTCGAAGGGAAATAATTCTATTCGAATACTAATATTAAATAGAATTTCTTTCACATTAACTTACGTGCTAAAGTGGCCACTTTGAAAAAAGTATTTATATGTGCATCCTTACAAAACTAATTAAACGCCCTACTAATTTTCTTAACATGGCATGTCACAGTTGTAGTTGTCATATATTTGACTTATAGTTGTTACACGTCCTGTAGATCGATTGCCAAATATACTCGTATACGATGGAACGATGTCAGTAATTACTAATTGCGTAGATCGTTCCTCTAGAAAGTTCAATAATAGCTATATCGAATATATTAATAACGTGGTTGTTGATAATTGGTGTACTAAAAAATACGACTCTTACACAATGTTAACCGGTCTCGATATCGCGAGGCTTCGTATTTGGTATATCTGTAATATTGAATCGTTTAGTTTAGTACACCCACAAATTTGCCCACGTAAAAACTTCTCGAGAGACTAATGTGAATAAAACCTTTTATAAAACTCTTTAATATTTTTATTATAAATAAAATGTAATGAAATAAAAAATAATTATATTCATGTTAGCTTTTACAGCACGTTTGAACAAATAGATTACAATAAAAGGAGAACTAAACCTGACGATTATCATAATAGTTTATAATTATAAAAAGACTGACTCTGGAAAAGTGAAGAAGTTTTTTCCATCTCTATGGATAATTAAATAAACGTAAACAAGCAAACCCTACAGAGATTCAACTAATTACTATCTCGTACACTGTTTACCGTGGATTACCAGCAAGGAATGAAAGTTGTTTGTAGTATTGGCTCTAGGAAATATTTATTTATAGCTTACTGTTAGTTTCACATCGTAAAGGGCAGTGCCGTCGTTACAGGAAGTAAGATAAGAGCTAAGATACATTGGTGCTGCATAGACATGTGAGTAAGAAGTCCACGCAATGGAGCTTAGCATAAAGGATATTAAATAACGAAAACGGCGATTTAATAGGTGAAATCATTATATAAATGGATTAACTTCACCATCATCCAGACAACTAAACCAACAACAACAAAATTATATTAGATCACATAAAATTGGAATAATATTCATGATATATATATATATATATATATATATATATATATATATATATATATAGGAAGTGCGTCTTATCCAATTTGAAAGTGTACAAAAAGTTTTTATTGATCCAAATCCAAACCATACTTGATAATAATAGTTTTTTCCAAATAATAATTAATTAATGAAAGTTATTTCGCGGAAACTGTACTGCGCCATTTACTGAGACTTCACGTAAAGGTTCAGAGGTTGTTTGTAAGTAATGAAAATAGAACATATAATTTAGAAGTTCCTACTTAAATGCCTAGCCATTTATTGAATTTTTATATATATTGATATATATCCATGCATATTTCAATGGAATAGTGAAAGTTAGTTCATTAAGACTATCCTGTAAAAGACACTGCGCCTGATCATTCTACTTGTAAGTACCAATTTTAAGAGTATGACATGTTACGTAATACAATACGCTTAGCATTTTCATAGAGCCCTTTGCTCTTTATAGATGTATTAATTCACATATGACACAATGATTATGTAATTTAGATCGTGATTCGTTTCCCCTGAATTATTTTAGTGGTTTTAATTATTACAATCATCAGCTTGCTTTTCCTTTATTTCAAAGATTTTCATAATTGCACAAATATTTTTGCGTAAGTCTGTGACATAATGAATGTAAAAAACTTAAATTACATACATATTCGCTGCTCAACGAACTAGAGATCGTATCATCTTCCCATCAGTCAAAACAATGTAGGCTGACAATAGGAAGTATTAAGTTCAAGTACGTGATGTTCACACGGCTTTTAAAGACTTTATTAGACATAGATATGCCATTAATGATCAGCGATTCTGATTAATTATATAAATAAATTTGTTGTAGATAATTTGGTTTCAAAATAATGTATTTGAAAAAAAAAATTGAGGAAACCTGTTTGTTTATCTTGAAAACAATTTCATGAAATGGAAAAACCCGATACTGCGCACTTTTTTTAGGATCGTAAAGAATTTTATAGTATTTCTGAGAACAAAACAGAATCAAGATTGTTATTATGTAATTGGCAACTTCCTCGTTTCTAGTACACACCAGAATGAATCTGCAGTTTGTATCTTGACTAATCGTTTATAATATAAATTTGTAATTTCGTTTGTAATTTTGAGCCAAAAGCTCCAAGTAGGACTAAACCTAAAAATAGATTACCTTAAGAATTGTCTTTCATAGCCGGATGTAGTTTTACTAAATTATTAATTAGTTTACTTCCTACTTGAAGTCAGCTCTTTGACAGAAATCAGGTAAATCTTAATAGTGTAGTTATGATACTACGATTGAATAAATGTAGACGGCTAATAGTGATGGAAATTTTCATCACGACTAATTTGGCAAAGAAGACGTTTTTTATTATTATTTTCTAGCGCCCTCCTACCAAATAAAAAATCTTCACACGGAATTTTCATGATATTTAAAAAAAGTAACAATATACAGGTCATTGTATGATACAAGATGTCCACTAATGAAGAGAGGTACTTATATAAAATTTAATGAGCGAAACTCAGGACGTACGCTTTTGTACTAATTGGTATTTTTCATAACTTTACAATTGTTTTATTTGTAAAGGCTCAAGTTTCCTCAATAACTAATTAACATATAAAAACTACAAAATTTATTTATAATTAATAGTATATATATTCCTCGTTCAGTGGAGAATGACATAAATATTATAAGTTTTTTTACCCAAATTAGATGCAACACAGAGGTATTTTTAATAAATATTATTATCCGGAGTTTTGTTTAAAATCAGTGGTATGGAACAAATTTTCTTAACTATTTATTTGTACTGTGCAAGTTTGTGCAATATAAATAACAACTTAAAATTCTATTAATTGAAGAAATAAATTCCAATATCACTTCAAGAACTCTACTCTTCTACGAGTCACGTATTTCACACATAAATGTTGTAGAGATTAAAATTAAGTAAATGTGGGGGACTCATTTTATTATTGTCATCAACACTCTTAATTTCTATTAATAACCAAAAACAAAACAAAAAAAAAAGTTTAAAAGATAACTATAATTTAACATATAAAATTAGTAAAAAATTAAAGTAAAATATCTAATCATTAAAACAGTAAGGGTAACCGTGTTTAATTTTAATGTATTAAGCAATACAGATAGAAATGTTAAGAAAATAATGATAGGTTTGACTTTAGTTTAGTTATTAATTTATTTATTAGGTTTGCCAACAGATTATACACTATACAGAGTTTAAAAGAATAACAGATAAGTATATTTATGGTGTAAATCAAATTACAGGCAAACCAGCATGCGTTTTTAATTGCACATGTGCGGGATTGCAAGTTTACATATAAAACAACTAAACAATGTAAAAATGAGAGAAGTAAATTACACTGTTGTGATGTGAATGTTACAGTGAAAAAGGAAAATCTACATCTAAATTTTGAAAATAAAAATATGAATAGAAAATATAGGTACATTATGAGGTTTTTGCACTTCTAAATTGATGCAATAATTTCTTTATTATATGTACTTTTCAATATTTTATACGGCAACAGTATATATACAACTGCATTGTAATAACTCGAGTAATTAATAATATATGAGTGTAGGAAGTTTTAAGTTGTAGTTTTTTACTTTTGATGTATAATTAGACAAAGAAAATTTTCAAAATTTTCATTAAGGGCATCGTATGATGCAGAATAGAATACATTTTATTGTATCGCACTTATATTCTAATCAACAAAAAAAACCCTGTTATTTCTTGATTTAACTTTTAAATTGGCATTTATGTAATGAGCTTTTTTAAATTATGTATATTCTTCAAATTCAGATATATATTATAACCAGCTGAGCTCGCGACTGCGTGGTGTTTTTTGGCATTTGCATTAATTTAGGCAAATTGTTTCACAAATAAAATACATGCGTATAAATACTTCAATGAGATATTTTCTGTGTATTACTGCAAATAGCTTATAGTCCTTTTTCAGGCTCTAGATTATCGCTGTACCAAATTTCATTTATATTTACTAAGTAGTTATGGTTTTTTTTTTTTTTTTTTT